>CM065399.1:29427500-29940000 GCA_033060915.1 Euryodendron excelsum
AGTATAATATGTAAAACATGTTTTTTCCCTTCTCTTTCTGTTGTTTGGGTTTTGGAGGACAAGTAACCAAAGGCACATTACCTACCCAAACAACAAGATTAGTAGAAACAAGGTCAGAATGGACCTGGACCTGGGCCTGGACTTCCAGGAAGGTCAACTGGTAGACCAGGTGGGCCACCAGGAGGGAGTTGGGTCCTGGTGGCCCACCAGAAGCCCAAAAGGATCAGGAGGTGGACTTGGAGGCCCAAATGAACCTGGAGATGAATTTATTGGGCCGCCATGAGGCCCAAAAGGACTGGGAGGCCCAAAAGTACTGGGAGGTGGACCTGGTGGGCTAGTGGGAGACCCAGGTGGCTCAAGAGGACTACCAAGGCAATCTTGCAGCAACCAGCAACAGCATAAGAAGTAGATGCTGCAAACACAGAAAATGCAAAAAACAAGTAGTTAGTGCCGATGAACATGCTAATATATATATATATATATGCCCAAACTTCAACAAATCACAAGCAGGAAACAATGTTTTAAACCTTCTTCACGGAATTGATCATCTTATGAAGTTCGTGCAGTGACAAGAGTTTCATATATGGCCTAAATTCTTAATGACAAAGTGATATATATATATATATATATTTGTACCATTTATGGGATGAACTTTTCATATGAAGTGTCTAGTACTCACACAGAACTGAAATCGCAAAAGGATTTACAAACCAGGAACATATAGTACAGCAGCAGTTACTAACAAAGCCCCCAAGAAACCGCCTTCGTGCTAAGAATGGAGCCGGAGGACCTGCCGTTCTGGGAGGAGGACCACCTCAACCAGGTCCGGGGCCGCCAGGACCACCCGGTTATCTAATTTAGCCCTCCCAATTTGCTGTAACCTACCTGAGGACCTGTTTACGCTGTCACGAGTTTAAACTCGCTTGTGATAGTACGTTTTGCGATAAGGCCTATGTCAACTTATACCTTGATCGAGTTGGATTTAACTATGTCTCACTTCTTTGGGAGAGCCTATCGGAGTAGAATTACTATGATTACGCCTAACAGCTACATTAGTCGACCCTTACCCATTGCTAAGCAAAAAGAGAGAGATAGAGGATAAAGTTTGTGTGACAATGAGATTGGTTTTGGACAATAGCTAGCAAATATATAGAGCTAATGGGTTTGGCTGTTTGTCGAGTGGAGCTCTATCTACTGTACACCCTAATGGGTTAGGTCTTGAAATGTGCACACACAACCACGGTTGGAGTCTTGGGGTTTTTTTTTTTTTTTGGTGTGGGTTTCTATAAAATAAAAAAAATAAAAAAACTGGGGGACAGTGTACATTTCGATAAGAGTCTCAGTTTTTTTTTCTTTTTTTTTTGTGGGTTTCTATAAAAAAAAAATAGAAATAAAAAAATAAAAAAACTGAGAATACTACACATTTTTACAAAGTTTGAGACTTCAAACTAGTTTAATAGATAATGCTATACAAACAGAATATTCATGCAAAATTTATCACTAAAATAATAAGATTGAATGAGAGTCATTAATTAAAAAACAAAATTTTTATCTTGCTGACCCTTAATTATAAAAATATCACTGTCACATCATTTGGGTAAAATTTTGTACAAATTTTATGGAAGAGTGTTCGAGCTAATTTGTGCGCATCTCAACTAATTTCAGGCCATCTACGCCAAAACTATAACATTAATAAGTGTTTAATCCCTTACAATCAACTGTTGCACTTTAAAGAAATCAAATTCTTCACCTCTTAAAATAAGACCAAGTGCCCTGGTCAATTAGGCTAACCCAACTGGTTATGGAATTGAATTGCATTTTAGTTCTCACTGTAACCTGTGCAAGGATGAGCAAATTTGGTTTCGTTTTCAAAAAATAATAGAAAAATAATAATTGATAGGGAAAAACATTTTGGTTTAAATTGTTTTCTGAATTTTTAAAAAATATTTTCGTGTTTTTTAACACACAAATAAAAAGAAGCATGAAAACAAAAATTTTGAAAAACAATGCCAAACAGGACCTAATCTTTTATTTAAGGCATGAGATATTTTTATCACGACTATTCAAAACCATTTTCAGACCTGCTAAATTCAAATACCAAAAACATTATAATAATAATAACAACAAAACCTTGGTAGGAAATGTTGATAAGAAAGGAAGAGCTCAGAGGCCATGGTGTTTCAAACATAAGCTCTCTAGTGGCAGTAAGATTAAGAATAGGGTACTCCTTTCCATCCCTGTTCTTCTGCTTGGTTGGTGAGAAAATATGATAAGATTCAAATGAAAGTCTCATTTTCCTTCTAATTTACATCATTTTTCCACCACCAAACAGAGTTCTAGCATTCCTTTTTTTAAAAAAAATAAAAGAAGAAAAGCCAAACACCATTTGGCAACCAAATCTTCAAATATGCACCTTGTCTGTAGGTAATGAAATACATAGACATTGCAGAAATAGGAAAAAAAAAGAAAAGGATACCCAACCAAACCTGTCTTTTTAACATTTCATTTCTGCCTCTGCTATGCTACAATCTCGGAAAAATTAGTTTGATGGTCCCCGTTTGGCAAAGCAATTTAGAAGCCCTTAAGCTTCTCTACAGTCAGAATGGTAATTTCTTGCTTGTCTTCCAATGTAAACTAATGGGGCAATGTCTTCGAAAACATGAGACCATTGACAACATATGCTATCAATGACTATTCCATGATAAATGCCAGAATTACAAGGGGATTTGTAAGATTTAAACCAGTAAAATATAGGGCAGTTAGTGCACTAGCATGTAGTCAAACACTTGTCATATTGATAAATAGGAAACCAATAGGGCAGAACACCCCCTCCTCACTCACAAAAGAAAAAGAAAAAAAAAAAAGGGAGAGAGAAGTATAGAAAACAAGAATTCTTAATTGAGTATTCGAGATAGAAATGGACCTCAAAAAGCAACAAAATCTAATATAAAAATTAAACAAAAATTAAGGTTCTTGATATATTTATTAGAATGTGAACTAATCTAAATAGAGTTTGTCAACACAAAGGGATAAAAAAATCAACATATACAATATTCAGAAAAGCTTCTCACCATCCAAAAAATAGGACAGAAACAAGAAATATGACTTACAAGGTACTTTACCTCTCAATGCAATTAAACAGGTTTCCCGGCTTGTATTGAATACTGGTCCAGTTACATGTGTGGATTTGTGAACAATGTCTCCCGTAAAAGAACCAAAGATCATATATTACATGCCTGCCTTCATGATCCGAGCAGAATTCTTGTCTTTCTGTTTCTTTCTTCTTGGAGCACCTACAGCAGCCGGGTCCACCAACGGGCCAGACCAAGTTTGGATGGGCGCTTTTGAATACGAAAAATTCATGGAACTGTACGGGACATCAGGAGGGTCAAACGCTGGATCTATGTGATGTGAAGAACCTAATGGGTAACCAAGTGTTCCATCCTGGTGCGGGGGAGGAAACTTCTCACTCTTGCTCTTGGCATTTGCATGTGTTATTAAACGCCGCCTCTGTTTTACAAATAAACAAGACATGGTAGTGTAAATCAATTAGTAGTGACTGCTAAACGCCTGAATTAAAATACAAAAACAAAAAATTTTTTGATGATATACACTAGTCACACCACATTAACAACTCGAGACATTAGCTTAGTATGTAAAAGAAATTCCTATTCATGTTTTCTGCAGGGACAGAGTATACACATACTAAAATATAGAGAAGAGGGGGGGCTGGTTGTAGAGTTGCTATATTTGCTAAGGCATAAATCATCGAAATATGCTAAAGAATAAATTCTGGTCAATTCATGACCCACGACTAGCATGGACCTGGCAAATTATTCAAACCACTCAGAAGCTTTATCCTACCGCATGTCCCCTTACCCAACAAGGTCTCCTAAGACCATGAGATATTGCTTGCCTTCCAGGCATTCCAAAAGAATTCTTTGCAAGGTTAACAACCTAAGCATTCTCAAGTCACATCTTAACATTAGTGCAAGTTGTGTTGGTCAATCAGGCTTCGTAAGTTACAAGTTAACATTAGTGCAAGGTGTGTTGGGGTGAGTGGGAGACACACAATTGTTGAGTAGTTGAAACTTACAAAAACTGGCATCTAAGGTGATTTATATGAGTACATACTTCTTTCATGCCAGATAGAAATGAAGTATGGAAGACTATGAATAGTTCCTTATGGTTTTGAATCTGGCTTCAACTAAGTAATGAATTTATACGGAATATAAAGGAAATAACTACCTGTTAAAATATGTTTCATCCATACAAACATATTAAGCCTCAGAGAAATAATGTTTGTAAATTTAAATAACCAAAGCACGAAAAATGTTGCAAAAAGAAGCAGATTATCTGACATACATCAAGATTAGCCTGCAGTTCAGCATTGGCTTCCGGAGCAGGGATTGCCCTTACAGCTCGATCACGCATGCGAGTTTTCTTCACACCATCAGCATGGGCTTTACCAGCAGCTCTAAGTCTACAATCAGGAATCTCGTTTCAGAGAGAGAGAGAGAGAGAGAGTAAAAAGTAAAATCTTTATACATTGACACTCATTCAACCTCTTGTCTTAGCTAAGACATAGAAGATGACATTATTATAAAATGACTGGGAAGTCAAAAAACTGATATATGGACAGATAGAAAAAACTTAAACTATCAATTGCTCAAAATTCCATGCAGCACATTTTCTTAGTAATTTGTCATAAGGATTTTGTGTGCAATTAATTTGTTATACAGTTCATTTATTCATAATTTCCACTTGTAGCATCAAATTCAATTCCCAAATATTTGAATTGGGGGATATGTTTGTGGGTATATATATATGAAATAAAAAAAAGAACATTTTTTCTGCCTTTTTTCTTTTGGAAGGGGAAGATACAATCAGAATTTTAGGGTGTCCAGAATTGCTATAAAAACTTAAGTTGTCTACAAAGTACAAACCTTCTAGCTTCATCCCGCAGTTTAGCATCCATCTCCTTGCTGGGAGGATACTTTGGAAGGCTTGAAGGATCACAGGCATAAGGTTTGGTCGTGAAGAACTGTCAAAAAGAAAGCAACATATAAAGTCAGAGTATTGATGAACACAATGCATGATCATTATCAAATGAAATGCAATGCATCAACTACACAACAACCTATTGCCAACGAAGAACTTGGCACATTACTCACAAAGTCAAAATGCACTATTTACATATAAGTGTTACCATTCCTAGCAATGACACCATGGTGATCCTGTACCTAATTCACATCACCAGGTCATGAAAATGATAAAATGGATAACCAGTCATTTTACAAACTGCTCCAAAGGAACTACATTGCATCAAGAATAAAAGCTTAAAAACAGTTTTCAGATAAACAACGGTCTGCCTAATAAGGTGTTTAAAGCCCCTTATAGGATCAAGGTAATATGACGTTGTCAAACCCATAGCCTAGATTACTAGAGAATCTTACATAAAGAAATTGAAATTTGATTTGCCATAGAAAAATTCAAAAGTCTGGCCTGAAAAGCTTTTCATAGTTCAATGCAATTCCATTTATTTGTGGCAAGAAGTTCCTAGCTCAGGTCGTATAACATGTCAACATGTATCCCTCGAAGAGGTGAACAAATTTCTGAATGCAGCTCTTAAGCTAAGTAATATGCGCACATTGTCAAGATGGAATTGTTTTATACACCACAAAGCAGTCACAGAAACTGGGAGAAGCTATTATCACTATGCTTAATTGATCCAAAGATTTCCTTCCGTTACTCAGAAACTCATAGGTAGCAAAGTTACTACAAAGTTACTACAAAACCCAAATCAAATGCTCCTTTGGTAGGAAGTAGGGAAGCATAATCTCAACAAATATTCCAAACTCATAGCAGAAGAGATAATGCAAATATCATCAAATTGATCAAAGAAGGATTCTGCAGTCCATGCAAACTTTCAATTAATAACGAGAATTTATGGAATGGGCCTTCATGTCGGTGGAAGTCTAAAACAACAAGGAATTCAGAAAAGTCTATGGCAATCCTAGGCCTTCATAATTGGAGGATTTTTCCATTAATTCACTGCTTACAATGTGTACTTACCTTCACTAGGTATGTTAGTTGTACCCTGTTACGAGCACCTTATCCAAATTTTTAATTGATACTTTCTCTTAATTAATAATCATTTTTTAGAGAGAAAAAATTCGATCTTAATTTCATTAACCTGATATGACTATGTTTTTTGATAAGTAACTTAACATGATAAATTACCTTGAAAGTCATTTGACCATAAATGGGTTTAAAGCAGAGAAAACATGCAGAAACCACCCAAACCAAGGCCTATATTGCAAATAGGGCAAGCAAAGAGAGGCAAGAGAACAAATCCATGAGATTCTTAAGAGTCTAAAAGCTCACTTCACTCCTCAATGCAGCTGTGGCAGTTTGTCGTTCAGCAGGGTCAATAGCAAGAAGTGTCTCAATTAAAGGTAGTGATGAAGGTGGAAAATCTTTAAATGTATCTGCTATGCATCTTTTGTACGATTGTTGGGGCTTAAATATGGTTGCATGTGGCAGCTTCGACTTTTTCCAGTATTCTTCAGAAGGAGAGCCACATAGCTTGAATATTTTGTGTAGCTGCTCCACCTATGTAAAAGTAAGAATATGTATTAGTTGCCATGCAATCCTTCATTGGACTCACAAAAATCAGTTGCGCCCTAATTTTAACATTCATCAACAAAATAAAGGAATATAATGCGTGCTAAAACCATGGAATTGCTCTCCATTCAAAATTGTTAAATAAGTAGCCAGCAGCATAAGCAAACACATAGAGAAAAGTACAGCAAATATCTTATACTGTGAGGAGCAACAACATCAAATGGCTTGTAGATGGCACATCAAATGGCTTGTTGATGGCCAAGCACAAGCATCTAGAAGCATATCATGTGTATTATTAAAAAAACTCTTAAACCCCAAAAACATGAGCACTAAGTATTATGCATACAAGCATGTATTCTCAATGTTCCTTTTCATGTTCTAACAAACAGTGATGAAGAATGAAGATAACAATACCAATACCCTGTTTGGATAAATTGATGTTGAGTGAGGCTAATATGTAGCTCCATAATATCACAATCACAATGATGTGGCCTCATCAAACAACAACACCTCTCATAATGATTCTTTTTCACATTAAATCAAATGGAGGTAAAGCATATAAAAGGCACTTTCTATTATTAATCTTCTCAAATAGTCATAACAAATACCCATTTTTCCAAGGTAGTTCATTCATTTATTGATCAGAAGTAGAATAGAAAATAATTCAGATTAAGTATGCAGTTAAAAATCAATATGGTACAACATCAAGCAGCCCAACTCTTGATTCTTCTAAGTGTTAGGCTCCGTTTGGTAATGCTGTCAAGTTTCATTTTTTGTTGTGTGTTTTTGCTGTTTGTTTATTTTGTGTGTTTTTTGTGATCTGATAATGGGCATTTATAGGTTACCATTGTGCCTATTTTGGTATTTTTTGTTTTCTTTTTGTCAGAATTTTGTAAACATCTAAAACCAAAAAACATTAAACAATCATTGTTTTTGAAATTTTTGAAAAAAAAAACAAAAAACGTTACCAAACAGGGCCTTACAAAAATGTATTATAAAGCACAGAATAAAGTTAACGTTTGAAAGTTACCTCTGTTCGACCAGGCATGATGGGCTTCCCGGCCAATAACTCAGCAAGAATGCAACCTGCACTCCAGAGGTCCACACCTACACCATAGTCAGTGGCCCCAAGAAGAAGTTCTGGGGGCCGATACCATAGAGTAACCACACGACTAGTCATTGGCTGCTTGTGATTAGGGTCAAAAAAGGAGGCCAGCCCGAAATCAGCAATCTTCAGAACCCCTCCATTGTCAATAAGAAGATTGGAACCCTTAATATCACGATGCAAGACATGGTGGTTATGACAGTGTTCAAGCCCTGACAATAGTTGATGCATGTAACACTTGACCTACCACATTCACAAATACAACATAAGGAAACAATAATCAAAATTCACCTTCAAGAACTAGCAAGCAAACAAATATAAGCTAACCTGAGAAACTGTAAACTTGATTCCTGGGCTTGCAGCAAGTCCAGCCAAATCATGCTCCATATATTCAAACACAAGGTACAAACTGCAGGACATCCTCGATGTCACTAAACCTAGCAATTTTACTACGTTGGGGTGATCCAATCGTCGCAAAATCAAAATCTCTCTTGCCATAAATTTTACACTCTCGGGCTCCAAATTGTCAAATCGAACTTTTTTCAATGCAACAATTTTCCCCGTTATTGAATCCCTAGCTTTGTACACATTACTATACGTACCTTGCCCAATCTAATCACAAAATTACAAGAACATCCAACAAATAATAAGACAATAAACATTACCAGCATAACAAAAATGAATGAAACTAAACTAACCAATACTTGCCTTGTCAAGTTTCTCAAAAGTGTCAGCTCGACGAGGCAGCCACCCATTAATCGCCTCACCAGCAACATCAGAGAGCCAAGCTGGCCACCCAGCAGCCACTTGCTCGCCATGTACATTCTTTGGTGGGTTACTCAGCCTCGGATTCGGCCTTGACCTTCTTCTCTCCCCCCTTGGCCTAGTACTCCCATCCTTTTGCTCCTCTTTCTGATCCTCACCATCACCCTCCGCTTTTGCAACAGTAACGTTCTCTCTCCTCCCCGACGGCACCGCCAAATCCCTCTGCCTCTCCTTCTCTCTCCCCTTTACTACCACTCCAACCTCCGAGCTAGGCGGACCTGACGACGAAATCTCTCTTCCAAATACACAACCCATCTCTTACCCACCCAAAACCTAAACCTAACCCTCATTTCTCATCACATTCCGCACTCTTCGCCTTCATCCAAGAAAACCCAGATCAAAATAGAACCCCAACTACACGAATCTTCACAGAAACGCTTAATCTCAACAATGTTTTTGATTAAGGCAACGAATATACGCTAATTCAAGAACCGTAGCTTTTTGCCTGAGAAAGTACAAGCAGTAATGATTTTTGGGTTACCCCACAATTCATGGCGGTCAAAAATGGGCTACAACAAAGCGAAAGAAAAAAAAAGGGGTGATATACAGTAAAGTAAAACAAAACTTTATTGTGCTTTTTGTGTGTGTATTGTATTGATTGGAGATCAGAAGTTAAAGTTGCAAAGTTTAGTTCCATCCAAGAAGAAAGATCAACTTACTAGCAGATTGAAGATTTGCATGGAAATGTAGAGTGAGAAAGTGCTGTTGATCTCTTTCTGCTCTGCTTTCTCTCTCTAATTTTATATATGTATAATTATTGACTCTTAGAGTGAGAAAGTTGAGAGAATTGACGGAGAAAATGTTGCTACTACCAAATTAGACACAGCCTGATGGCCGCAAGTCAAACAGTCTCTCTCTCTCTCACTCTTCGTTTCTTCCTCCCCACACTTTCTCTATCTACTGACACAGCGGTCTGTTTTCTCTATCCACAGAGTTTCTAATTCTATACGTGCTTTTCTTTTTACATTTTAAATAAATAAAAAAATAGAAAAGATAAATGGTGAGGACATCTTATGCTGTTAGACTAAGACACGTGTTTTCAAAAAATATAAAAAAAATTAAAAATAGCTTATTTAGATAAACTTTTTAAGTAATTTATTTTTATTTTCAGTTAAAAAAAGCAGAAATTAAATTTTGAGAGAGAAAATATATATATATATATATAAACAAATTAAATAAGTCCAATAATAATTTGATCCAAACGAGTAATGTTAGCTTTAAGAGTATCTTTAAAGTTACTCTCTAAAATAGTTAGTCAAAATATATTTAAAAATTTTATTTTTTATTTTAGTTGGTCATTTTTTAAAACTTGCTCCAACAATACTCTTTATTTTAACTAATCACCTCATGAATTTTTTATTTTTTAACATTTACCCTAATAAAAGAGAGAGAAAAAGAGAAGAGAGAGTGAGAAAGATGTGTAAATTAAAATTTAGAGAGCTATATTTGGCTCTCTACATTTGGAGAGCTAAAAGAGATTCCCTAAAATAGAAAAAAATATTCAGTGTAACGATAATATCACGTCATCATGTTGATGTGGTATCACAAGTCAATGGAAATGCACTAAAATACAGTTTTTATTCTCATCACCTAAAATTAAAGAGTTAGTTAGGATAATTTATCCACACTATCCCACTAACCGACATGACATCTCATCACAGTAGAGTCGTATAGAAAGGTAGTTGAAAAACCATTTTTAAGATTTGATTGTTTAAAATAGCTAAGAGAGTCACTTTAGAGAATCTCTTGAAGATGCTCTAACATCGTTGATAAATTTTAAAGCTCTCCTTATGCCAAAAGACCAACATTTCAATGTATTAATGTGGAATTTGAAAATGTCAAGATTAATGATTTTTTTGAGTTATTTGCAATTGTTTTTAGCAACTAGTGCTTTGAGATTTGGACTAACCCTTTTTTTAATTGGAAAGTTTTATTGAGATTTGCTGTTAAAACTCCTAGATGGGTGTTTCTGCTTTTTTATAATTAAAAACAACTGTGATTTTCTAGATTTCTTGATTATACAAATCCAAGGGGAGACAAAACAATTAACAAAGGAATGCCCTATATCCACACTTGATTTTTTATACCCTTTTGTTACATTCATCAAAGTTCTATCTCATGACATTTGGTTGGATGAAACACATTTCATTATAATTCTTCAAACAATAGAAGGAGAAAAGGAATATCATAAGAGCAATTGAGAAAGAAAGGATCATTGTTAATAGAGAAGGGTATTTTTCTCTTGTATTATAGTTGAATGGACTTTTAATTTAGATTAATACAATAGCAATCAATATATAATCCCTCTTCAAGCAAAAAAAAAAAATCAATATATGAAAAGTTCTGACAGCTACAAAAAAAAAAAATTTAAAAAAAAACGTATTGACATTCAAGAATACCTCATTATAAAAAATATACAAGTATATGGGGAATATAATTGGCAAACTCAAAAGCTATAGCCCAATTCTCTATAAAAAAATTTCCATTAATAATAGGGTATAAAAGGCAAGCCATCCTAACCAAAAAAAGGAGCTAACTCGAACCCACGACCGAGGATATGGGAGGGGACCTTTGTTTTACTGGGCTAATCTTGCTCGTCAATTATATAGATTAAATTTCCAATAAACTTCATAACATAAGTTAATTGACCCTCAAAATAACTAACCCATTCAGAATACACACATACTTTTTTTTTTTTTTTGAACTTTAGTAATATTTTACTTGAAAGAAGCCCCATTTATATTGCAAAGGGGGAACAAAGTCATGTTGCCAAACAGAATTTAAGGAGACCTCTGTTCCTTAAATAATATGGCAGGGCTTGGATTTGCCTTTGTTGGCTTTATATGACCACTGCAACAGAGAGAAGGAAAAACACAGACACAGAGAAAAAGGAAAAGGACATACAACCAAACTAATAGCATAGTTTTACGGGGAACCTGACAGGTCTCAATTGCCTTTTGATAAGATATTTGCAAATAATGGTAACCTCTTGATATATATGTATATTAGCAATTAACCTAAACACATTTATATTCACAATTTTTATTTTATTTTATGCAAACACAATATTAAAATATTTGTGACAGACTCATAATGTATTAGTAAACTAACAACAAATTAGAATACTTAAATTAAATCAAGGTTTAAGGAGAATTAATTCATTTAGTAATGCATTAAAAATTATAACTAACTATCCCATTAAACTGTAAGAAATTAGAAAAATATCTCAGTGCTGAGATATTAGTAATTATTTCTTTTGTTCGACATTTTGATATTTGTCAATATAAAAAAAGTTTATTAAAGAAATTTAAGTAATTTAGATTTAATATGAATAATAAAGTTATTGTTATGAAGGGGTTTTCATAATTTATAACAACATTGTGGAACTATATTTAGGTGATTATTCACATGCCTATGCATAGAGGAAGCTGAACAGAGGTTATCACAACATCAATTAAAATATAATTAATTATTTTAACCATTGCTATCATATAATAGTGTGAAAATCCAATGCATAGGCATGATGCTATATAATGAGCTTACTCAAAAGGAAATAAAAGGATAATTAATCACTAATATTCTAGTGTGATATATTTACACCCAATCAGATTGAAAGGTCAATCTATTTACTTTTTATGTTGATTTTTAAAATGAAAGGATTGTGAAGGAGTCTTGTACCAAATTGTTAATAATTCGATTATTGAAATATGGTTAGCATTTTCAAAATTTCCTTTTGGTAAATCATAGAATGAAAAAAATGATATATTGTTATTAATTATCATAACCAAAAGGGAAAGCTGTACACTGCGTTTCTTTTCTTTTCAAAGATTGCCTTTCTAATTACAAATAAAAAGTTTGATGTAAATTGCTTAGATGTTTCTGTTTAATTACTAAAACACCAAGTATTTTAGTTTTAAGCTCCTACCCAAAAAAAAAAAAAGAGAAATTAAAACACGGAGGAAGGAAATTAAAACAAAATAATACAAAACTCATTTACACAAAAACTGGCTATATAAGCTAAGAAACTTTATGATTTAAATAGAAAACTTGTTTATTAAATTTTCAACTCAAATAAGACACTTATCAATCATTTAAAATAGGAAACTTCATGATTTCTTTAAATTTAATCAACATGATGTTAAGAATTTTTATTTAAAAAATGTGCTTCTAAATTTAATAATTCAAAATTTGGATTTACTTTCTCCATGAAAAAAAGTCACATGTAAAGGATTTGAAAGATGTTACCATATTGATCAAAAAATTAATTATTACATTTGAAACGAAACAACCAATAGTTACATGACATGTGTATTTTTATATTTTATAAATTTAAAATTTTGAAAAAATTAGATTAAGAGTTTCAAGCTCAAAGACCTCACAATTTATTGCTATAATATATAGTATAGATATATATATTGTTAACTGGGTATTCGGGTCAACTTACGCGTACTTTGACTAATCTCAAGCCTTGTGCAATCCACCCATCTTACACAAATCGAATAATTATCGGGTTAAAGATTTTAGAGTAACTCTAAAAAATTGATAGTAACTAAGAAATTTAAAATTTAAGACCTTGAAAAAAAGTAAAACCCAAGCCTGAAGCCATGAGTACCAAAACAACCCTGGGTTTTGTAACCTTTTGATACAATGTCATATTATGACATCTAACACCAGTGAGATAATTGTTTTATGACTCCAATCAAATAGAGCACTGTATATAGGGTTTGAAATTGACAGAGTAGTGTGGGCATTCTTGTGATGATCTAGTGAGATTGACATGTGTTTTGTTGTCAAAAACAGAGTTCAACAAAGGGGTTGGATTGGATGATTGATGCTGTCCTAACTCCTAAATTTCCATGGGACAGACCGCATATAAGGATAAAGACATAAAGACAGGGTTGTTAAGGTGGGTAAGCTTATATATGTTGATCACACATTTGAGGAATCTATTCCACGGATGCAATGTGTTTGGAAGTGGGTTAGGTGAAACCAACTGACTAAACAAATCAGGAGAGAGAGAAGAAAACATATGAATATTATGATAATAGGAAAAGATTATTCACACACACTTGTAAATTTGTAGTTGGAAGTGGTTAGCTTGGTATCATATGGACTTTGACTGTGACAAGCCCAACCATGGACTGCAATGTACCAAAAAATTAAACATTAAGCCTCTATACCATATACAAAAAGGAAAGCAAAATTGGGAAATGATATGGAAAATCGAAGCGTGATATATGGCTTAAAAAAATTATGAAAAATGAAAACGCTAGGTAATGTGAAATTAACTAAAATATGTTAAAACCCTAGTATTTAAAATAGATTCATGATCAAGTAAAGGGTTAATTACAAACACCCTTTAAACTATGACTAAGTATCGTTAAGTTACTATAAATTTTAAAACGTGATACATTGACTTCTAAATTATTAATTTGTAGCAATCAACCTCTTATGTTAGCAATATGTTAGGAGAATAGATGAAAAACTATAATGTAACTTGTACATGTTCATAAAAGTATGATTTTATATCTTAAATTACTTTATTTTTTTGTAATAATTGTCTAATGACTAAAATAATTCCTGTATTGACCTTATATTTATATGTCATTTCAATGAACATTTTAGTCATGAAACCATTATTATAATATGATAATATCAATTTAGGTATAAAATTATACTTTTGTAAATATGTACAAGTTATATCATAATTTTTTATTCATTTTCTTAATAGATTTATAGCATAAGGTGTTGATTAATACAACTTAGTAGTTCAAGGGACCAATGTGTTACGTTTTGAAGTTTAATGGGGTTTAGTAATACTGAATTATAGTTCAAGGGATGTATTTGTAATTAACCCTCAAGTAATATACTAATACTACACAATATCTATAGACTCTTAATTAAAAATATATATATTATAATTAATAAATAAGATGTGAGAGTGTGAAAATACTAAAAATTATGAAAAAATGAGTTTAAAAGATTCTAATATGTTTCTTTAAATATTATATTTTAAAAAACGTGTCAAAATTATTTTCTAAAAATTTTCATTAAATTTTATAAGAGTTTCATCTTCATTTTGAAACAAATTTTGAAAAAGTGTTGTCTTTTTCTTATAACCATGTGTTGAACCCTCCTTATCCCTTCCAATAATGTCTTGTTTTTACGCTATGCAATTGCCACCAAAACCTTCAACGAGGCTAGTAGTATAATGGGGGTTATTGCAATACAATGGTATTGGATATAATGGTGTTAGTACTTGTGGTTTAAATAGAAAAATACTCTTCTCTACTTTACAATGTGACTCTAACTCTAACTATAAAGTTTAAAAGTTTTGGGTCGTTAAGAATGGTTTCTCATCAGCAAAGAGGAAACAAAAAAAATCGTTTACCAATATTCATGTGGTTTAATGAATTTATTAATTAAGGTAATTAAATTATTGAAGTGTTAAATTCGGATCTTTCAAAACAATATAAGTGAAAAAAAAAAGATTTGTAATCAAGCCAACCCATGAAACGACACCGTAGCAGCAAATTATTCATTTGTACGGAGGTGCACTGCAGAGTCTGCAGACTGGCCAATTGACTTCCTGACCGAGGAGTAATAAAAAAAAGTCCACAAATCAAAGATCGATCTCTTCCTTGTGGACGTGTCTCTCTCCCATTGGCCAACGAGAATTCGCCCGTAGGCAATCTCTCCGTAGTTTCGCTGCAATCGGCACAACGGCCAAGTAAAAGTCCCTCCGCTCGAGAAAGTCACATACACTCTCTCTCTCTCTCTATATCTATATCTATATGCCCTATGGGCACAACAATTGCTTTTATCGCGACGACTACTACGACACAGCTCTCTCGCTCCTCGGTGTCGCACGCTGGCTCGAAGCCCTCAAATTCGCTTCTCTATCTCTTCAGGAGCCCTAATTTCAAGACCAAACGCTCATCATCAGTAATGGCCACACCTCTGCAAGTCAACGCATCCTCTACCATCGGTCTCTATTCTATTCTCTCTGTCTCTCTCTCAATGCATATATATATATATATATATGCACAAATATATACACACCCATGTATGACTTGGACATTGCTGTGATATTTTTTTTGGAGTATATAGATGTGAGTTTCTAAACTTCTTACTTGCATTGTTACAGTTCCCTGCTGAATTTTGAACTAGGGATGTTTCGGCGATCGTGCTTCATATACGCATGCACATATATATATATATATATATATTTATGTGATAATTTCGTGTCATTAATATGTTTAATTCTATTTTTCGAGTATACAGATATGATTGTATAAAGTTCGTACTTGCATTGTGCTATACCCTAGTGAAATTTGAACTTGTGATGCAAAACTTATTTTCGGTGATCGTAGTTTGTAACTTTGTATGTATGATAAATTCGTGTCGTTAATATGTTTTGTTCCGTTTTGGATGGATGCTGAAGGTGCAGCTAATGAAGCACTGGATGGTTCCTCTCCTGGTTTGGTCGGAGCCAATGATTTGCTGATTGTTGGACCGGGTGTTCTCGGGCGGTTAGTTGCTGAAAAATGGCGGGAGGTATAATCTGGGTGATCGAACTATGTGAATTATCTGTGCATATGGTTATGTTTCTGGTCTAATCCACAAATCTAAACAGTATACCTCCTGTATCTTCGTGTTCCATTTTTTGTAGCTGCTACCCATGCTTGTTTGGATAAGCTTCTTGGTGGATCAATTGGATTAATAGTTGGCTTTTATTTGAACAAGTCTTGTTGGGTTGTTTTCGATTATGTTTATTTTGAGAGAAAAATAATCAAAGTTGTGGGTTATTGTTGTGGGCAGGATCACCCAGGGTGTCAGATTTTTGGGCAGACAGTGACTACAGATCACCATGATGAGTTGATAAAAATTGGGATCAACCCTTCATTGAGGGGAGCTAAAGCAACTCATAAGTTTCCATATGTGATTTTCTGTGCTCCTCCATACCTATCCCCAGACTATCCTGGTGATGTCAGGTATGCATGAGGTTTGTGAACTCTCAAAATTCACTGTTGAGTATTGCTATATGATATGTGCTATTATGGTATTTCTACGTTTTTCTCTGTGGGTATCGGCTATGCTATAATGAATCGTTTTATCAGGACTTCTGATTTTCATTGCCCAACAAAACTATGGCATTTTGTCTTACACATTTGTTTGACAAATAAGTTACTATACAAAAAAGGATACACTTTTTAGAGAAGCCAATTGGAGCTCATAGATCACTTGAAGGGAAACAAACTTGAAATCAGAACAAAATTACAAAAGGAAAATAGTGCCACACCAGGACCGTTCAATCTCTCTTACAGCAAAAGATTTAGGTCAACTACAACCCGTTTCCCCCAAAATCTTCATGTCTTCTTAGTTTGGAATTTTAATGTAGAAAACTTCTAGTTCTCTTTGATAAATATTCTGAATTTACTTTAAACACCTATAGTTTAAGACTTTAAGTTGAGTGTTTTTGTGGACTAGTTTTTTCCACCTATATTGATTAAATCTGAGGATCACTAAACTAATCTGACCTGGATGGTTCCACTGCAACAATAGACAATTATTTCTCCTTTCAGTAATTGGCAACAAAATAGAAAATTATTGTTTGGCCTTCTGGTTTCATTAAGTAGTCATGCAATATGGAATAGACAGGAACAATGACACTTAAGCCTGTAATGGATCCTACTGTCCGTTGCTCATGAGTGATTTAGGTGATTATAAACAGCATTTGGAAATGAATAAAATGGAAAACTCAGAAATGAGGGACTGTTTTAAAGACAGCTGTTAACATTTTTGTTTTCATGTGGATCTGCATGTATATTCAAAGAGAAATTAAGATGAGAGTTTGAAAATAAATGAGTGTTGGGAATTCAGGTATTGGATCAATTAGTGTTTAGGTGCAGTATGAATTGCATAATTACTGTAGACCCGGGGAAGTTAAAATTTAATTTGTTTGATGTAACTTTGCTGACACTATTATGCAATGTGGATGAAAAATAAGGTCTTAATGTTGAACAATTTCATCTGTTTAGATTTTTATTTGCTGCAACTTGTTGTCCTTTTGTTTGCATTTTATTTATTCAACCTGTGTTTACATTTCGAGCTTTTTGATCTAATGAAGAAAGGCAGTTGATTCTGAACTTATGTTACTGGTTTGGAATGTCTAATAACAACTAGGGAAGCTGCATCAAGCTGGAGTGGAGAAGGTTCTTTCCTATTTACTTCCAGCTCGGCCCCATATGATTGCTATGACAATGGACCATGTGATGAGGTTTTACATCTAACATAACCTGCTGGTGACAATTTTATATTGTTCATAGTTTATAAGAGGCCTTTCCGTGCCTCGTTTGCGATATAAGGACTTGATCTGAATTTGTTATGGCAAGTTGCTCTAATAAGATTCCAAATGTATTACTATTTTCCTTTTATATGCTTGTGAGGTGCTTATAACTTCTTATCTGGGGAAGGATGGTAAATCCCAGTTGAAAAAGTAGAAGTTACAGAAACTTCCTGTATATGTCTGCACCACTGACCTTCTTCTCTATCCAAGGTTTTAAAAAAATGCCAATACTTGTCCTTTTTGCATTTCATGATATCATCTAGGGACTAATATACTCCTTCCTATAATTGTTGGATTAAACGACTTTATTCCCTGTTTTCTACATGAGAGTTTGTAGAAGGGATGGACACATGCATATATGTGAGGTGTAAATCCCACCATTTTCTCGATCTGTAATTGGTGTTAATATCATCATGATCAGCTATTTTACCAAAGCCTTGTCCATGTTATTTTTATTTTTGAAGTTTTGCCATCGAAAGTATAATTTTCTGAGAGTCCTCCCTCACCTGATCATTTCATTGATGTCATACAGATTCTTAAGTAGGATCTATTAACTCCTTGATTTTAATCTATTGCAAATAGGGCATACAAGGGTAGAGTAGTTACTGTGGATTGTTACTTAAGGCTTTTATCACATGGAAAATTGGACGGAGTGAAGGCAAGTATAAGTGAATGCAAAACCTATAGGGAAGTCAATATTATCTTACTTACCCCAAGAGAAGTCAGTGGTAATAGGCGTTTATAAGTTGTGAGTGCATTCCTGGCCAGCATGGGCATATTTGCTCATGTACGATGTTCTAGTTACTTCCATTTTCACCTATTGAAGATTTTTCCGTCTCGTGCTTTATATGTATGTTGATTTGTAGTATTTCTGATACGAACCAAATGTTGTATTTTTGTCTCCACGGGAGTTTGGTTCTAGAATCAAATTTTCCATAATGATAGTTAATCCATGATGCTGCTGGCATCTAACAATTTTAGAATTTACCCATGGGATCTTATGACATCAATATTAGGATGATGTTTCAAAAGGGTTATGTCAACTGCTGATATATATATTTTTTGCTTGTTAATTTGGAGCAACAATATATTAAAATTCTGTCTAGTTCATGAGAAATTGGTGTGATAATTATTGCCGGATCTATAGTTTGCCAGACCTTTGGAAGTGTTGAATGATATGTCTTTGTCAGGTTTCACTAAATTTTGACTTACATTCTTCATGGCTATACAGGACAGTCCAGTAGTATCAATTGGGAGGAGCCCTAGAACAGATGTCCTTTTGAAAGCAGAAAAAGTAGTGCTGGAGTCTGGCGGTTGTGTTCTCCGATTAGCAGGACTTTACATATCCTTTTATGAAATGCGAGCCATGAGATCTGTATATATTTGTTGGAGAAACTTTAGGGATTCACTGTGCAAATCAGTATTTCATATACTGGCGTGCCACACATGCAAGCACACACCCCCACCTTAACTGTTAATACAAAGCAGACAGAGGTGCACATGTTTATTGGTTAGAGAAAGGGGTTGTTGACGCTCGTCCAGATCACATTCTGAATCTTATACACTATGAGGTGTAGTATTTATCTTTGCGTATTTGTTTGTTCTCGTATATGAATTACTGTCATCAGTATTCTATGTTTGAGTTACCTTCTCCCTCATTTTGATTATATGTTGGACGTAAGAATACAATACTTGATGGTCCAACAGAAAAAGGGAAAAAGAAACACCCCTTGATGGATTGAATTTATTCTATTTAATCTTGTTACTTCTGCAGACAGTTTGATATGCTTTATACTGGTCAGTATATTTAGATACAATTCCATCTTTTGAGTTTGTATGATGCTTTAGTTCAGATGTTATTCTGCATCTTATGTCTTCCATACATTTCCCTCAATTCCTAAAATGATTGTGTTACCCATTTTGTGTCATGATGATATTTAAATTTGGCATCTCACATGTTTAAATTTGGCCTCGCTTGTGTATTTCCACAAAAGGATGCAGCTTCCCTCTCGGTAGCAATCATGAAGAAGAAACTTCAGGCCCGGATTTTCCTGGGCTGTGACAATCATCCTTTATCCAGGTTTCTTTTTCTTTGGATACTTACTTGCATGTTGGACTTTAATGACTCCTCTGCTGTGCTTTCTACATAAACTACAGCTACCAGAAATGTAGATCTTTTTTCATTAATCTGGTGAATAAATTTTCTTACCTTGTCAATTGCTTTGCAGGCGGGAAATAATGGACCTGGTAGATAAGAGTGGGAAATTCAGTAAAAAGTTTGAGAGTTTTACAGGTTAGATCCTTAAAGTTTGTAGGAACAGATATATGGGAGGGTTTTGGGACCAGGGATATCAGAACTGGACTGGACCAGCTGGTCAGATCGGTGAACAGTTAAACTGCCTGGTGAGCTGGTTCAGTTCTTTATTTGGAAAATTCAAGTTAAAGTCACAGGAACCTGTTTGGACTGTTCCAATCTAGCTGTTTATGATCAAATCAAAGTCAACTTGTCAATTGAATGAGTTAGTCCTATGTGTGTGCTATTGCAAAGGGTGATATCACGACCTTGCGGAGACTCCAATCTGACCATCCAACATTATTTTTAACTTTTATGACACTGAATTTTTGTACAATTTAACATCACGTATGAAAAAAGTATAGAACACATTTCTGGGTCATGTTACAGTTCATCTGACTGAGGCAACACTTGAACGAGTGACCCAGTGAATTACCCCCTTATTGGTTGATTTTGGTCCGGTTCTGATAACTATTCATGGGACCTGTATGTAAAAACTACTCTTATGTAGGTAAAAGATTAAACTCTTTATGACGTGTCTTATATATAACCACTTAACTATTTTGCAGGCACTAATGATCCTTTGGGCAAGAAACTAAACAATGAGAAAACTCGTAAGGAAATAGGATGGGAGCCAAAATACCCAAGCTTTGCTCAGTTCCTTGGACTATCCGAATAACTGCTGCTTCAATTTTTTGAGGGATTTAATTGAGTTGAGGTGGAAAGGTAAGGTTGCAGTACAGGATCTCAACGTGTACACCTGGATGATTATGTGTTCATAATAACAAAAATTATACTATGGTGCACATTTGATTCATTCTGGATTATATTAACGGATAGGAACATGTACACATTCCCTTGGATGGAATGCGATTGAGGTGATTATTGACCATTGACTGGGGCACTGGTTCTTGTCTTTGTTGAACTAGTGGGTGATGTATATTTGTGCTATTTTGTTACACAGAATCAATAAGAATCTGAACCTTGGTTTATGAGTAGAACCTTCACAGCGAGTGGTGGAACTGGCATTTGGAGGTGTAAATTTGTTTGTATGAAATTGTGTTATTATGGTGTGTTTGATTCTATGTTGTGTTCTTCATTAATAATCCTAGGTTAATGGTGGAAATATTGAAGATGGGCACTCTCCAATAAAAATTGACCTTGTATAAATGTGATTGTATTAAGTGCAGACTGATTTTAGCTATTGTTTGGTTTGTGGTGGGGAATATGCCCTGTGGAATCCAAAATATACTTGCTATGATCTGTTACTTCTATATTAGCCCCCAAAATGAAAAAGAACTAGAGAAACCAAGAATCTAGAACAATCTGAAAGATTATAAGACATGATGAAACAGATTACAGTATAGTGTAACTAGGGTGGCATATGGGTGGGTTTGGACGGGTTTGGGTTGACTGTTTATGGGTTGCGGGTTGAAATGAGTTAGCCTAAATATGGTCAATTAACAAGCAGGTTAGATTTGGGCCGACTTAATCGGATATAGGTTGAACTTATTAACCAAAAATCAATCTGTTTGTAATATATGATTGTGTTTTTTGGTAAATGAGAATTTTTTCAACTCTTTTTAAGATTTATTTTTAATGGGCCCATTAGATAATTTATCAAATCTGTTTTTTTAAGATTTGTTGTTTGGTTGATAAGAAAATAGACAAAAAGCTTATGAATTTTTTTTTTGTAATTTTTTTTTACATTGAGCATTAAATATTATACATAAATTAAATTTAAAATTTTTCTTTCAAAATTTCTTTACATAATGAAAGTATTTTTAGAGTGAGAACTTTTTGAAAAATTTCTCTCTCTCTCTCTCCTTTTCTTACACTTTTATTTTTTTATAAAACCAAACAAGGAAGGAACATTTTCTTTTTCCCTTCCCTACCCCTACATGAAATTTCAAACAAGCTGTACTTAATAAATATATGTATATGTACATACATATAAATATCTATTATATAAATTATGCATTAGCTACAAAGCCAAGCTCTGACTTGGGCTGCCTGGAAAAGGTTGGAGGTTCTGGCGGTGGTCGGTCATGGACTTAATGAACGAGGTCTCGTATTTTTTAGTCAAATGCTATCACCAAACGTGAGAAAACAAAGAAAAATTGTGCATTGTACTATTTATTTATTTATTTAAATAATAGGAATACTTGTGTGTTGAAATTAAGTAGCCATATATAATAATGGGAAAAACTTGCATGTAATTATTTAAGTGTATAAGTCGTGCAAGCAACTATTAAGAGTGTAATATATCTCCAATTGAAGTCAACAATCGTAGGACCACTATTGTTAAATCAATAATCATAATTCAACTAAATGAATTCTTAATTACGAACAATAATCCCATGATCCAGAACACGAGCCTGACCTATTGGAAAATTTTCCTTAACAACCGATCATGTCAGTTAAATTGCTATTCAGGACCCGTTTGGGTACTTTTTTTATAATTTTATTTTTTTGTCTTACAAGTAAAAAAATTAAAATTTTTTTAGTTTTGTTTGCTTTTATAAGTTAAAATTAGCATAAAAGTAAAAAAAATTAATTTTTTTACTTCTATGCCAAAAAATTTTAAAATAAGCTATACTAAACAGATCATCTCTTCTCATCTCAAAGAGAGAAGAAGGAAAAAATAAAATAAAGAATAACAAAAAATTGAGCCCTTGCAGAAGTACAAGAGCCAAAAAGATCTTTGGTCACTGTTAGATCTTTACCTAAAGGTGGGGTCCAACAGGCGGCTGCCTTACTAAGCCACCCAATTATAAGAAGGGGGATCAACCCATTTAAGTCCATTATAAATGAGTGTTTTTTAAACTAACCCAATATCAATTTATTTAGTAGATGGAACCAAACCCATTTAACACGGACAGAATTGGGTGAATTGATAATTATAGGTTTATTTTAGCTCTAAGTGTAACATACCTTCCAAGTACCAGCTAGAGTGGGTGCAATGAGTTCAATAACTGGTCAATGAAGGCAGCCAACCACACCAATCATCACCTATTTGTGATCTGCTGAATGACCTCATCAAAGGGCAGTTAAGTGGACGACGTTTCATCACTTATAGGGTAATGTTTTAAAAATCAAACGTGGAGCAAACTGAAAAAGTGATTGGGTTAAGGATTACCTATTTAACTGTCAGATTAATCAGTATTAAATCGTGATATCTTAAATATATATAAATAAAAAATTTATGAATTTTTTTTAACATTTTGTATAATTTTTTATTGAACTGACAGGTTTTTAACAGTTTTATACCTGGTTTAGAGGTTTAATCACTGGGTTGACCAGTTTTTAATAGTTTTTGTTAAAAATGATTTTAAACATGAACCGGTACGTTTTCCAAACTGATTTCTAGTTTTTCCATTTAAATTAGCCCATCCTGTCCAATTTTTAAATGTGCGTAAATTTACCCCATGTGCAGAGAGTCTATTTTCATTTTTTGAAGTTATGACACTCTTCCGATGGACCTCATCAGTCATCACCGGCTTGATAATTGTCACTTTTTAAGTTGGATTGCCCCCACAAGCCCTTGAATTAATCAACATTAGAATTGAAATCACCTTCTTTGATCAAGTCAAAGTTTGAGTTTGCAACAGGTGAGGAAGCCACCTCCCCACATCTTATGCTGAGAAAAGCCTATTATTTGTTGCTATACCAAGCTTAAAAATATTCAAAACATAATCTCTTAGAATTATTGTTAGTTGATTACCAAGAGAAGGAAGCCATCTAATGTTAGGGTTTGTTTGGAAGTGTTTTTGTTTTTGTTTTTTGTTTTTTCAAAAATGAAAACATAAAAAAAAAATACTAAAATAGATGTATTTTCTGATTCTATAACATTGATATAGTACTTTTAGCAGAACAGTAACCTATAAATCTCATCATTAGACCATAAAAAATAAAAAACAAAAACAGAAAACAGAAACATACAACAAAAAATAAAAACTAACAGCACTTACAAACAGACGGTTTGTGACTTTGTTTTTTGTTTTTTTGTTTGTTTTTCTTGTTTAGTTATTTATTTTGCGTGCTGCCTTATTATCATCAATAGCATCACCTATTCTTTCCATCTTGTCATAATAATCTGCATACAAGGTAATTGTGAATGACTTCATCCTTTATTTTTTTTTAATTCAATATGACATCATTTATTAAAATTGACAAACCACCGTAAGAATTGTTCTCGTGAAATATAACAAGCAATTCTTCTGTTATTCTCTCTCTCTCCCTCTCTCTCTCTCTCTCTCTCTCTCTCTCTTGTTATTATGCTATTGATTTTCATTTTCAGATAAATTTATGCCTTTTGAGGTGTTCCTTCAGGAAATTTGTAGATAAAAAAGCTACCCCAATGCACGGGATTCTTTCCATTGCGAGGTCTATGAAGGGTCAAATATAAGTAGCATTACCCTGTGTGCAAAATGACTATTTCAGTGTTCTAAGCCCATGACGTCCAAGTCATAATGGAGCATGTACAAAACTGTTTCCGTGTTCAAAACTTGAACGCCCAAGTTATAATGGAGTAAGGATCCGTATGCTTTAAACTTGTGACACCCAACTCATAATAGAGCAATCTTACTGTTGTATTGTTCTGTAAAAGTGGTGTTTTTGTTAACTCTTTTTTCTTTCAATGCCAAGCTAACCACATCTATCAGATTCTAATTCCTCATTCCATCCTGATTTTTAGATTTTTTTTTTCACTCCTTTTTCTCTGGTGGGATTTTGGAAGAAATCTTGTTGGAAATCATTTCCCAAATTTTATTTCCTGTACAACCGTTTCTCCGCAACCAAACAAATATTTTACTATTCCAAGCATGACCTGTTATATTCCATTGTCGAGGCATAAAACAGTGCTCAACTGAAGAGGAAACTCTCTTCAGTACTCATCCAACGTCATGAAAGAGTTAAAAAGCCACCAAAGTTAGACAGGAACATTCAATGGAACTCAATGCCAATTAAATGGAACTACCAACTAATGCACCAAACAATGAATTAGTCAACTTGTTTGTTAACCAAGTGACACCACCCTCAAATATAATATTGTCATGGCACCAGAGTAAACAAAATCACCACAACCCAATTCCTTTATATATAATTCTATCACTCAAACAACTTGCAGAGAAACAAGCAAAAGAAGAGAAAAAAAAAAAAGCTTGAGGAACTAACTGTGCTGATCATGGGGAAGTTGTGTTGCTCAGAATCCGACGAAAATGGCGGTTTAGACCTCACCGGAATTCTCGTGTTGATTGTTCTTGCACTTGTCATCATAACTGTCTGCAGTCCAACTCCGAGGCAGCGAGCCGTCTTTGTATACCGGTGCTGTTGAAAGATTTCTCTCTGCAAATTCTGAATTTCTTTGTATCTGCTTCAGATTACTATGGTAGGTTCACATGGCTTCTCTGCTACCCAGTTCTTGCATTTCTAGAATCATCACTTCTGAGAAATGTTGAGGAGTTCTGTACTTGAGAAGGGATTTCTGATTTTCCATTCTGTAACAGTACATTGAAATGAATGCGAAGAAAAATTATGTTCCAGTCTATAATCTCCTTAGCTCAATGAACTGCCTTGCAGAGCAAAACAAAAAGAAAGGATCAGAGAAATGAAAATCATTTTTTGATTTGTGTAATTGGAGTTCCAAACACAAAATTTCAATTCACAACCTTGCCTAAACCAATCTGGAATTATGTGAAAGCAAATACCTAGGGAGGAAGGAAAATTTTGTTCCATTAAGAGGATAAAGATCATGAAAACATAGTACTCATAAAAAGCCAGTCTTACAATGAAAACTGCTAATGCTAGCTTTTTCTTATTTTCTTCTGCTTTCAGCAACCTATGCTTGTCATACGTCTCTATCTTTGGCTTGACTTTAGCTGACCCAGCAGAGCAACCCAATTTTGTACCCTTACAACCTGTTTGGGACTTGAGGAGAGAAAGGGAAAGGCAAGGAAAGGAAAATAACAATAATCCTCCTTCCTTCCCCTGTTAGATTCTACTTAGGATGGAAAGGGAAAAGAAAAGGAAGGAAAAACAGAGAAGAATTTGAAAAGAGAGGCCCACCGGGAAAAGTGTTTTCCTTCCACTTTCCTTTCACTTTCTTTGCAAAAGCAAAGAGGGTGAAGAACCCACTTCCCTATCATTTCTCTCTCATTCCCTTTCCCTTTCCCTTTCCCTTCCACAAGTTCCAAACAGTCTCTCAAGATTCATCAACCGAGCTTCAATCTTGATAATATGTTCTGAATCAGAAGTGTTCTATAAGAACTAGTTGATGAGACGGGGAAGGAGATTCATAGTTACATAGTTATTATCTTGGCCTGATTTTCCAGTTCCATAGAGTTTTCTTGGCCATCTCCAAGAAATCATCACACCTTATGGCCAATGCAACTTTAGCAGCAAGAGATCCAACAAACTGCCTCCATGTGCCAGGGACAATCTTGATCACAGAGGTCTCTGATATTTCATCAAAATCAAGCCCACTAACTTCAGTTCCTGAGGACATAGCTACAGCAGCTCCGTCTCTATCTATTTGGGTAATAGCTGCAAAAATTCTATGAAGAAAAGATAAGGACAAGCATCTACATAAGCACAGCTTAGAAATGAAACTTGGCAACATGAACTCGGGCGGCTCCCCAATCCATGAGGTCTAACACACAAAAAGTGAAAGTATAAACTTATTGCATAGAATAACATGAACAGAACCATTTTCAGTTGCATTAGTATATGAATTCCAGTTACTATAATTGGAATTGGACAGACATTATTTAAAGGCCTGCTAGGTTGTGCAAATGAAATCATTTCATTTGTATTAATTAATTCAAAACTTGTCCATTTATCCTATTCAAGTTTATTATAGGCACTAAACAGAACATATTTTGCATCTAACATAATCTTATATTCTAAAATAAATGAACAAAATTTCCATAGAAAAGGCAATTTTGTAGATATTTTAGTTGTTTCATTTTACAACTATACTCATTATCTAATTCGTGAATGAGCTAATTTAAATTGCTCATATCATGTTTTGGGGACAAAAAGGAGTTACCTAACTATTTTCATGCCATTACAAAGGTAGAGACATCATAAAGTAAACTTCAAATCAAATCCAGACAACTCAATGATTTAAGTGTAATTCAACCATGTCATGATACTGACCAAGGTTAGGACACCTCTGCCGTCATGTGGAGCACAATCTAAGCGTCAATAGTTGATGAGAGAAATGCCGACGGTACCAGTCTAATATCATTCTGAGGAGGGACCTGCCCAACTAAGATCGGATTTTGTTAAGAAAATACAGAGGAAAGATTCAATTTTCTTTACTACAATGGATTAGATTCGATTTCTCTACACAATGCAGGGCCATGTTTTGACTGTTTCTGTAGCTGGACTCAAAGATAATCTGTTCCTGAGCAGGGGAGCTCCCTATGAAAGCAAAACTTCGAGAAGCATCGAAAAAAAGAAAATCCTTTCTTCTCTATTTTTCGCTTGAATTTTTCTTTATTGATCTCAAATTTTCTGTCACTATAAATTGAATTGAAAGCATGAGGCTTTTCTCAGAAATTGTCTTTAACCAGGAAGGGTCTACAAAACTCATACTACTCATACTTAAGGCTACTGAACTCTGAACTTGCAGCTGAAATGTCTCCTCTTTCTTCAGTCATCTTCCTCCCACCCCTGGAGAAAATTCCTTCCTGGCTGGGACCTGGCATTTTCCTAGCAGGAGGAGAGGAACAGACTGGTACAACTGTTCGGATTTGAACTGCTGGTGCCATGGAACTGGCACAAGGCATTCCTCTGATGTTCTTTGCTCCTTCTACCCAAGGTCTGGTTAAACCCACAGCAACAGAAGTACTGGTTGGTGTTCGTGCAGAGAAAAGAGGCCTGGGAGCCTCAGCTCTGGTGCTGCCCAGAGATATGGCACCAGCATTTCTAGATCTAATTGCCACAGGGGCTGCAGAAAGAGGTGGTGCAAAACCTCTGGCCAATCTTGGTGAACTGTCCATGGGAGGATCTCGGGGTCTTGCATTAGAACACACAAAACTAGAGCTATTTGGATTTTGGGGACAGAACCTTCCTTCATCTGCACCCATTGCTCTTGGCCTGTTTTGGATAAATCCAGGTGGAATCCAATGGAACCCTTCCTTTCTGTAGATATCCTTCTGACTGGAGTTTCTAGAGTCAGGTGTGCACTCACTGTTCTTCTTTTCATGTTCTCCCTGCAGCAACTCCTGGATTCTCAGTCTGGAATGAGTGTTGAGAGAATCACCATAGTTTAGAACTTCAGTCGGGGAAAGCCCCGATGCATTTGACGGGAAGTTGAGTTTCCAACCACTGGAATTCGCTTCATTACTGAGCCACTTGTCTTCCACTTGGGTGTTGTCATCTATCTCTTTTATGGAAACTTGGGATACACGCCTAACTGGAATAGGCATTGCAGAGTCAGAGAAATAGAAAAATGGGCTAATTCTTGGTCCAAGAGGGAATTGTTCTTGCCAGCTTGCTAAGAACTGTGGACCATGATCTGGCCTAATTATGGACCGAACAAATGGGAAAAACTGAGGTCCAGGGACAGAGGTTGGTGCAGATGGAAATGCCAATAGGCAGCCTTGCTGCTCAGACATTCTTTCTTGAGGCTGAGCTTGGTACATAGCCAATTCTGGTAAGAAATGAGAACAAGCAAAACTCTGACACTGCATAGGGTAAAATGATCTGCCAGACTGATATGAGATCACATCTCTCCTACGAGGAGCTAGTTCCAGAGGTTCATGGCAGCGGTCCCTTGGTATCATTTTGTTTGAATCTGCTGATAGTAAACTAGCAAGATAACGAGCAACAATGACTTGTTCCTGCTCATCCTTTGCTCCAAACTCTGACAAAGGATAGGAAGAAGAGGAAGAAGAACCGGACTGTGACACTGCGTGATTGCAACATTGAAATTAACAACGAGTACAATTTACCAACAAAAAAAAAGAAAAAGAAATTAGCAAGGACAAACCGGATCCCTTCAACAACAAATTTTCTTTTAAATTCATAGTAATTGGAGTCATTTGAAATAAAAAAAAATTCAAGGTTTTAGTTAAAAATGGGTCAATCTATGTTCAAGTCCTATGAAGTGCAAATGAATATCAAGCCTGCAAATTAACCAGTGTTTGGAATATTACAATAGGGCTGGAAATCCAGTAGCAGTGACAAATAAGGCAAGAACTTTGTGAATAATTCAGAAGAAAATAGAATCTGAAAAGTTGCATCACATTATTCAAAACACTATGTTAATTTATGATATTCTCAGTATAGTTCTAGAAGTTTTTCTCCAAGTGATTACGCCACACATGAATAATTCCCGAATTTTGTAATATACGTCATGAAGTCGATTTGTATGTAGATCCCAAGGTTCCATATAACAAAACTTCTTGAAGAAAAAGAAGAGATTTTGTTAAAATGTCAACCACCACCACCACCACCACCTAGAGAAGACCAGACATTGAGATTCTGAAGAACTTAGTTTGCCTTAGTTGTTCATAATCCAAAGTTGACAACATTCGTATAGGCACCGTGTGATCAAGTTTTTATTTTGCTCTGGTGACTGGTCAAGTGACCCATGTGTGTATTTGCAGTCAATTAGAAACTCGTGTCTTACATTTCTTGTGTAAAAAAACGCAGACTCCATATACACAGAGAGAGAGAGAGAGAGAGAGAGAGAGAGAGACATACTTTTTTTCAAGGCGAACCAAGCAGTCATAGCCACACTTTTCTGAGCTTGCTTCTTGGTTCTAGCTGGCTCCCCTGAAAAACTCATTCCACCAAGTTCCACAGTGCAAGTAAAAACAGGAACATGGCCTGATCCAGATCGAACAGTAGTATAAACCGGAAGTTTCAATCCAGCCCGATGAGCAGTCTCTTGAAGCAAATTCTTGTATACACCAGTTTCATCCTACATTGTGAGGAATTGCCAAACATGAGCAAATGGCTTGTTATATTGGATTTACTCTTTACATATGTAGTAATTGCAGAAAACACAGTATGAATTGTGAATTGATAAGCGACTGTTAAAAGACACTAATTTTGGAATGCCAGTAGACCCTGCTACATATAGAGAGAGCAAGACAAACATTCATTGTTGTTGTTGGTAGTGTTGTTACTAATACTATAACAATGATTAAATCTGGAGCCACACATTACAGTGAAGTTGTAAACCTGATGAGTGAAGAAAGGAAAAATATTTCTATATAGAAAAAATCCGTACTTATAAAAGGTCAGGGCAGTCATGACTCATGATGTACAAGGTTAGTGAGGCCAAATCAAACGATTAAATTATTTTCTTTTGTAGACTCTCTCTCTCTCTCTCTCTCATGGCAAGCTGCACAAGGATGCAGCCCTACTAAGAAAAGCCCCCAACTCCTTGTCCCTCTACCTGCCCTTGAACCCTACATTTTCTTAGTTAGAAGCAAATGGCACCACACGAACAGAATGGATGGTAAGAGGTTATTGATATAGTTGGGTTCTTTCAAACACATTTTCTATGCACTGATTGGTAGCATAGAACATTTGCCTAATGCAGAACTGAGCATTGAACACCTTGACACAAAAGGATGCAACTGCTAAAAGAATGAAACAAAGACATTGTTGTCTTAAGACACATACCAACACTTTTGCAGCAAGTGCTCTGGAGGGCCCTCTCGTTGAAAGGGTCTTAAGAGCAACCTCAGCTGCAGCATGCTCTGCTTGTCTCAGAGTAGAGCAGAAGCTCGGGCTCCCAAAGACTTCTCCATTGAAGTTGACTTTGGCTTTGAAGCGAGGCTCATGGTCTGGTCCTTCCCGTATACAAGCATAAGATGGCAAGTTGAAGCAGCTTCTCTGAGCCAATTCTTGCAATTGGTTCTTATACATTCTGTGACACCAACCTATCTCACCGGTATCTATAAAAAGAAAATGACAATTGATTATTCAGAATAGCAAGAGGATGCATTACTTTGAAGAACAAGAATGACATCAAATTAACCACAACTAGCTTACAACCCGTACACAATTTTCCCACAGAGTTCATTCCTAAAAGAACAATCCTAATTCATTTACATCATCCCAAACAGTTTTTGGATAGGTAGAAAATTTTCAAGAAATGAAAGGAAAAGGCGACAGATGCTGATTCTCACAAAATTATGGCTTGAATTTTATGTAGATCATAAGAACAACAAAAACGAAAGAATAAAGGAAGAAGAAGAAGGTAGTACACTGACTAATTGCAGGAATCCAGAAATGCCACAGTGCTGACCAGACCAAACCAGTTAAGCAACAAACTCAGTCCCAAAATTCAAACAGTTCCTATACAAAATGATGAAAAGACCAATCCAAATTCAGTTCTCAGTTCTGTACTGAATCACATGTCATGTCAGTAAAGCAATTCAAATGATAATACCATCAAGTTCCCATTTGCAGGGCTGTCAAGAAAACAATTTTTCAAAGAAACCCAGAAATCAAACACCCGCAAAGAATCAACACATAAGACCCAGAATTCAATAGAAAATTAAAAGAAGTAGAAGAGGTATGAATCATATGATGCTCTTAATTCAAGTCATTAATCAAGCTCCAGTGCTCCACATGCATTAACCATGAATTACCCAATGAAGTGAATTGGACCGACAGTGTATTAACTACCTATATTCAATTCAATAGTATTTAAAGAAACCCCAATTAAACCCACCTCGATCAGATCGCCCATAAAACCAATACATGCCAAAACTCATTCAGATAAAAAAACCCACTTCACAACAACTCTTCAAATCCAAAACCCATTCTCATTTGATTGAATTGCACTGCAGAGTTGTGTGTGAGGGTTTTTGAGACAACAACCGACCTTAATGGTCTCTGAAAGTGTAAAACTCTTTGACCCGAGTGATGGGTTGATCGCCGGAAAGTGAAGCCATGTTGGCCTGAGAAGCTGAAGTCCGGCCTAAGTGCTGGGCGATCTATGAAAAAGAATGGGTGCCAAGAAGATCAGAACAACAAACTGAACTTTCAGGCCCTTTAATTGACATATCCATAATTATAGTCACTATGCATACAAGTATACAACTATATGTCTATCAGTCTGCTGTTATTCGTTTTCTCTCTCTACAGCTTTCTCTCTCCTCTTTTACTGCTGCTTCTATTACTACTAGGTTACCACTGCCTGTGCTGAACCTACTACTGCTTTTAACATGAGCCATCAATACCCAGTATTCAAAGTTTGAGTTTGCTTCGCTAATTTCACACCTACCGCACTAAATTTAAAGGTGAAATTTATCCCACCATTGAAGTCACTGCTCTCAGTGACACGCATTGTGGCTGCTTTTATAATCAAGCCTATCCCCTCATGGAAATGATTAGGGATGGCAAAATTAGGAATGAGAATGGAGTGGGTGAGGCATGACACCTCCATCACCCCTTGCATTTATAAAATTTACCTCCATGCTTGCATTTATTTTTGTATAGTAATTTTTTAGAGGTTCAATCCCGCTTTGCGGGTACAAAACTCCTTAACTTCCGCGTCCGCACCTGCATCTGTCGAGCCCACTTTAAAACTCATTCTCAAATTAATCATTTAATTAGAAGATTCTTCTTCCAGCTCTTATTCTTCTTATAACATCTTTAAAATGAAAAATGTTTATTTTTTAACTAAAAAAATTAATAACAAAATTCAAAATTCAAAATTCAAAATTCAAAGTACAAGTCATAGTATCCAATGAGCAATTTTTCATATAAAGATACAAACACATTTGTACCTTCTAATGGTAGGGCGGGCCGAGAGCGGGAGACAACCTAGATCCATCCTCGCACTCATACTTCTATGAGTTTAATTTAACACTTCTATTCTCGCCTCTATTTCAGTTTTGAATCTTCAATATCCTTTCTAAACGAGGCGAGTTCAGTCGGATCTTTACCTTTTCTCGGTCTATTGCCATCCTTTGGCAAAAGAATATTGTCCCCCGCCTTGCCAATGTTGGGATGGGTACTAGGTGAAATTAATCTGAATAGAGTTGAATTTGGAAATAAGGTGCAATAAGCCGTCCGTCTCATCTTGCTCTGTTTATAAATATATTTATTATATACATATATAATATTGATATGAATATTGAGATTTTTTCTTTATTTTTATAACTTTGGCTTTTGCTTTGCCATGATGTATTTAAAAAAATTACTAACATAAAGGAAACGAGGCGGGACAGAAGGGGCGGAGGTGGGGGGAGGGTTCACTATGACGAGGTGAGAAAGGGGTAGGAATTCCTCGACCCAAACCCGCCTCACTAGCATCTTTAGAAATAATCAAGTTCACCTGTGCTTTATTTCTTACAAATGTAGTGAGTTGTTCGTATTAGATAGTCGTTCGGTAGTTGTGTTCGAAACCTGTATTCGATAGTCCAGAGTTTGGTTCAGTGGTCGTGTTTGAAGCCCACTTAATAGGACCTTTTATATTTTTGAGAGCCGAAATAAAGATGACATGTTAATCCAAGAGCACTAAATTAATATTATTTTTTTTGTTCTCAACAAAGTTTAATGTCATTACTTGGGTGAAAATTGTTTGAGAGGCAAGGGTCGAGCTTAAAAATAAAATAAAAATGAGGATATGTTTCATTAGAAGCTAAAATCTTGATTCTTATGAATTGACCAAATTTACATTCATGTAATTCATTTGGATTCTTAGTAGGCTTTTATCAAAGTAATTCATTAAGTCATCGACTTTGAATTTCGGTTGCATGATGTAAACTAGTAGTTAAGTGGGCTTTGGAATTGTGGGCTTCTTGACTCGAGGGGTTTATCAAATGCTAGCCTGTAAGAACAATATTACCCAATCTATGCAAATTTGGCCCGCTTACATTGTTCGATACATGGATGACAATTGACTGGGATGGGGCGGAAGTTAAAATTTTTATTTCCGTCTCTACCAAAAACATCCAACTCCATCTCTGTATGGGGATTAATTTGGACCCCCACCCCAGCCCAAACTCAAGCCTAAGTCCAAGCTTTTATTTTTTTTCTTTTTGGTACAAAGGAAATAAACAATACAAAGTAAGAAAAGAAAATAGAAAAAAAAAAGAACTAAGGTATTAAGAATATTAATAGTCTTATGGTCTCCACTTAGCAGTAAAATAAAATTAACCTTCAAACATTTTGAAATGCATATACATCAAAATGATGTTATTATACTGTCAAAAAAACTAAAACTTAAAATAACAAATTAAAGCCCATCCAACAAACAAATTAAAAAACTATTGAATATAAATTTGACGCTAATCAACACAAACCTTAATGATCGTATCACTAACACACCAAACACTAGAATATACTTCAAACATAAATAGTTTTTTTTTTCTTCAAAAAATAAAAAGCTAAAAACGGCCTATATAAAAAAATAAAAAATACTAAAAGCAGGGAAGCGGGGCTAGGAGGGGCGGGCTGGGGAAGAATTTAGTCCATCCCTGCTTTCATCTCATATCCTCCATTCCCGTCTTCATCCCCATTTTGTCGGACATCCAGTTTTTTTCGATTCATTGCCATCCCTAATTAGATGTCATTTTTTCCTCATGTCACTTACATATTAGAGCTCTTTTTTTTTATTATTATTATTTATGGACGTTTACATATTAGAGTTAACAATTATACTTATAGATTGGGTTTGGTGTGGGGTTGAATCAATTCAAGCTAAACTCAAATTCAAATTTCAAATAACCTTTAATCTTGTATTCTTATGTTGGCCCTTCTCCAGTTTGGGTTTCAAGGGCTTTGCAAGATTATATAGGTACATAGTAGGGATGGCTATGGGCGATGAACCATTCGTTTATTATTTATGGGATTTGAGAATCTTTTTAGGCGGGATTACACTAATGAATAAGTTTAAAAATTTTGTTTGAAACCTGATCCGAAATATATGTACAATGATATAGTTATATATTTTAATATATATATATATGTAAGTAGATTTTACATTATTTCAGATTATTTTTAGGAAAGAAAATTATTAATTAAATTTTTTTTGGGTTAAATAGGCAAGTTTGGGCAAAGTTAGAAATATAATTTTTATTTTAAGTGAGCATAAGATAAAATTTAATTTTAGGCTCAATAAAAATTATTTTTAATGTAAATCTGACCCGACCAATCTCCACTCCTAGTATATAACACCACTTGTGTATAGATGGAAAATGCTACCCACAACAGTTGCGGGTATGGGTGCTCGTTTATAATTTTTTAGTCAGCTTTCTTCACTATTATTAATCAATCATTTGGATCACCGAATGATAGTCGAGTTGGCTTAAAGCATCTAGGTTAATTAAAACCCTCCGCTCTTCTTTTAACGATAGCTTGTTTGAAACCTCTTGTGATAATAATAGCTTGAATCAAATGCTATTTAAAAGTAACTTGATATTCACTCGTATTTCGGTGGAGTTGTGGTGATGAGTTTATCTTTTTTAAATCAGTAACTATAACTCAAACTAAATTTTGATAGAACTGTAATAACAAGCTCGCTTTCTCTACATTAGTAAAACTGAATATTCCGTAGTGGAAGGGGTTGCTACCCCTACTGACCTTTTTAATCAGCCAAAAAAAAAAAAAAAAGTCAACCAATCAATTGGATTCCGAACCACTACCTATTTTGGCGAACTTCAATCCCCTTGAGCTCGAGATGTCCATTTGTGTACCCTTCAATGGATTCACACTCCATTCATCAAAGGGTCAAACCTTCAAGAGACTTTTTTCTTACCACTTCATCAATCAGATTCAGATATACTCAATCCTACATTCTCTACCATTATCTCCCCTAAATTTATCAGAACCTTCTGAGTTTAGCAGAGAATGACTCAAAACCCATCACAGCTTAAACAACCAAAACTTCATTCAGAAACAAAAGCCCAAAAGATATTAATGTTTTGGTTGTGGGTTCATCTGGGTATACTGGAAAATTTGTGGTAAAAGAGTTAGTTAATAGAGGGTTTAATGTTATAGCCATTGCGAGGGAGAGGAGTGGTATTACGGGTGGAAATAGCAAAGAAGATACCTTACAACAGTTAAATCGGGCAAATGTGTGTTTTTCAGATGTGACCCATTTGAATTCTTTAAGTCAAAGTTTGGAAAATTTAAGGGCTTTCACTTGACGTTGTTGTGTCTTGTCTTGCTAGCCGCAATGGCGGTGTCAAAGATTCATGGAAGATTGATTAGGAGGCAACAAAGAATAGTCTTGTTGCTGGTTTGAATCATGGGGCTTCACATTTTGTATTGCTGTCTGCAATTTGTGTGCAAAAGCCCCTTCTTGAATTTCAGCACGCAAAGTTGAAATTCCAGGCTGAATTGATGAAAGAAGCCGAAGAAGATGATGGGTTTACTTACACTATTGTGAGGCCAACATGATTTTTCAAGAGTTTGGGTGGACAACTTGAATTGGTGAAAGATGGTAAGCCTTATGTGATGTTTGAGGATGGAAAGCTGTGTGCTTGGCTTCATTTATTGCAGACTGTGTGTTGAGTGAAGATAAGATTAACTGGGTTTTGCCCATTGGCGGGCCAGGAAGAGAACCCAAATTTTTGAAAAGTGCCAATTCAAAAAATGGAGTTTTCTATTGGAGTTCTTGATTTCCTAGTTAAAATATTTCCTCCTACGGAAGATGCTGAATCGGAAGGTATTATGCTGCTGAGAGTATGTTGCTTTTGGATCCTGAGACCGGAGAGTAGAGTGCTGGGAAAACTACCAAGTTACAGTAAAGGCACATTGGAAGAATTCTTTGGGGGCTGCTCAGAGAAGGAATACCTGGCCAGGAATTAGGGGAGCAAACAATCCACTAATGTCCCCAATTATGGTAAAAGTTTGCAAATTCATATACTCAATTGACCGTACCAGTTTTATCCCACAGTATATTTAAGGTATGCAGTTCTTTTCTCTTGCAATTGGTCTTTGTATGAGCTGCAAATTATATGATTTTTCAGAAAAGTTTGCGACATTCAAAATTAAATTTACATTGTGAATGCCTTCTATTTCTTCAGTACATGCTTATATGTTTGTGCCCTTTTGGTGAACTTGTGCAGTAAATTGAAGTATGCTTGCGCGGTTGCACCATTATCATTGTCTAATTTATGATGTCTTGATTCAGTTTGATGATCTAATGAGTCAGGCCCCAAACTTACAGAATTGAACCCTTTAGGTGATTGTGCTTATGATGCAGGCTTTATAGTGATTGTTATGTCAAGCTCCTGGCAAGTCCCAATTGAGGGTAAAGTCAGATTAACAGTTTTCTTTAGAAAATTAAAATCTTGATCAAAACCCTTCTAGGTTGAAACTTTATAAGTAGTTCAACTGTGTGTAAGGTTCTTTTTACTTATATTATGGGTCAAATAACTTGAACTATGAGCAGTTCCTTGCATAGAATTTGTATATTTGGTGTCTTTGGAAGCAACCCATTCAGTTACCAAGAAGATAGATCACTTTATAGTTTGTCTTGACAGAAGAAACTTTATAATTTGCTCGGTGTTTTGCTGTTGCTATGGTGTGTGGGACATCTGTTTTGTTAGGTAAAAAAAAGAGGAATTACACTTTATTCTCTATGATTTGACCTAAAATCAGATGATCCTGTAGATATTAAAAGTGAACATATGACCCTCTTGTGATTTTGGACTAAAGTGCAAATGGAGGAAACCATTAGATTTAACGAAAATTGTTATGAGTAATTACACTTTACCCTTTTGTGGTTTGAATCAAAATTAGATGACTCTCCTATGGTTTAAAAGTGAACACATGACCTCTGTAGTTTTAGAATATTAAAAAGATGATTGGACCCCTTTTTTGCCAAAAAAATAATGAAAATAATTAGATTTAACCAAAATTCTATCATAGGGATATTTTAGTCATTTTACATCTTCAAATTAGAATATACAAAGGATGACTTGGTAAAATAACAAAAAAAACCTCTATAGAACATAAAAAAGATGACTTTATGAAATAACAAAAAAAAAAAAACCCTCGATAGCCAATATTTTATTTTGGTATAAAATGGCCAAATCATCTTTTTAATATTCTAAGTTAGAGATAAAATAAAAAAATACCCCTATAATAGAATTTCCGTTAAATCTAACGGTTTTTATCCACTTGCACTTTAGTCCAAAACCACAGGGGGTCATTTGTTTATTTTTAAAGTTCAAGGGAGTCATCTGATTTTGAGTCAAAATAAAAAAATCCTTATTTGTGTGGACATCTCTTTTTTTCGCATTTCATTCAATTACCATTTCCAGATGATTGAGAGAAGTCATTCTTACTTCATCTTGCAACACCCAGTGAAATGAGTTCACATTTCCCATTCTATGGAACCGAGTCAAATTTAGTTCATTTGTTTCAACTTTTCCAACAAATGACAAATCCTTATCTGCTTGGGGTCCAAGAAAACTTGGTCAATTAGTTCATCTTTTCAAACAAATGACAAATCCTTATCTGCTTGGGGTTCAAGAAAACTTGGTCAATCAATTATTATCATCATTGATTGCAAAGACAGTTTTTTATGCTTATTATATCTTTCTTTTGAGTCTTTCAACTACAATAATAGATGCTTAAAGGATCTGTTTCACATCAAAATTTTAAATTAGTGGACGTCGCAATAGGAAATAGGACTGCACTAAATGCATCTCCGTTTATTAGGCGACTAGGCAGGGGTTGAGCCAATGAAAAAATTTAGTACTTACTAGGTTCAAGCCAAGAGATGGCATAATGTTTAACCAGGCCTTGGTTGGAGTAGCCTTGTTTGATACTGACCGATTGCCATCTCTATGTTGCATGCCCTTATAGTGGTTCAGTTTCAGCATTAAGGCCTTTCTCATTGCCTGTATGTAAGCTCTATTCAATGTTGGAACCTTTCTTGCTACTGAAATTTGGAAGGATTTGTCAATTTCTTAGTGTTGATCTATTCACTTGCTTGATTATTTGAAGGTGGAGTGGTCCTTATTGTTGGTTTCTAAATTGAAATGAAAACTATGGTTGGACATTTGTATGTTTTGTACCCACAAAAACCTTATCCCAACTGCAATTCACCTTTGTCATCGTTATATTACATATCCCATTATTGAATTGACATCTACATTGTGGACAAATTTAGTTTTAAGTAGTGTCACAAGTAGACAACAACTGCATATATGATAGGATTTGATTTTTCTCCGGTGCCGTGACGGGTATGTACCCCAGTACCTTGTAATCTCAGTCCTTGAAATAAAAATTAAAAAAACACCAATCATTAAACGGGAATCCTTGAACAAATCGAGGTAATTTTGGTGAAAAAACAATTACCGCAAACGTGGCCTGTATTTACCAGAAATGTACCGTAATTACTACAAGTGTGACTCCTAATTAACAAAATATGGTCACATCTTGTGATAACTATTACTACATTAAGTAGTAACTGTGATCAGTTCAAGTGGTAACCAGTACCAAAATTATTCCCCAATAGGCGATAGGATTAGGGTAACATTTAATAATGCTTTGTACTCCACAAAGCCATACACTTGAGCCAACAAATGTCATCAAATATAGATCATGTGGTTCAAAACTCATCAGATAAATAAATGTTCATACAAATAAAAAGACAATGTTGCTGGGATAATTCAATGTTCACACAAATACAAAGACAAATTTTAGCTACAACCACTGCACAATCAAACAACAACTTTACATATACACCATTGAAACAACACTAGGAACACTTAAAACACTAAAATAACTCAGCAAAGGGTGGCTCTTGCTGGGATTCAAATTTCTGTCTGTTCATCAGAGACTCTACTTGGGGATCCTTTTAGAGAGGGAGTAAGTAGAGTGTATGACAAGCAAAGCCAGCACAACAGAGGCGAAGATTGAGACTGCAATGGATCCTCCTATCTGTCGACAGAACTTGTCATAGACGTTGCAAATCTTGGTCCAGCCCACATGAGAGTTCCCTTTCAATCCAATGTAAGCCACTCCCCCTGCAGCTCCGGTTGCTGCGGCTACGATACCCAACATCAACTGCACAACAGGCATTGTTGTGGGCCAATTGAGACAGTTGTTTCACAAATATAATCAAACATAGGTGCACCACTCGTTTGGTTACGGGTTCAATTTCAGTTTTTATTTTCTAAAATTCAACTAAACAGTATTTGGTAGATTGATTCCGAAAACTGTTTCCATTGAAATCACGTTTGATAAAACAGTTCCAACACTTGTTTTTGAAATTTTTTTCAAAAAGCACCCTAGTCTTAGCAACCACCAAACAGTTATTTTTTGAGTTTTCAGAATTGTTTTCATTCAAAAATGAAAACAATGGTGTTTTCGATGGTTGATTTTTTTTTGTTTTTCGTTTTCGAGAATAAAAAAAACGAGATGTTCTCAAATTTTTTTGATTCCAAGATCATTAAAAACGAAAACATAACCATAATCGAAACCGTAACCAATTTTGATTTCTGTTTTTATTTTTTGAAATTTGTAAAACTTTTCTCTGACTACATTTGGTAAATCGGTTTTAAAACTTGTTTTTAAAATTTTTGAGAAAACACCCTAGTTTTAAGAACCAAAACAATGTGCTTTTTGAGTTCTCGGAAGAATTTTCATACGAAATGAAAATGATATGAATATAATAGCGTTTTCGATGATCCCATTTTTTTGTTTTCGAAAACACAAAAAATGAGAATGAAAATGATAACGGGACCATAACCAAACAGGTGAGAGTGCAAAACTGGTCTTGCTTTACTTGAAAAAGAGTTTTTTCACTACCACTGTTGCTGATACAACTAGAATCATGGGGAAAAGAAATGTTGTAAGAGCTTACCACATCAAATATTACAACATGGGCCAACAGCTTTGTTGAGGAACCTGGCTTCAAGAGTGCTAAGAAGGACACCAGTGCTGTGATAATGCTGTAAAGGCCAGCCACTGAGAGTGCAGCTACAAAGTATCTGCATCATCATTTTTCATTTAGACTTTGAAAATATTGATCCCAGTTTGTCACTTCTAATGAAGAGAAGGGGCAAGGATTTTTTTTCATCTTCTTCTTTTATAAATGAGCATAGAAAACAAACTCTGAAGTGGTAAATTTAAAAGAAAGAATGGAACTAATTAGAGGGTTTTATAACTCTAGGTAGAAAAAAAATTGAGGAAAGAAAATTCAAGGTTGTACCTTGTTGACTTCTAGTTGGGTGTCTCACTTGCATATATGGATATATGGGCATCTATGTATGTGTGTGTATATATATTATGATTTTGCTTTCTTCATGCATAATGGGAACTGTAATACCCTTTAACCCCACATGGTAGGAAAAATGGGATTATCTACCTCCGCAATCCATGATAGCAAAGAAAATTCAAAGTGAACTTATTTGACCATTCTCTCTCTCTCTCTCTCTCTCTAGGGCCAGCTTTATTTCAATTATCAGCAAGTTGCAGAGCGCACATCATTAAAATAATCCTAGGGACCTATTATGGTGGCTTGCCAACTTTTTTGACACACACACACACACACATATATATAAACTTTAGCCAGACAAAGCTCAATTATTGACTTTATTTCCTGCCTGGCCATGTGGAATCTATCTGGTTGGGGATATGAGAGAGAAAGAGAATACCAATGACTCTGCCTCCAAATAAACCTGGTTCAGAGGCCAATATCTTTAAATGGTGGATTTACAGTGAATTTGGAAGGCAAAACTGTGATCCTATCTTCTGTCTCCTATATGTACCCATTTCTAATTTTTAAAAAGTAAACCAAATTCCAGGGAATCAGCACCAAAATTTGGGTTGGAACAGAACAGTATAATATGAAAACAAGTTCTTTATATGAATCTAAATTCACAATTTTCTGAATCAGTTCAAATATTATGAAGGAAAACCATTTTCTTTTTTAGTTTAGATTTTACCATGATTTAACTTGGGATCCAATCTGACCCTATGTTTCACTAAAGTTTGCAAATTTGCTAGAGAATTTTAGACCTACTGATGGCTGAGAACATCATGCATGCAAACTATATGTGAGTTTTATGAAATTACTGTGATTTGGCACAGGTGGTGACTAGTAAATTCATGGTATCACTGAAATGGTGAGTTGCTATATCAACTCTTTACATATACATATACATATACATATATATATATATATATATATGAACTACACAAGTGCATGAATGAAACTTACATGAAGGCCGGTGAATGGTTGAATTTAGCCTGGCGAAAAACCGGCAGGAAGGGAGGAACCGGCATCTGGGCGACTATCTTCGTCTGTTTACTAGTGACCATCACCACCACAGCCGTCACGGCCGACGCAAACAGTAACAGCCTCAGAACCACATCCACCACCGCAAAGGAGTCACCACATGGAGGAGCATCAGCAGGTACTCTATACGCCGGTGGTGGCGCAGCAGCCTTTTCCGGCTCCGGCGTGGGCTTATCTGTAGATGCCATGGAAACTATAAGTGGCTAAAATTTTGTTTGAATGGTAAGTTTGGCTGTAGTAGCTGAATATGGAAGGGAAGAACTATATATATATAGAAAATTTTCGGGTGCCCCGGCACGGGATTAGTTGGACTTCCCCACACGCTAAGCTCAATGACTAGAGATAATTTGCAAGTTTTTAATTTGGAAGTTTTTTTAGGGTCAATTTTAGGAGCATTTCATCAATGTTTGACTAGATATATGTTATTTTTATTGAATTGTAGCACTGTGAAACGAGTTAATCGAGATGGGCTCGACTCGTGTGTTTAGCTCATTCCAGATTAATTTTTTTATATACATTTTAAATGTGAATATATTTTAAAAGTAGTTAATTTTTTTAATTGAATTCTATAGGTTTATATACACACTAGGAGTTTATTAAAACTCGTTTAAAATTGACTTAAAAAATAAACGGAAAAAGTTATTAGGCTCTGTTTAGTACTGGTCTCGGTTTTAGTTTCTGTTTCGGTTTTATTTTTTGTATTTCAAGAATCAAAAAATTTGGGAATTGCTCATTTTTCTTATTCTTGAAAAAAAAAAAAAGACCATTGAAAACAATATCATTTTCCTATCGTTTTCATTTTTGTATGAAACGGTTTTGAAAGCTCAAAAAACACATTTTTAATGATTTTCAAAATTTGGGTATTTTCTAAATTTTTTTGGAAAATAGGTTTCAGAACTGATTTATCAAACATGGTTTCAACATAAATAATTTTCAGAATTAATCTGCTAAACATGATTCTATCAAATTTAAAAAAAACAAAAATAGAAACTAGAATTTGAAATCGTAACTAAACGGAGCCTAGCTTTCAAGTAAAATCTTGAACAATCAACCAACAACTTGGCTCCTTTGTTGTCCTAGTAATTAATTACTAACTTGTAATAATTGGTATTTCGATATTGTTAAAATTGATAGAGATTTGAAGCTTGCTGTACAAAGAATTTAATTAAGCTAAGGATGATTGATTAGTTTGAGTTGTTACAATTATGTGGGGTCCATTATGTGCTGTTTGAAACTTAACCACTGGTCTTGTGGTCGTATTAGGGATCCGAGGTGCCGATAAGTCTTCACGAGCATGACCTAAGTTAAAGAGTTTTTTTATTTTTTTATTTTTTGGTAATTTCAAGTTCAGTTTGTTAAGAAACTTGATCGAGATCACTTTCTGTTAAATCACTCTTTGTTTGATTACGGTTCTATTTTCGTTTTCATGTTTGTGTTTTACATTCTTGAAAACCAAAAAAAAGTAAAAATGGAAACTTCTCGTTTCACTTGTTCTCAAAAAAAATAAAAAAAATTTGGACCATTAAAAATACCATCAACTTTATATCATTTATATTTTTGTTTGAGAAAGGTTTTGAAAACTAAGAAAATGTCTTCTTTTTTTTTTTTTTTCTTTGAGTTATTATGTGTTTTTGTATCAATTTGCGACGAATTTTAAAAAAGACGAAATCAGAAATTACCGATAAGAACCTCGTTGTTGCTTGTAAGAAAGAATTTATAGTTTGGCCTGACAACTGCGAATTGAGTCATGTTTCTGATGTATATACGTATATATATATATATATATATAGAGAGAGAGAGAGAGAGAGAGAGAGAGAGAGAGAGAGAGAGAGAGAGGTGGTGAAAATATGGAGATAAGGGGGTTGCCAATTTACGTTAGGATAATGACATGTACCAAAAACAGAAATTACCGATAAAAGCCTGGTTGTTGCTTGTAGGGAAGGATTTATAGTTTGGACAACTGCGAATTGAGTCATGTTTCTGATGTATATACGTAGAGAGAGAGAGAGAGAGAGAGAGAGAGAGAGAGAAGTGGTGAAAATATGGATATGAGGGGGTGGCCAATTTACGTTAGGATAATGACATGTACCATAAAGGACCTTCAGAGAAACTTCTTATTTTTAAACTTATATTTGTCATAGAACCTTCAAGAGAATCATTGTACAGATTGATACGAAATCTAAGAAATTCAATATATATATAGTTACAGAAGAATCTGTTCACCTATCCATTAGAGATCACATGTATTTTTCTTGGGTTTCGAGTACTTATCTGTCATTTGATAACCAATGGGCATTAAAGCAGGTTGATTAAGTAGAGGTGAAGATCTTTCCGACGAAACCCAAAAAAAAAAAAAACAAAGTAGAGGTGAAGAAAGTGGGAGAAAATGTCTTAGAAAATAGATGATTGGATCGCAAGAAAAATCTTGAAAAAACTAAGAAAATTTTCTTCCAGCTGGGTTTGACAATCACTGGAACCCACCAGAAACACTGTTTTGTGTGAAAAAAAGAATAAAAATGGCGTTGTACTTCAAAATGACCAAATAATTTTTTGGAACCCAGATTATCAAGTTGTCTTTAATGCTTTCAGCTGACAAATTACGCAATGCTCCTAAAACACCACGTGTTTTTGTTTTACTTGTCTATCACAAGGTGGATCCCAATATTCAACCCGATTCCAATATTCAACCCCGCCTGCTGTAAAAGGTAAGTAAGGATGACTTTAGTGCTGAAAGCAATAATATTTCTGGTTGTTAAGGCTTCCAAGAAACCATATTATTGTGTCTTTCTATCTAATCAGTTGATGCCCTCATTAATAGAAGTCTCTCTCTCTCTCTTTCTCTCTCTCTCATGGTCAGGAAAGCAACTTGTTATTTTTTTGCTAAAAGATAATGAAGAGCGGAAAGGGTAAACCCAACCACAAAACGACTAAGCACTGAAAAACAATAGAAAAGAATAATGGAATGCAACTTCTTCAGAGTCTACTTTGAGTAGTCCATCCCCCAATTTAATTGGGTTACTTAAGTGTCCCCTGCAAGAAAAAGATTCATTAGTTAATGAACTAAATTTTTGGGTGAGATGTGGCAGCCTGTTCAGGGTAATAAATTTATTGGCTTACTTGAAAATAGATATAACCCAATTCTACAATCCAATGTACATGAGTTAAAGATAAATTGAAGCCCTATATTAACCTAGCAGATGGGCCTTATTTATTTATTCATTATTGTTAGGATTATAGCTCTTTATTCTAAAATAATAGGCGCATCAACTTTATCATGCTATACATTTCTTTTTACGAATACATGTTACGTATCTGTATCATTACCCTTTTGTTATCATACTAAATATTTATTATAAATAGTTAACGTGCTTAGATGGGTGAATTTAAATTTTTTTTATTCTATCATGAGTGGGTTTAAAAATTTAAATTTAGGCTTGATGTCCAACCTAGCAAACTCGAGGTGCTACAATTGTTTTTTATTATGTTGACCTGATCCATGTACACACTTAGTTCAAACCCTTTGAGGCATAATGTTAACATTATTTGAGTGAATTCGGCAGCCTAACCTATTTCTTAAACTATGTTTGGAAGGGTTTCCCATTTTGACTCATGAGAGAGAGAATCAATGAAGATTTGTTCACATTGCCAAACACATTTCTTTTTAGTGGATTTATAAAATATATATATTTTAGATAGGAGTTAATTTATAAAATATTGAAAAATGTGAATTCACAATGTAGTCGTGTATACTCAACGGCCGTACTTTGATTTTTCTTTGGATGACCAAAATTGTGTGCAAGGGCAATTTCGGTATTGACCGAACAGTGTGGTCAGCGAAAAGAAAGAGTTCACCCCAAGCAAATAATGGATTGCCACGTCACGATCAATAAATGAAACCTTATCTCATATTTGAATTTTTAGTGATATAGTCAATAAAAAATCCATATTCGAATCATTTCATTTTTTTTTAATAGATTTGCAATTTGACGACGAAAGAAATATTAGATTTACAATTTTGAAAACTTGTAAATTATTAGAGAAAAATCAATAATAAAAATGTACAAGAAGGCCATTTTCAAATAATTTATATTTTCAATGAATTTGTAATTTTAAAACTCAAAAATTGATTGAAATAATTCTTTGAATTGGATCCTCTGTTTTCTATATAACTTTTTAGAAAAGAGCTTTCAATTTTTTTTTTCTTAATAATGTCCATTAGAAGAATTTTGCCATCGTGGTCTAAAGAGATGACCCAATTTATTGCAATAATTGAATTTTTTTTAATAATTTTTATCCAAAAAATGACCTGTTAAGTGGGAACAAGTCAACATCGTCAACCCAATTCATGTCCACCGGGCAGATGGGATGTGAACCCAAGCAATTATGTTTCTCAACCACACCTCCACTTTCCAGCCGCTATGTATTAATGCCAAGTTTTGTACAATTTTTTTTATTTATAAGAATAACATTTTCCCTACCCGTAGTACAATGCAAAACTAACTGAGTTAGCTTAATTGGTTAAATCTTATAGTCTCTCTTTAAAAAGTTAATTATAAGAGTTAGTCGTAAAGAATTTATTCCTCGTGAATATTTAGTTCTAGTATGAATGACTTGTCTTTGACTGAATAGAGAAGAGAATTAGTTGAGGAGCGCATGCTGTCCTGGACTCCCCAGACCGCTCATGGGATAAATTTTCAGTACGATTGTTGCATCGTGCATCATTTAAATTTTGACTTTAATTTTGGTCGTACAAGAACGAATTATTAACTTGTAAAGTTGAAAATTTTATTATTCTTGCCGAATTTTTGTATTACAAAATACTCGATCAAACGATGTGATAGTGACATTTTTAAAATTATAAGTCAAAATGGTTGATATTTAGATTTGAGATGGAAAGACCACAAACAGCCACATTACTTTGTGTGAGAATTATGTACAAAAATTATGCTGGTATAGTATTATTCTATAAATTTTGAAAATTGTCATTTTTCTAAAAAATTTATACAAAAAAGTATCCCCAGACAAAGGCGGAGCCAGCTTTTCCGTAGAGAGGCACTCGTCCCCTTCAATTTTTAAAAATTTTACTTTTACCCATAGTTTTCAAAACAAAATTCAGCTTTACCCCTTAAAAATTTCTAAATGCTCTCCCCTTGAAATTTTGAAAAGTCATATTTTAGCCTCTATTTTAGAAATAATTTTTTCTTTACCCGTCAAAATTTTCAATTTTCCCTTCTGAAAATATATAAATGTTCACCTTAAATAGTAAGTTTATTTAAAGACCCATTTATTTGTTAATAAAAATTAATATATAAAAATATATGAAATAAAATGTCTTGATGTTAATTAAAAAGAAAAAAATTTTCTTAGTTGTGATTAATGGTTGTTTCCCAGATTAATTTCCTAACTCCGCCACTACCGCCCCAGACTGATGTACCAATAACAATTTTGTAATTAAAAACCTACATGATTAATATTTTATTTTAAGATAAAAAAATTCTTATATAACTATATCATTTTATATACATAAATTCTGGATAAATTTTGTGTATAGCAGTACCCGTAAATTTTGTATCATAAGACAAAAGTCGGTACTACTTCATTTATGTGCATTCATACGCATTTACCTCCTAACAAAGCCAAATAAACTCCATCCTTTTGATTTCTGCCTTGTTTGGACCCAACCATTGCTTCTCTCTCTCTCTCTTATATATATATAAACAAGGCTTCCCTGCCTTTTTTGTCCATCTTGATTCTTGAAGTACATTTTCTTGGGGTTTTTGTGGGTGAAGATGGAGACCCAGAACAGCAATGGGAGGACAGTGGGTGTGGAGAGCAGAGGAGGCAAAGAAGTGAAGAAAACAAGAGTGAGGTGTTCTGAATTGGTCTTGAGGCTTTTGGCTTTGGCACTTACTTTGGTGGCTGCAATTTTGCTTGGGGTTGATAAGCAGACTAAGGTGGTTCCTATAACTGTGATCTCAACTCTCCCACCCTTGAATGTTCCTCTTACTGCTAAGTGGCATCACCTCTCTGCCTTTGTGTGAGTTCTCTCTCTCTCTCTCTCTCTCTCTCTCTCTCTCTCTCTCTCTCTCTCTCTCTCTCTCAAACACACACACACACACTGACACACTCCTCTATCAGTTCATATCTATTATGGTCTTGTGAAAATCTTAATTTCATGCATGTAATGCACTATGACTTTTTATTGTGGGACTCTATTGATGATCAATATCCTCTCACATGATATACATATATATATATATATATATATGAATTGAAAGTGAGCTTCTTAATGAAGGGTTGTATTAGTTTTTGTATTATTCCACATATTTGAGACCCTTGGTTTGCCAAAAACCATTGTTCTTACTTCTTAAATTCCCCATTAGTGCAAAGACTTGAAGTTTGAAACACTTCCCTTAACAAATTTATATACATATATTTATATGTATATATATACACTCTTCATAGAGAATGAGTTTGTAGGTGCTGTTACAGGCTTCGGTAGCTTGGTTGGTGTGTATCTTTTTTCTTTGTTTTTTTCCCTTGTTTGAAGTCTTTAGGTGTTTGTCTTTATTTTGAAAAATAAATAAATAATTTTTATACGAAAAATTCATATGACTCGTGTTAGTTTTTTTTTTTTCCCACACAAATATGGTTTTTGTTAGTAATTTTTCCCTATATAAAACATTCAATCCCAAGAAAATTTTTGAGGGGATCAAGCCCTTCTCTAGTTTTAGTAAAACTAGAGATGATCACCAATTCAATGCATAAGGTCGTAACAAATTATCAGAACTCAATGGTCTACAAACTGCCATGGGAGGAATGACTTTTTTTTTTTTTTCACAGGCATTGATCATTTATTTTCTCCAGTTCCTGAGAAACCGAATTCGTTTTTAAGATAGGTAATCCAATATAATGAGTCCTCTACAGCCTGTTTGTAACTTGGGAGACGGAAGAAAAGAGAGGGGAAAGAAGAGAAAAGATGAAATGAAGAAAAAGAAAAGAAAAAAATGAGAAAAAATTTAAAATCAATCACTCTCTTTCTCTCTCTTTTGTTCCTGCACTTTTTTTTTTTATTTTCTTATGTAAAAATAAACAAAAAAAGGTAGCAAATAATTATTTTTTTTCCTTTTCTTCTTTTCTCCAAATTTCAAACAGGCTGTTATGCTTCTTTTGAAATTTAAATTTTTGGTAAAAAAATTAAAAGAAAAGTAAAAGTGAGATAAAAATAAACAAAATAAAAGAGTAATTTTATTTTATTTTATTTACTTTTTTTTAACAAAAAATTTAAATTTCAAACGGGGTATAAAGTAATAAAATAAACAAAGAAAATGGCCATATCTGTGAACCCAAAAAACAAAAAAAATGCCACAGCCTTCTACATCTAGTATTCATGAATTTGCCGTACAATTATGAGGCAGGTCAACATTAATTGGTGAATGGAAACCAACCAACCTTCATTTATTTTTTTCTGCCATGACCCAAAATATCTGGCACATAACTGGAGGGATAAGAGTTGAAAAACCTATGGCTTCATTTCGCTTGATATTGCTTACACAAGCTAGCTATATACCTTATCTTTTCAGGGAATGTTTGGAAAGCAGTTTATAAGCTGTAAACTAAGTTATTGCTAAAAATAAAATTTTAAGCTTTTTACAAAAAAATATGTAAAGTCCGTAAGCTGGTTTTTTAGATGGTGTTTTGTTAAGCTGGTTTTTTAAGTAACTTTTTGGGGTATGCCAAATAATATTTCAAAAATAAGTTATAAGCTAGAAAAATAAAATATAGCCAAACACTCCCTTAATTATGCATACATATATATACCTATGTGCACGTGTATAGTGTATACAGACAAATGTGCAATCATCTTTTTGTTGTACCAGTTCTCTTCTCTTGTACATATACATAAATATGAAAACATATATATATATATATATATGAATATATGTAGTTGAAGAGAGACAAGAGAAGAGAGATTTAGCTTAGAGAACATCAACATTTGGGGGGTAATTTTGTCTAAGTTCAGATCAAATTACATGGATAATTAATGTTTACTTTTTAATATTGACGGGTGCCCTTTAAACTCCTGCCCATTTTACCCTATAAATTTTTATTACTTACACTTCAAAGTATCCTATCATTTCAAATTAGATAGCATTATAAAATTTGAAACGCATAATATGTATATGTATATATATATATATAGTCGTTGCAAACAACATAGCATATCATGATATCAAAATCAAAAACTTTTATATATCGAACTGTTTTTATCACCTTTTATCACCACATACATGACCGGATATAGTTCTCTTACCATCGTCTCATCGTTCTGATAGAATATTCTGTATAAAAATTCAGTAAGAATATAAATCATTTTTTTTGTTATGGGTTTTCTACTAGGAGTTTAGAATCGGTTCCTTATCTTGTCTTATGATATAGGGAGAAAAGACCCCTTCATAAAAAATATAAAAATGAAAATTCATTTTCCTACCTACCAAACTAATAAATAGGTAGGTGCTATAGCTTGATCTATCCAGCTCAGGCTAATAGTACAAACTGACATTTGTTAATTAATTTCTTTGTAGAATCAAAGATAGAGATGCAAACCCATACCCAAATGATAATGAGAGCAAACTAACATCCATGTGCCTTGCCTACTTCTATTATTGACATAAATGGCCTCCATTTCTATATATATGCTGAGGGGTGAGGAGCATAGTAGCATTAAAGCGCCGCATGATACCTAAAAGAACGGGAATATAGAGATGGGCATTATATATATATATATATATATATGGGTAATTACACTTTAACCACTATAATTTGAGCAAAAATTAGATAATTCTCTGTAATTTGAAAGAGAAACATAACCCCATAATTTGGACTAATCTATAAAATAGCTGGATTCATGACAAATTTTGTGCAATAACAAAAATGCTCCTGTAAAGTACAAAAACCTTTTATTTTGACATAAAAAAAGTAAAATTATCTTTTTAATGTTTCATTTTCAAAAGATGAAATGATGAAAATACTTATGTGACATAATTGTCGTTAATTTTAATAATTTTTATACATTTTATAGTTAAGTCCAAACTATATAGAGTTTATGTGTTTACTTTTAAACCATAAGGGTCACCTAATTTGCATTCAAACCAGAATGGGGTTGGGGTAAAATGTAATTAGCTCATACATATAGAATCCAAATAGGTTTCTATCAGATGTGTTATTGCAATAACTAAATTTCACAACATCTACGTTTTTTTTATATAGGTATTTTGTGGTGGCAAATGCCATAGCATGTGCCCATGCTGCACTCTCTTTGGTCCTCACATTGGCTTCTGGAGGTGGAAAGAAAGGCTTGGCATTGATGATCATAGTCCTTGACCTAGTTATGGTGGCGCTGCTCTTCTCTGCCATCGGAGCCGCCGGCGCTGTCGGTGTCATCGGCTTGGAAGGCAACTCGCACGTGCAGTGGAACAAGGTGTGCAACGTGTTCGGAAAGTTCTGCCACCAGGTGGCCGCCGCCATTGCCCTGTCTCTGCTTGGCTCACTAGCATTTCTCTTGCTGGTTGTTCTTGCTGCTGTGAACCTTCACAAGAAATATAAGTAGAATGTGGTGGAACCCTAATCTCTGTATTGTCTGTTCTTGCTTCTATCTAGCATGTACTAAATCGTTATTGCGTGATAGATTTCTCTAATGTTGTATTGTTTTTGTTTTCGCGCTGTATTTTCACCGCATAACTTTTACAGTGTGTTTGGAATGACAGGATTTTATAGAACTAGCATTTCGAAATGGGATTTTCAATGGTTGGAATGAAGGGAATTTAAAATAATTTGATATCTATGAATTTGGAAGGAAAAACAAGCCATTTAGAATAGAATTTTCAAAAAAAAAAGAAAAAAGAGAGGATGAGGATTGTTTATCGAGGGTTTATCCCAAATTGTCCACAAATATTTTGTGAAAGAAGGTAAAACCTTAGAGGAAATAATTGCCACTTCTACAAAATCCTTGCTAATTATAGCGATAGCACCTTACAACATGTAGACCTAAAAGGGCACGCCAGTGCCCGAGATTTGCCCGAGATTTCTACCACTACGCACTTTGCAAAGGTTATATATGCATAAAAAGGTGGTTCCCATGTTGCCAAGATCATAATAGAACAACCTTATTGTTGCGGCAAACATTATCATGCCCTTCTAGTCTCACGACAATTTTGCTTATACATTTCACTTATGCTTTATTTAGAGCTCAAATTTTTTATTGAGAAATAATAAATAAAAAAAATGCAAAAAAAAAAATAATAAAAATATTCTTTTATTTTGTTCTCTTTTCCTTTAAATTTTTTTTTAATTTGGGTTTCAAACGGAACTTCACGAAAAATTCAAGTTTTAAATTTTTCTTTAATTTAGGTTTCAAACGGAACTTCACGAAAAATTCAAGTTTCAAACGAACGTTAATCATAGTACAACAACGACACTTTTTTTCAGGCCTAACAAAAAAAACGACAATCACTGGCAACAGTTCTCTCTATTTTTATCTCGAGAGAAGTTGGAATAATAATAATAATAATAATAATAATACACAGCCAGAATAACTTTCTGCCATCAAAACAAAATACTAAAATCCACAAAAATTAAGTAATAGTCCAATAAAAATATTTTTAAGAAATTCAAAAATTGAGTGGTAGAAGAAGAAAATCCAATAGCAGAACAAATATGCCGTCAATCTGACTTCCTAACAGTCTCAGAGATAAAAGCATATCTATAAAATGTTTCCAATGACACAAACAGGTGAAAAATGTACCGCTGCAATTTGGACTTCAAGAAACATGGACAAGACAACAAAATTGCAATACATCCTCCCAGCTTAAACTTTCTTTAATTGTTGTAATATTAAAAAAACAAAATGTCACCTGCATCGCTAGGTCATACCCTTTCAGTGAAGCCCCATACGAAGGATGAATAGATCAACAACTGGTCGAACAACTTCTGCATGTGTTAAGGGTTGTTATCAAGCCTTCGGGAGGGTAGTATCTCAGGGAAAGAAGACAATTTGTCGAGGTGCACTCTCTGGAAGCGACATGCAACGAGTGAATAGAATTTCAGGTTGTCAAACTTCAACTTGCTCAGCCGGAGAATTTAACTGAGAACACCTTCTTTCTTGGTAAGGTCTTCCATATTGACATTCACCTCCAATCCCAAGTTTTTCAGGCCACTAACCATGGCAGGAATATTATTTTGTAAAGCAGCAGCCAATGCCTGGACAAGACAATAAAAAACAAACCCGTCTACATAAGGGAAAATTTCCTTTTAACGAAACTGGTATGGATAAGGAAATCAGACTTGTGTTTTGTGGCAGTATAGTGTTTGATCATGCACTCGAGGCTCAACTTTAGAAACTGACATGGTACCAACTCTTGGAAACTGAAGAGTCTTGGCATGAGCTTTCTAATGTGGCTTCCACGGCAATACTGGTCTTTTGGTTTTCAAATAATTTACCCTCTTTTTTTAGATATCATTCCTTAGGCCTTTGACTCATTTTCTCATTGAGCGAGGGGTACAAAAAACTGAGACGCGGTACGAATGTATGGCTCCAGGGAAGATTTTTCCTACTAGAGACAAGGGCTGTGACGAACGATGGCTCTATGAACCCACCAAACAGCACTTTAGAGACCTATCAAATGAGAAAGAAAGAAAGAAAGCGGCCCTTGAAGCCTATCAAGAAGGGAATGCCAGGTCAAGGAAATCAATCTCCCCAGTATTACACGTGACCAGACATCATGACGTGGCCAGCTAGAGTAAGAAGTGGTCTAACAAAGGAGAAAATTTACAAGTGGATGATGTAGGACACGAAGCTTGAGGTTTGAGTTGTTTGACCTGAAATTTCTGTAAGAATCAACAAAGATGAACAACTCGGAATTGATTTTTATGTTTTTCCAGCCAAGTTGAGAATGAACTTGAAAGGTTTCACCCTTCACCACAATCAAAAAGATCAAAAGAGAGCAGACATCACGAAGTTCCGAGCAATTCAACAAGTCCATTTTTTTTTATGGATTTTATTGACAGAGCCCATCTTAAATCCTGAAGCAATCCAAAATCCCATTTTCAGCAGAAACTGCACAACAATACAAATCAACAGCGTACCTTCCTGTCTTCCTCTTTTTGACGCTTTATAACCTCCAGAGGCCACTCACTGACCAGCTTTTGAAGTTCAACCCTGATACCAGGTCTCTTTGCATCAGATAGTGTCTGCATGTGCGCATATATTATAAAACCTTGCTTTCAAGAAAGAAATATAAAAATGCCATGAAAATTGACAAGTACAACACCTGGCCACTTAACAGTAAATGATTATTCCCCTGTTTATCCAGCAATCTTACTTGAAAGAGTTAGAAATGTCTTAGGCTCAGTAAATTAAATAGAAGTATCAAACGTCTGACCACATCATGGATGGCAATACAACACATTGAAACTTTATGATCATTTCCCAGAACTTCAGCAGGAAATTCTGACAGACATACTTCACTTCTTGTAGTAAGCAGGAAATTCAGACAGACATACTTCACTTCTTGTAGCAAGAAGATTCAGTAATTGCTCTCTAATGAGATTTGCTAAAACTTGACATAAAGAAAAATTAGTTTCCACTTTAATCTGTAGGCAAGGTGAACTATTTTCTCAGGGTATGGCTACTTAAGCTAAAACTCCCAAGATAATTTAAATTCTGTTGAATTTCAGGGCTGTAACCCTCTCTCTTGCCTTTGCTGGTGTGAGAACAGTTAGGAAAGCAAGTGGGTTTGCCCACACAATTCCTCTCATAATTTAGACCATGCACGAGTAAGTACCTGATTGAGGGCTTGAATGATTGCAGCAGCATTCTCAGGCTTTTGTTCAAGTAGAAAACCCTGCAAAGATAATCAGTAGTAAATACTTAACGAAAGTAAAAGCACACTTCCCTTACTCTTCCCTCTTTGTATTTCCCTCATCCCAAAGGGCCAGGCCCAAACAAATGCCCATTAATCAGCACTTTCAACCAAAACTAATTGGGATCAAAATGTTCAATCTGTATTATGCTCGCAGCAGGTCATAAACGTTTACAATCATCTACTAGCTAGCAGGTTACAGAACCCATGCATACAACTGCAGTTTCACAACAGCAAAACACAACTGAAAAGGCCTTAATCCCCAACTCCTTTGGGCACTTAAAAGAGGTTTACTTTAACCACCACTCCATCTTTTGTCTTTACTGACAATATAGTATAGGTATCATTTCCCTTCTCACTTTTAGTAGATACATACAACTATTTGGTTGATCAGGAGAAAATATAATAACGATTGGATGCAAAGCTCAAAAGCATTCCTTTTCACTTGAACCCGAGGGGATCATAGCTTAAAGAACCAGAGAACTAAGTCTAAGCCAGCTATTTCAAATTCTAAAAATTTTTATGATAAAGATAGTCAATACAAAATTATTATCAACCCAAACAAGTTGCATCAAACAAGAGTATGACACTTGAGATCTTTAATTTTTTCATTAAAAAACCATGCTCTTTTATATCAAAATCCACTTCTGTATCAAAAGGTTCCAAACACAGCATGCAAGATGAATAAATGACATAAGATGGATGTGAATTACCTTGGCACATGAAAACCCACTCGCAAGAGTGTGCTGCTTCATAGAATCTGACCTCAACTTCTCAATTTTCCATAAAGAATCAAAATCCCCTGTGGATGGGAAAATTGGAGAGTATTATAGAACAATAAGCACGAGAGGAAGCATCATTTCTAAATTCTAATCAAACAAAGCATAACTTCAGGAACACTGATGAAAACTTGATAAGACGTCTCTTTCCATAGTGAGATGCAGTACTATGGTTCCATCTTATTATCTACCACGACTAATCTTCAACACACCCATAACAAGCAGGTCGCAGATTGAAATAAAGGAAAAATGCACATCTAAGACGAAATAATTTAAGAGAATGTGGAATTTGTAAAGACCTATTTTTGCAACAAATTCCATCCATACATCAAAGGAAGTTTGCCGCAGTTTCACGCCAGCCTTGACAAACCTTTTTGAGTACTTAGACATCAATTCCCAGTTATCCGTGTTGTAACAAATGCTGCAATAGGTCAAATCCAAAAAAAAGAATCAAGAGTGTTGACAAACATTAGAGCAATGAAATGAGATTTTGCATCAATAAAGAAAACAACAGACAATAAGTGATATACTGTTACGTTAAATTCAACATGCAAGCTATGAGAGAGAATCACATTTTTTACATTCTACTATATATTTTGAATTGGACACGTGATGGTGTTTTCTTCTTTTCTTTCAATTTCTGCTCTTTGCTAGCCGTTAAGAGCCTAGGACCACAGTTGTTTTACCTTTTTGTACTCTTTAAATCCTAATAGACAAGTCCAAGCCTTTCCTTCCATCAACCCTTCAACCCTAGCACCTAAAAGAACAAAATCAAACTTTACTTCCTGCACAGAGCACCAAGAACAGCCCCCCAAACTCTGGTATTCCCCTGTTTAATTACAGGTCCAGAGGCCTACTGTTTTGTCACCACCATACACCCTAAATACCCCACAGTCCCCATCTTTTATCAACCTTTCAGCCAAACCCAATTAAAATCATCCCCACAGAAAACTCTGAACACTTTGTCCCATATCAACTAGCTTAGGGGTTCAAATGCTCCATGTTGAAACTCAAATTCTGACAAAATTGATAGCAACTGAGCTGACAACAAAATAGGCAAGTATAGTTTGAAGCATCAATGATGATCAGATGTGCCTTGTAACATACTTGAGTGATTCTAATCGTTACAGAACACAGCAAAGTAACACAAAAGCATGAACCATATTATAACAAATGTACCTTAAAACAATGTCTGCCGTACCAGGTTGCAATGGTAAATCATTCCTTTTCAGAAGTTTCATTATCTCTACCATGAGCTTAGCATCATTGTGCTGTTTAGCATACAACTGCAGTAACATAACACCCAATTATTTATACATGTAACCACTATAGATGCCATATAACCTTATACAAGAGTTAAATGTCCAATATACCAGCAAATGATGAGCAGATCCAATACTAGGAGTCAAACCATACACATTATGCTTCCACAGTGCCTTCTTACCTGTATATGCATCAAATCATTTTCAGTTTAAATACAAAACTTAAAGAATGTGGAGTCACAGACACCAAAATTGAAGAGGCTATACAAATACATGACTCTGTTTTACCTGAATCTAATATATGGTATACAAAACATGAGATTTTTTCTTTTTCTTTGATAAGTAGAAAATTCACCAAGAAGCTAAAGGAAGCACGACACATACACTTGGGGGTATGCAAGAGGTTTCACCCAAAAGGAACTCTATAAGGTCTATCTAGTGTTCATCTCACCAAAGAAATAAAAATAGCAAGAAAAAAATCAAAATAATTGATCCTCCCTGAGGTGGTCTGCAAGTTTTGAAGCTTTCTATCCTCTCTTGTATTGCATGATATAAGATGCACCGACCTTGAACTTGAGATAGGAGAACTCATATTATCACATTTATGTATACACTATGAGTAGGTGCTATAAGAAATCAACAACTCATCCTTTATAATCTCAATAAATCCTCAACATAAACTATTTTCTTGGCCAAATTTCAAAAGGTCCCTGAATTGAGCTGTCACCCAAAGACACTATCCCAATCATTTTGTGCACCTAATCAAGTTTCTGATTAAGCAGAGGTGTTTCAATGCACCTTGACATGTACAAGTACATAAAGATATGTATGACCACTACAAAACCACATCCTCATTATGTCAGCTTTGTGAACAAACAAAAAATAAGATCTCAAATGTGCCATGCTGCCATTTCCATCCACCAAAAAAAACTATGAGAAAAGGCAAAAGATGCAGGAAGATTGTCATGGGATAAATGGACATTCCAACTGCTATTCTAAAGAGAAATGACAGGGAAAATTGCAGATATGCTACTTTTGCTTCCTGTTATTCTCTAGAGGTTCAACATGAGCTCATTGCTGATTGTATTTCCTTCTCTTCAGGAACAAAGGAATGTGGCTACCAATGTAAATTTCCCCCACAATCAAGAAGTTTGTAAAATTTTGATTAAATTATTAATGGAATTAGACATCCCTTTTTTTATATTTTTCTTTTTTTCCTTCTTTGGATATAAAGTAAATTAGACATTTTGACCAGATGCAAAGTCCACATCTACAATTCTAATAACATGGAAATAGATAAGTTAAGATTCTACCTACACTTACGCAGGATTTAGACATCCTGCCAAAATTTGATCCTTCTATTGTCTTTTCAAGCAAAATTTAGAACGACTGGAATGCATTTAATAGTAAAACTGAGTCCATTTTGTGTAACACTCATCTAAAATGAGGGCCATTATGGCTCGGAAAAATGCTTCCATTTCTAATTATCTTGGTGAACTTGAAACACCTTCATATCGGAATACAATTGAAAGTAGAACGCAATGGACTAACTGAAATTCAATGGGACATCCAAGCACCATAATTTACTTTCTTTATTGCCAGTTAGAAAGCAATCAGTTCATAGTTCAAAGAAAGAGGTCTAACAAATGAGATCAATCATCGCAGATGAGTAGGTTACCAAGCCAACCAAATAGTCATCAAAATAGGAGTTTAAATAGAAGCAATTTGAAGCTCAAACATAAAATACACATTCTTATAACATACCAAAGTCAATGGCCCCTACTCGAGCACATGCCTTTGTAATCTCTCTGCAAAGATTGCAATTAAAATTTGCATGAATGCGAAGATTTGAAAGTCTCTGCAACCAAATCCACGAGTCTAATTATTATGAATCATTTGACAGTTTAATCTGGGATATGTAAATTAAGGAGAATGCGATGATAACAACAAAGCAGCACAATGAGTAACTCACAAATGCTCGAAGGCGTTGCACAATGTCAAATAGAAGCTTGATATCGTCATGGTTGGCACAATTTTCAATGAGTGACCACAACCAAGCATTTGGAGGCATGCTCCTTTGCTCTGCTACAGATTTAAGCATTTTATCATACAATTCCTTCACAGCCTCTGCAGTCAAACAACACATAGCCCAACTTCACCAAACTAACTTCAAAAACAAACTCTCAAAACAAATGAAAACACACACAAGTACCTGTAGGAGATCCCCCAACCGTACATGCCCCCGTAGTATATAATGCCTTGGGGATCATTGGCATCATCACGGAGCAAACCCGATTATGCAATTTACTCTCTGCATCATTCAATGCTAATGGCACGCGGGATTCATGACCAATCCCTGTGTATTTCCACATCTCAACGTTACTAAATCATTTCTCCAGACATAATACAGGCTCTGTTTGGTTGCTAAGAAAATGCAAACTAAAAAAGGAAAGAAAACTTGACCTAGCTGAGCCTAATGGAACTACTTGCTGTTTTTTAATGTCGTGGATGCTAAAACGACATTGAAACATAAAGACTCCGGACTTTTTCTTTCAATTTCCTAGCATTTTTCTCGGCGACCAAAAATTTCAAGCGAGACAATATCGGCGGTACCTGAGAACCACAAAGTGCTGTGATTGCGGCATTGTACAGAACAGTGAGGGGCTTCGACGAGAGGCGTTTGAAATCGTTGGTCCGAGTAGAGAAGAATCGGCGGAGGTCGCAAGACCCTGGCGAGTCGGCGAGCGCCGGAGGCGACTTGCATGTTGTTGTAGTTCCGACGAGGCCTGAGAGAGGTTTTGCTGAACTCGGCGAGTTGTGAGTCAAGAAGGTACGATGCTGAGGTATTGAACGATCAGGGTTGTTTGGGTAGAAGAATGGGAGAGGTATATCTGGGTAGAACGGCGGTCCAGGGGTTGTTTCTCTGCACCCTGTTTATCATCCGTGTGTCATCTGATTATTTGCTAGAATTATTAAACCTTTTTTTCTTAATTGTAAATTCTCTCGTTCTTTAATCGACCCTTTAACTTGGCCGTTTGGGAACTTTTTCTGATTAAATAAACTGTTTCAAAAAAGTACAAAAAATAAGTTAACTTTAAAAAAAAATTAATTTAAAGCTTTTTTTTTATTTTTTTAGATAAAAATGCTATAAATAAATTATATTTCATATTCGTGATGTTTTGTAAAGTTAAATAAAATTTTAATATTAATTATGGTAATGTATTAATTATTAAAAACTTATAAAATTTTCATTACAGTGAATAAGTAAAAAAAAATGCTTCAAAATTTTTTATTTTTACTTTTTTGCCTATTAGCCTAAAAAAAAAAAATGCTAACTTAATATAAGCTAAAAAAAGCTTGTTACCAAACACTAAGTGCTCATTTTAAACAAAAAATTAAAAAATATACAAAATAATATGTTCTCAAACGAGCTTTAAATAAGCTAAAAGCCTGAATGTCGTTCAAGTAAAATTTGTTTGAGATTAGCATAAAAAATAATCAAGCTAAACTTGAATACATTGTGAAACTCAATAAATTTTACGCTGAATTTAAACAACTCATGACTTGATTGGAGTCGAGTTGCTTACAATCCAATTTCAATTATTTTTATAACTATACTGACCCGTTAATTTGTATTGAATCTCATATTGAAAATATGCATTATATATATAAATATGAGCAATGGAACCAAATGATTAAAACTGGCCAACATGTTGGACATTAAAAGGGTAATCGTTTTCATGATGAGTCCATTTTTCCCTTTTTTTTCTTTCGTTTGTCCTCTATTTCAGTATGGTTGGGAGTAAGAGAAATTGACCATTATGTCTAATTATATGACAACCATAATTTTTAGGACAAATTATATTCACTTCTCTTGAGATTTGAGACTATTATAATTTACTCTCTGCAGTTCTAAAAATTACATTTCTCTCTCTTGAGATTTGAGGCGAGTTATATTTTTATCCAGATATTAAATTTTTTAATAGAATATATGTAATATTAGCAAAAAAAACAAATTTATTACTTAAATTGTCCCTAATGTGTATGAAATGACTTAAATAGGATTTTTCTTTTGCTTCTAAAATTAATTTGTATGTTAATTTTTAAAATTTTTGTTTTTTTTCTCCAAATGTTAAATCTTTTTTTCCCACGTGTGTTGATTTTTTTTATAGTATATAGGATCTATTTGTCATGTCATAAGCAAAAAAAAAAATTTATTTGTCATTTTATGTACATTAGAGACAATTTAGATAATGAACCTTTTTTTTTGCTGACATTACATATATTCTGTTAAAAAATTTAAAATTTGGATAAAAATATAATTCACCTCAATCCTCAAGGAAAGAGAATGTAATTTTTAAAATCTCAAGGGGTAGGTTATAATAGTCTCAAACTTTAAGGGAGATGGATGTAATTTGTCCTAATTTTTATTTAGTATGAGTTGTCATAGTGCTTATAACCCTTCTATACACAGTATCTACGTATGATATCTTGACAACAATATATTCTATTGGCACTTTCATAATATTAAACCCTTCTTAAAGATCTAGTCCAATAAATTTCAAAAGTTTTGTATAGCGGACTGTGAAAGAATAAACAAGATTGCTCACCATGTTCACTAATCAAATAAACAAATAAATGAAGGAATAAACAAGAGATTGCTCATGTCATCATCCTTCTAAAAATACACAAAGTTTGTGCATAATGTAGGATACAACCGTGTTGATGAATAATGTAAGAGTCTATTCAATAAACCCACCTCTTCATCTATTCTCTTCCACGTTCGAGAATTTTCAAAGCAACCAGAATTTTTTAATAATGTTGTATAAATAGAATTTTTATATAAATTTTTTATACAAAACGATATCGTTACTTGTAATTTTTTTCATTTTAAATAAAAAACACCGGCCCACTCTTTTGGTTTATTAATTTCAAAAACAACACTGCCAGATCATTGTAGTAAAAAAAATTTGGGTACAAAATTCTCTAAGAATAAGATTTTTCTTTTTATTTTGAACTTCTAATAACGGCGAATTAACTTGTAAATTTTGCATCACCAACCGTACGCAAAAAAAACACGCGTAGTGTTGTGATGCTTTGACTTATTTCCATTCATATGCATTTGCCTCCTAACCAAGCCAAATAAACCTATCCTTTCACACCTCATACTCTGGTCCAAACCATTGTCTCTCTCTCTCTCTATATATATATATAGTACAAGGCCTCCCTGTCTTTTTTCTCTATCTTGAAGTACAGTTTGTTGGGGGGTTTTTGTGGGTGAAGATGGAGAGCCAGAACAGCAATGGAAGGACAATGGGTGTGGAGAGCAGAGGCATAGAAGTGAACAAAACAAGAGTGAGGTGTTCTGACTTAGTCTTGAGGCTTTTGGCCTTGGCACTGACTCTGGTGGCTGCAATTTTGCTTGGGGTAGATGAGCAGACTAAGGTGGTTCCTATACCTGTGATCTCAACCCTCCCACCTTTGTATGTTCCTGTTACTGCTAAGTGGCATCACCTATCTGCCTCTGTGTGAGTTCTCTCTCTCTCTCTCTCTCTCTCTGAAACTCACACACTTTCCTCTATGAGTTCATCTCTATTATAGCCACTAAGAGTTTTTATTGTGGAACTCAATTGAAGATTTGGATACTTTTTATTCCAGAGTTGAAATGAAGATTCTCCATGAACCGAGAGTGAGCTTATTAATCAAGAGTTTATTATTATTTTTATATTATTCACCAGTTTTGAGATCCTTTAGTTTGCAAAAAAAGCATTTTCTTAAATTTCCCATTAGTGGAAAGACTCGAGGTTTGAAATATTTCCCTTAACAAATTTATATACATATATGTACCAATATATATATGCATATGTATGTATAAATATCCTTTTCATAGAGGATTTTTCTCCATATACTGGAGGGCTTTTTAAGGTATGTATCTTGCAATCTTAGTTTTCAGATTAAAAAACAAAAAATGTTGACCATTAGATGGGAATTTTTAAAAAAATCGAGGTGTTCAAGTTAAAAAGGAGTTACCACAAATGTAATTCACAGTTACCACTAATGTTACATAGAGTTGGATATGGGATGTTGAGTGTGAGTATATATCTAAATGTTAGATTCGCCTAATTCAACACAACAAAATATTTTTATTTTTAACATATTTTTTTTATTTTCTAGAATGAAATAGTATTTATGGTGATAAAAAGCACTTCATACATAATATGCGAGTTTTATGCATATTTATATATTAAATTTGAATTACTAAATATTTTTGTTAGATAAATGTCTAATAATACATGTTGAACACATATCTATACTCATCCCCTTATCTAAGTGTCAAAGTTCAAATATCAAGTGTCTATCACGGGTAATTCATACATTTTAGAATAGTCATGTAATGATTCGTAATTACCACAATATGAGCATATTTTGCAACAACTATTACTATATGGAGTAATAACGGTAATCGATTTAAGTGGTAACTACAATCATTTCAAATGATAATTACCCTCAAGAAACCGTTGCCCTTACCTTTAAGTGGTAATTGCCCTCAAGAAGCCACCCTAATGTGTTACATATCATCAAAACTTAAAATCATTGTTCTATAAACTGCCATGCTATAGTGAATTTAAAGACCTTACAGCATTGAATCAAAAATATTTTCTAATTTTTTGTTTTGGATTTAAACTAAAATTTTGTAGCTCTTTTACCGAAAATTATCCAATGTGACTGTCACGCCATCATCATGCTTATGTGGTGTGATGATTTATTTATATGAAGCCATGTGTAGAGAAAACTAATATTTTTTTTTTTTGAGATATTATAAGCATTATTCTATATATATGGTGGCTTTTTAAATTTAAAATTATTGTCTTTTAAAAATTTTACATGTATCACAATTTAAATAGAATATCATACCACGTAAGCATGATGATGTTGTATGACAGTCATCTTAAATAATTTCTTTTTTTTTTAGGTCATTTATCACTTATTATTATCTCCATTAATCCAATAGAATAAGTCTTTAAAGTAATTGAAAAAAGAAAAGAAATTTGCCAATAACTGTGATTTTTTTGTATCTGAACATTAAGTGATGACTGGAAACCAACCTTCATTTATTTCTTTCGTCATGACTCAAAGAATTGGCACATACCTGGAGGGATAAGAGTTGAAAAACTCAAGTCCAGTTTGCTCTTGTCAGCCTGCCTACATTTGCCAATGTTATGTGTATCTATATCTATGTACACGTATGCATATATGTATATATACGTACACGTGTATGCAGACAAATTTTCAATCATTTTGTACCCCTTTCTCTCCCTCTTGTGTGTGTATATATATACGCACACATATCACATATATCTGTGATTGAAGAAGAGACAACACAAGAGGTTAGGCTTAAAGAACGTCAACAATTTTTTTGGGGAGGGTGATTTTGTCTTTTTCGTTACAACATTAAGTGTAATGATAGTAAAATAAGCCAACATCAAGAATGAGTTTAGAGATAAGGTGCAATAACGCTCCCGTCGAAACTGAACATCCTGTTTATATATATGTATATATATAATTATTTATTTTTATATATAATTACTATATTAGAATATAAATATTGTGAATTTTTTTTTTTAGTCTTTACTTTACCTATGATGTATTTGAAAAAATTACTGACATAAAGAATACATAACGGGACTAGAAGTCACCGTGATAGAGCGGGGATGGTATAGGGGTCTCCTAACCCAAACCTTTTCCGTAGTCATCCCTAATTAAGTCATGTTTGTTTTGCAAGTTTAGATAAAATTAACCACATGAATAATTAGTGTCACTTTTTAATTTTGAGACAAGCATAAATTATATATATATATATATATAGGTTACTACTACGGCCTAGATGTGTTATTGCAATAAGTAAATTTCACATAACCTTGTTTTTAGGTATTTTGTGGTGGCAAACGCCATAGCATCTGCATATGCTGCACTCTCTTTGGTCCTCACATTGGCAACTAGGGGTGGAAAAAAAGGCTTGGCATTGATGATCATAGTCCTTGACCTAGTCATGATGGCGCTGCTCTTTTCCGCCACCGGAGCTGCGGCAGCCATCGGTGTCATCGCCTACGAAGGCAACTCGCAAGTGGGCTGGAAGAAAGTGTGCAACGTGTTTGGGAAATTCTGCCACCAGGGGGCTGTCGCCTTTGCAGTGTCACTACTTGGCTCACTAGCATTTCTCTTGCTGACTCTGCTTGCTGCTTTGAACCTCCACAAGAAATATAAATAGTATGTTTTGGAACCCTAATCTCTGTATTGCCTGCTCTAGTTTTTGTCTAGCTTAAGGTGAAGCTGCCATTTCGCAAGTTGTGTACTAAATTGTTATTGCATGCTAGGTTTCTCTAATGTAGTAAGTTTTGTTTTCGCAAATATGAAATTTTGGAAATAGTGTATTTTCATCGCATAAGTTTTATAGTGTGTATGGACGACTGGATTTTATGGAACTGGTATTTCAAAATGGGATTTTCAGTGTTTGGATTCTTGGAATAATTAAAATGGAATTTGAATTCGATGGATTTTTAAAAATGGATTTGGAAGGGTTTAGAAAATGTAGTTATTTTGCTTTCTAAAGCAATATATCATTTCGACTTTTTGCTTGCTTTCAAAAGGAAGTTTTTAAGTACTTTCAAATGCCTAACAATGAGAATATTCAATTGTGCAATATGAGAGAATCCTAAGGTGGAGAATCAGACCAGCAAAACAGAAGGGAAACAGTTTTGTGAAAATAATTGGAAGATTGTATACAGTGTAATTACTTAGTGGTTGGAGTGAAAATTAGATGAACTTGTGTGGTTTAAAAATAAACATATAATCTCTTGTGATTTGGACTTAGATATAAAATAAATGGAAATCATTAGAGTTACCGACAATTTTGTCACAGGGTATTTTCGTCTCTTGAATGGAACATAAAAAGACAATTTTGCCCCTTTTATGTCAAAACAAATAGTTGTCCTTTGTAAAGGCATTTTTGTCATTTCATCAAATCGGTCATTATTCCATCCACTTTACAGATAAGTTTAAATCATAAAAGAGTTATGTGTTCACTTTTGAACCATCGCGGGACTGGATAAGCAGTCTCCAAACTAAAAATTCTGAGACTCATTATCCCTAGATTAATAGTCTCTTGTAGTCCCATGTAGTCCATTTGATCCTCATGTAAAACAAACATGGAATAAGACCAGGAGTTATCCTTATGCCTCACAAATATGATTTAATATATAATAAAAAACACTATATTAATAATTAATAATATTATCTTAATATATTAACATGTACAAAATATATATTAACATATATATATATATGACATTAACATATAACATATATTATATTACTAATTTAATGCTAATATACACTGTATTAATATATGTATAATTATGATATTAATATATAGCTAGTATACATGAATAATATATTATATTATACAATATTATGTTATATCATATTATATTATGTTGTTATACATAATATAAAAAAATATATGCAAGTTTAGGTGAATGGTATTTTGATCATTACACTATATTAATAATAAATAATATTGTCTTAATATATTAACAGGTACAAAAATATATATTAACATATATATATATATATAATATTAACATATAACTTATATTATATTACTAATTTAATGCTAATATACACTATATTAGTATATGTATAATTATGATATTAATATAAAGCTAATATACATGAAAAATAAATAAACACACATATATTATATTATATTATATTATGTTGTTATACATAATATAAAATAATATTTACAATTTTAGGTAAATGGTATTTTGGTCATCACCCACACACACATTGTCCCGGGACTATCTATCCTATCTCCACTCCTGGGACTAAATAAGCCTAAATAGTCCCACATATGAGATAAATAGTCCAATTCAGACTACTAATCCAACTATTTTTTTGCAACCAAATGTGAGACTATAGGACACTGTTAGTCCAGTCCGGCCTAGTCTTACATAGTCCCGCCAAGCAAACGAGACCTAAGGGTTCATCTAACTTTCGTCCAAACCGCGGGGGGGGGTAAAGATTTACCCCAAGGAAGAATAATCTGTGAAAGCACTTGGGGCTGTGGATTTGCCTTTGGTCAAATAATCAAAATAGTCCATCTATAAGAACAGGCCAATTAGCTAGCATAGGTAACTTACATCAATAAAAGTAAAGAGACAATGTGTCACGACCCATTTTATCTTTTAGATCGGGACAAGGGGTTTATAAGGTAAAGATACATCATTTATATACTTTCAAAATGATTATTACATCCAGAGAACATTATGTTTCTAGTTAAGATCCATAACTTTATTTTATGTACAATTCAACTAAATTTTAAGGAAATTCCAACTGAACTGTGTGGTTCATTTCTCATAATCATTTCCTTGGAATTCAGCTTAAGTCTCATTTCTTGAAATTTGTCCTATAAGATAGGAGTGAGCTGCAAAACCCAGTAGGAATCTCATAAATTCTATAACACACAGGTTTAAATGCAATGCAGTAAAATAGCATGGCACACATATGCCCCTTGTAATTTTTTTTTTTTTCCATCAATACTAGGATCCTTACAGGTATGTCCGGCTCAGGGCATCATCAAGCCTAATGGACCCACCCTTGACCCTTCTTCTCGTCAAGATAGTGAGAGTCGACCCATGATTATCTAGCCCATATCAAGCCCAGCGAAGTTGACCCATGATCACCCCAGATCAAGCCCAGTCAGGTTCGTCCATGATATTAACTTAGGGTCTTTTCTTTCCAATTGTTCCCCTTATTCCTCCCCAATGACGCACGCATACAGTAAATGTATATAATCAACAATATAATTAGCAGAAAGACGTAAAGTCAACACAGTAATTTGCAAGTTATCTAATAAGAAGAAAATAAGCATGTATTTTAAAGAATGCATAAGTTCCTACCCTGATAATAATTTTGGTAAGAATAGATATTCGTTTCATGTACTGTCTGTGAATGAAAGAAAAATGAGTTTGTATGTCATAATTATCCAAGATTCTTGTAAATAGGTGGAAGTGTCAAATAATTAGAGAGTCAGTAAGGTTAGAGTTGTTAGCAGGGGGGTGGTTCGGTATGACGGATCCTTTAGAATCCTCCTCGTCTCCCGTCAAGAACAAAATTGCCCGATATCGGGGCCCAAGGGTGAAATTTCAAAATTTACCAGGGGGCCTAGTGACCTTGTACTCTCCCATATTTGGGTTCCTTATGCTTTTATAGGTCCACTGGTAAATTTTCATATTTTTCCCATTTACAGTTTATTTTCTACAATTTTCTATGTCCATACAAAGTTATTAATTCACGAAAAATCGCAGAATTACCAAAAAATTTTAGAAAATTTAGGGTAGGCTTACATGGCCTCGTAGACCATTCCACCAAAAATTAGTGGTCATCGGAGCATGCACGCACCCTCACGCGCCACTAGCCGCACGTGGGGTAGGAAGGCGTAGCCTTCTCCTTCCTCCACCACGATTGGGGGTGCTTCCAGGTCCATTTCCGGCCATCCACCGCACTTCCAGGCCATGCATGTTCAACCCAGAGATAGATAAGAACCTGGACTTTACACTCATGGCCAGGGTTCGGCTGGTGGTGGTCGGAGGTGGCCGATTTTTGGCTGAAAAGTCGAATTGCACAGGGGAACCCTAGGTTCCAAACCTGCAACTGGGTTTTTCGGGCCTTTCCCATCATTTTTTGGAAAAGTATCCTTCACAAAAGTTGTTCAGATCGTCGAGACGAAGAGGACCCCACTAGCCTTGTCAGGATTTGTGGCCAGTGGCCGAAGTTAGGGTCTGCCTAAGCTTTGCTGGCAAAAATTCGTTCCAAGAGGTGGGCAGTGCATGTGCAGAGGTTCTGGGTCTCTCTGAGACACCCATAGGTGTCCTTGAGAAGCTTCATGGCCACTGCAACAACCCCCCAGCTCCTGTCTTCATTGCCACAGCCAAACAAAACTAGGAATTCTCTCTCTCTCTCTCTTTTCGATTTTTCCTTAGTTTTCGGCCATGGTTCCTTCCTTCTTCTCTAGATTTGTAACGAGGGAGGTGGAGGGAAAGAGTTTCTCACCTGAAAGTGTTGATGAGAAGCCCGGTCTCTAGTTCTCTCTCCTTCTCCCTTGCTTTCGGTTTTGTGTTTATTTTTATCGGTTTTCCAACGTACACTCTAGACATTCAAATTGCCTACAGGAATAAATGTATTCTAGTGCGTTGCAAATGTTCATGAAGCCAGGTGTCATACCACGGCAATGCATGAATTTGCAAGGTGTCTCAGTATGGGCTAATTCTGATGCGATAAAATTTGTAAGTCAATTTTGAATGGTTCGAACTGATTGTAGTTTGTTTCGAATTGATACAATGTGTTAATTAGATTCATAGTTTGATGATATGTGAGTTGGCACATAAGTGGTGCCAACCTCTTTACATATTTTTGGTCATGTCATAAGTTAGTGGAATCTTGGTTCGTAATTAAACCGGTAGAACCTTGAACCAGTTTACTTTTATTTGCTAATGCATGGTTTATAAGACTTGGGCTGGTTTAAAGTTTTGGAATGATTCACATAGGGTTTTAATTATTATAGTGAGATATATTCAATAAGCGAGTAAACCGGCTGAGTTTGCGTGTATGACTGGTTGAACCGGTGCTTGCCTATAGTAGGCCGGTTTAGTTAGATTTTTGGACCGGTGTGAGTTTAAGTTGATTCATAGAGAAGGGTTTAGACCCGTATCTCTACTAGGCCGACGTTCAATTCTTCTGTCTAAAGAAGTACCAAGCAACTAATTACAGACAGTTTAATAGTGATACTCATCCGTCGTGTTTTTATTAAACAAAAAAACAAAACGCAACAATTCTAACCTTTTTAATAGGGATGTAATGCAGTCAAAAAAATTTAGAGTGTTACACAATGCACACAATATTTTAGCACAAAAAACCCTAACAGGGTAAAAACCATAGCACTAAGCAGTTGGTTGGCTATTTCACTAGCAGGCCAGAGCACAAGAAGTAGGTTTATGACAAAGACTTACAGGTAGGATTAACAGAAGAAATGACAGTCCCTTACTTTCACATTAAAGATGTGTACAGTAACCTATAGTCATTCATATGGGTTTGAAGTTTTTAACTCCAAAGAATTGGAGGACGAATACCTGAGAAATGTTTGCGAGAATGCAAGTACAGTATGAATATATGAAGAAGAAAAATGCCCCTTCCTCTTTCTTGCTCGGGCACTAGCTTTCAATGGTCATTGAGGAAAAACTGGAGGTGCAATTGTCCTCGTATTGTATGATTTGCAGTGCCTGCATTTCTGCCCGATTATGTGGAAGAGAACTTGGGTAGTGTCATTGCAGTCATTACATAGAATCCAAACCTGCAAAATTTACTTTCCTCAGATTCCTCAAGTTAAATGCATTTTATGTTATCAAAAGCCAACAAAGATGACTCGCTTACTTTCCTATAATTTCTCATATTTGACATTGAAGAAGTGATTTTGTCCATGATGGATCCATTTTTTTCCCCTCTGTTCTCTATTTCTATACTGAGGAAGGTGTTGAGGTATGGTTGGGAGTCGGAAAACAACATAAAGAAGGTATCCACAGTTATATCCAGTTACATGCAACCCATACTTATTATCTAGCTAGCCTATCTAACACATATATATTGATCTCTGCTGGAGATCATGGAATAGCTGAAAATACAGGCCGGTGATTGATAATGATCTGCAGACAAACAACTCCTCAAGTTGCCCGGCTTTCAAAATGTATTAAAACAATGGCACCAGTTTTAAACAGATATAACCAGGATGAAATGGAAGTACCTTCTTATACCGGTAATCCTTAGGCATGACAGTTGCTTCAATCTGACAAAGTAAAACTTCGAAGTTTAGCAAAATTGCAGTTGGAATAATCCAAAAGGATGATTATATTAGCCATGGAATCTATCTTATGGAATATCATCAATGCATACGAGTGGTTTTAGTGTAAATAAACATGATATTTGTTTGTTTTACAAGAACAAACTAAGCTGTGAGTTCAAGCTTTTAGTGATTATATGCAGGATAAATCACTATGTAGCTAACCAGACACAACATGGCATGTGTCCACTCGTGCCAAACACCAGTTTTGTGTATACCTTTACTGATTTTGAAACTTCCCCAAGATTCTACTCATTCTTCAATTCTGTAAATAGTGATGATAGTTTCTTCATTATTCTTACTAACAACCTAAATGCTTGTCCAGGTTTGATGGAAAATGAAAGTATGCCTTCAGGAAAAGCAGAGAGGAGAGATTTACATGCAGCGACACAGAATGTTATGACAGCCTGGAGTAACGAAAAAAAAATGGAAACTCTGCCTCCAATTGTTCATCAAGTAAAATGATAAAGAATAGCAATTTAACGCACAATTGGAAAACAATCAAGACACTCCGCCACATACTCTCCCACCAACACCCCCAACCCCCGTAGAAACAAAAAAGGACAGAAAAGAACCCAAGTTCCAAGCATGGGAGGTAGTTTCCACTGGTCCAGCAACTTTATTCTGTGAAAAATTTTACCAAATCAAATAAGCCTACTAGTTTGTTACATTTGGAGAACAAGAATACTGATAACAAAGTGGAAGAAGAAGAGGAACGATAACAACAACAAACGTAGAGTGAATGCTACTAGAACAAAAACATCACCATAATGAAGTATACAGACAAAAAGAGCAAGATTGAAAATTACAGATTGTAATTTTGCATAAAGGAGACAGAAAGGATATCTATCTGACTGACAGTTTGTTACCCACAAAGTTTCAGATATTAAGGCCGTGTACAAAGATTAGCACATTTAAGTTTAGGATGTATCAGGCTATCAGCAAGGTAGATGAAATTTTTTCTCTAATCAAATAAACAAGATAAAGCTCATCATCCTTCTAAAAATAAGCAAAGTTTATGCATAATGTATGCTACAACCAAGTTGATGTATAATATAAGAGTCTATTCAATAAACCCACCTCCTCATCTATTCTCATCCAGGTTCTAGGCAAGTCAATAATTGACTTCGAGCATATGGGACAGCAATGTCTGAGTGACATATTCAAGGCAAGTTAAAGGAAACCATTATAACAACTATTTTCAAAAGGTAAACAAAAAAATGGAAAATAAGACAATTTCACAATGATATAAATGCTTACTTGTCACGCTTTATCATCTCACGGTAACATTCAGAGTGCATTGTGTGTCCACATTTCATAACGGTAGTGTCTTTCAGAGAGTCAAAGAGATACTGTAAGTACAATTACGCCATGCCAAGATATTACAATCTTTTAAGCTGTTAAGAAATGATCGAAGCACTAGCAAGTTCGAAATCAAACCTCATAGCATATGGGACAGTGGTGCCGCATGGAGTTTTCCACACACAAGTGATTACCACGCAGACCCACTGAATAGCATGATCCTGTACGCTTAACAACATCACTAGAGGAGAAAATATGGAAAAACATATGTTCCAGTGGGGAAAAAACTAAAAAGTAAAGAAAGAAAAAGGCTTTATGCATTGCATGCAAGGACAAAATAATAAAAACTGAATAGAGAAATTAAGGAGATTTTTTTAAGATGAGTAAGTACTAAGATTGGTAAGGCTGCCCAAGTCCAAAGGACCAAGTGGTCCAAGAGCCTATCCAATATATAAAAGCAAGAAGTTAGGCCATCCAAACACTGGGTAAAATCAAAGGGGTGATATCTGCAATTTTATAAGTTCCTAATGAACTCCCAAATTAAACATTATCATTCATTTCAGTTGCCAGTGAAATATGATTTTTCCTTAAAGAGTGTTCGTACTACCAATGTTTCCAATGCAAGACTATTATAGATATGCTTCCTAGGAGATTGGGTGCCCAAACCTAAAGACCCACATAAGGTTGCACAAAGGGGGTCAAGATAAGCAATCTGGAGAGGGTCTTTTATCCTGTATACACAGGATTAAATAATCTCAAGGGGTGGTGGGACAAGCAATCAGGGGAGCCACAATAGGATGTCAGATTACAAATTACCCTCCAGGGGATTCGTAATTTAGTAATCCCGGAATTCCTTATATCCTACCGCAAACCAAACATGGCCAAAGAGTTTATGAACGATAATTTTCCCAGAAATTTCAAAGAACAAATAATAATGAGTTTGACTTCTCAAGTAACAAGCTTTTCCTAATAAGACTTCTCCAAAAAATTTTAAAATGAAAAAAGTAACAAAAGAAAGAAACCCAAAAAAAGGGTTTCACAGAAAGTGGCAGTGAATTGCTTAAACTTCATCAACGTACCAAGTTTGTGACAATATGAATCTCTTCATCAATCAGCATTTTCCTGTCACGTCTATGATTTACTAGAAGCATTAGCTGCCCATTTACCATCAATATAAACACTTAAATCAATATCTATCTACGCTTGTTCCCAAATGTAAAGTGTGGTAGCCAGACAAGAAGCGGAAGTTAAGGATTTAAAGGGATGCCTCTACAGAAACATTGTTACACATGTTTATGCAGTGTGTACAAAATCTGAATTCAGACTAAACTTCCATCCCCCAGTAGAATGAAAACAACTTGTGAACACGAAAGGATTTCAAAAACCAATAATCTGGTGGAGCCAAATTGGGGCTTAAATTTTGTTCAGCTCAAAAACCAAAAACTTTATCAAAATGATGAGTTTCTAGTTGCAGTGAAAAACCAACACACTATGGAAGTGAGGGCATACCACACTTCTTGCAGTGGAAAAAATTCTCGCGACCCCCAACCCTGAACAGAATATAACACAATTTAGATGAGAACTACTTCAAGCATCGACAAACTTATTTAGATTATTCAACAAAAATGAAACAGAAAAAAAAAAGATCAAATAAACTGTGTTCACTAACCTACAGATCCCACAATCATCACAATGAAACTGGCCTTTGTCAATCTGCAATGTGTACACAGTAAGTAGCAATTGAAAAAAGACAAAATCAACAATAACATCCAAAGTCAAATCACAACTCCATATACACTTCTTGCTCTTCTTGAGCTTGAAGGCAGACTGACTGATAGATCAACACCACTAAATAAGCAGAAATGAATCAATTTCCAATTTTAAATTCACTAATTACAGTGGATATGAGTGGCAATAGTTAACATACATCATCATCATAGAATTTGCACACTTCACAGAAATATTCTCCCATATTGACACCGCAGTTCGTACAGACACGAGCAATCTGATTACAAGCGAGAGGAATATCCATGAAACCAACTGGAATATTGGTCAAAAACAGAGCAACGAAGCACAAATCTAAATCAAGAGAGACATACTGGCTGCTCTGTGTCACAGACCGAGCAAATAACCTGAAAATCAATGCAAAATCCATGCCTCTTTACTATAATTTGATGACAATAAAATGTAAACAAGTGAATTATTGAATGAACAGATAGTGAAACAAGTAGATCCATTATAAAACATACTTGCTTAACATCATATCGTACGAGTTCGTGTCGATCAAAAGGGTTCCTCAACATGCTCTAACGGATCAAAAGAAAGGGTAGAACAACAAACCCACATCAAAAACAGATCCAAAGATACATATGTTTCATTCAAAAATGAAAGATCAGTGCAAAATGAGCTCGCGCCAGCCTAAGAGGTCGCTAGCGCATGCTATAATTAATCAAATAATTGAAAATAATGAACAACCAGATCAAAAAAACAGGTCCAGGGACTATATCTTGAGCTAACATGACATATGAGATAGGAATTGTGAGCACAATACCGTGTCTTCATTGTGACAATGACGACAGTCGAAGACCTCGTTACAGCAGGGAGCTCTGAGCTTGCATCTTCTTCTATAATGCTTGCATCTGTCAAAAGTTCCCACAAATCAGAGAATCAAAACTCAAAACTAATCATGAAACGGAACTCAACCCACCAATCAAAGAGTAGAAGAAATACATGAACTTTATACAGATATATATATATATATAGAGAGAGAGAGAGAGAGAGAGAGAGAAGGGGTACCCAAAGCCCATTTTCCCAAAATCGAGACGTTCATTGGCAGAGCCTTCCATTAGTATCGGAGAGATTGTTTGTTACCAGAAACTGAAAAGGAGCTCAGAGAGAGGGAAGGCGCAGAATTGGCTGATTTGGGAAGATGGGGATGTCCAAAACGTCAAAGCGACACTGCCATCAAGTGGACAGAGACCATTAACATATACAGCCATTATTTTGCAGACCTTATTGAATATAATATACATACAGAGAATAAAGATAACAAAAACAACAGGAGAGAGAGAGAGAGAGAGAGGATAAAGTGGATGCAAGTGAGTGAGTGAAAAGAATAATAGGAAAAGCGACGAGCACCGTGTTATTGGCGAATTGAAATTCGAGGAGTGAAAGCAAACCAACGCTAGAGAAAAGCTACCGTTGTGGGCATTTATTCAAACAGTTGGAACACGCAATCCTTACAAAGATCGTGTGCGCGCGCGCGGTGATAGAGATAGAGAGAGAGAACATAATCTAAGGGTGGATATGGCCCGGCGAACCCAATAAATCCTCCTATAAATTATAAGATTTAAAAAAAAATTTTAAGTTTTTGATTAGTTTAATGGGTAAACTTAAAAATTATTTTTGAAGTCTGGTTCGGTCTGAAATATATATAAAATAATATATTTTTTATATTTTAATATTATACATATATGTAGTTAAATTTTATGTTATTCAATATTATTTATAGAGAAGAAAATTATGTATTAAATAAATTTTATGTTAAATAAAAGAGTTTAGACGGACTAGGAAATGCAATTTTTTTAATTAGGCGAGCTTAGAATTTGATTTTAGGCTTGATAGAAAAAAAAAATTTGTATAGACCATGCCCGAGCCTGGCCAGCCCATCTAATGTCCGCCCTAAGCATAATGTAGTTTGAGATTTCTATTTTTCCATTTTTTGAGATAGTGTAATTGCTAAATTTAAGCACCATTGTGGTCTGGATGTCAAGAGTTCCAACTTTAAAGAAATCTTTTTGCAAAGCGAGTAAAATTGCATATAATTGACCTTTTTCAAATCCTGTAATGTGGGAATCTTGTGTCTTGGTTTACGAAATTACCAAAAAAAAATATAAATTTATATTTTTTTTGATACCGTTAAACTCATATATTTTGTCAATAAATCCCAGTATTCTCTCTCACGTGATGAGGGCTCACCAATGTAAGGAAAGAGTAAGGACTCTAAATTATAAAAATTTAACTCAAAAAGAAAAAAAAGAAAAACTGTGACTTTAGTGCTATCCAAATTAACTCGAACGATAGTGTTATTTTAATTTTTAGTATTTGGTCTCTCGTCATGCTTGTTAATCTTAAATACATGATTTCTTGGCCTAATGCAACTTAGGCCAGCAAAATTTTCCATGGTCTACTTGGGGACTATTGTTATTATTTCTCAAATTATTCTCTATATTTCTTGGCTTTAGCTTTGGAAGTCAGATTTGTCATTGAAAATGTTTGATAAGAAAAATAAAAGGAAAACAAGCAAGTATGAGAAATAGGTACTTGTTGAATTTTCCTTATCACCACTGTGGTTATCAATCATGCCGTCCAATGCCTTTAAAAAAAGGGGTGACAATTTGACCTGAATTGACACAAAAGCTTCCTACTAGAAAAGAAAATCACAAGCTTTTGTGAAAGGGAAAATGACCCTTATGTTTAATATTGAAGCTCATTTTGATTTTCAAATCAGGTGAATCTGTCAACTGAAGTTCATTGATTTTTTTTTTTCATTTTTATAATTTGTGCATGCCATGATGAGAACTCACCTCTCTAATCTGAATGCCATGACAAGAACTCACCCCGGGTTCGGGCTCGGACTCGGACTCGGACTTACACTAAAAATAATTATGATTGAGTCTAAACTAAATCTCAAGTAAGCCCAAAAAAATTTTTGCATGCCCATGTCTGCCCATTTAATCTAAAGTCAGTAATTTTCTTCTCTAAAAATAATGTTAAGTAACATAAAATTGAATTATACAGATATATTATAATATATAAATATACTATTTTACATATATCTCGGCCCAGACTAACTTTAAACAAAATTCTCAATTCTACCCCTTAACATAATAGGGCTTAAAAAAAATTCTAAGTCGTATGAATAATAAACGGGTCCGGCAGAAAGCCCATGGCCACCCCTAGTTCAAGGTACAAGTTTTAAAAGCAAATTGTCCAATATACAACGAGGCACAATGAAGTGCTTTTAATTTTATAGAATTGTACAAACTATTTGACAACCACAGTAGGAAATAACAACAAAATAATTGGTAATCTTGTTTTTTCCTTCACAATATTCTGTCTTTTTTGCTTTTGTATGTCAAACAAAGTTTGAGTTTGGTTTCATGGAGAGAGATGGTTATCATAGGGACAAACAATATTGGTGAATTCCCATAATTCATTGACTGCATTGTGGGAGACACTTCTATTATTGTTCATAATGTTTTAATGCTACTCTTGTAGTATGATACAACATGCCACCTGAAAGGATCCAAACTCTCATTCCAAGAAAATAGTACAATGTATATATATATATATATATCTATAAATGGATTGTATTATTTTATTTGCTATTCCTAGAGGTACCTCTTAGTGTTATGCCTCATTTGGATTGGTTTTCATAGATTTTTGGATTTGACTTTTGACTTTTACAGCTTTTTCTTATGGGCTTTCAGATTTAGGTCCGTTTGATACAATTTTTTTTTAAGTTTACAAATAAAAAAAGTTAAATTTGTCTAGTATTTTTATTTTTCTGACTTTACTTTAACTAAAGATAAGGAAAAATAGAAAAGCAAAAAAGTCAAAAAAAAACTATGACTTTTTTGTTTATAAGCTTAAAAAAAAGCTAGGTGAAAATTCAATACCAAACAGGCCCTTAACTTCTGATTTTTTTACTAGCTTTTAGTAATAAAAAAAAAATTAAAAAGGTCCAAAACAATATTTGAAAAATTCACAAAAAAATGTAGAAAATTGAATGCCAGTTGAAAAAAAGCTCATACTCTTGAGTTGCTTTCCTTTTGGGTACCTTATGTCACCTCCAGACAAGAAATATAAACACCTGTATAATCGTATTGATCAATAAATCAATTTTTGACATATAAAACCGAGTAATGTTTATCTCAAAAAAAAAATTATAAGTAATGTGCCATGCAACTTATTTTTTAACATAATAATATATTATGTTAAATTGAGTAATCAGCTATCCAAACATGAATTTTTTTATTGTTATGATAATGACAATACTAAGGCTAAATTTCTCTAAATGAAATGAGTAAATTGCCTAGATCACCCCTGCGGTTTGGTCATACTGTACTTAGTACACTGCCACCTGTCAAAAGTTCTCAAAAAGTGGCGTTAAGTGTAATATGAACAAACCTTAGGGACTATTATTATAAGATACTAGGCTGTTCAAAAAATCGCCTGGCTTGACCAACTTGATCTACCTCGATCCAATTTTGCGGTTTCACCTCTTAGTTTTGGGTGAATAATGGGTGAATTTTGACTAACTCAACTATATTCAGTTTGGGTGACAGACTTTTATTATTCTAATCCAACCCGATATTTTTACACTATACTTTGATATTTTCACTCAATCCGATTACCCTATGAATCAAGTGCGATTTCAAAATTCTTCAACCCGATATGATCAAGTTGAGTGACGAGTAGCTCATCAACCTAACCCATAAATGGGCTATAAGATACCATAATAACAATTATTGTTATTTTACCGTAGCTAGGCCTTTCAAACCCAACATGATCAATGTCAAGCTTGGGTTGGGAATATGTTGCACAATATCTTAGGTTGGGCTTTGTGTTTAACTTTATCCCGGAGAGGCGGAGACCACAAACAACTTTTTGTCTCTTGATAAACGACCAGAGTGTAAGACTTGCTATTTTTTTAGATTCTCCTGAGCAATTGAGAGCCCTTATGGTGACAAAATAGTTCAGTAATAAAGTAGTATCGAGTATTCAGTAGTAATTTTTATTAAATTTTGACATGTGACGTGTAAATACATCAGCAACTTGAGTTTGTAAAATAATGAAAAGACTTTTAAAAAAATATCCTATCAGATTTTACCAAGTGGTATTTTTTTCTTAAAAGTCTCTCTACTACTCTACTAACTCAAGTTGTTAAAGTATTCACACACTATGTGTCACTATTTAATAGAGCTTACCACAGAGTACTCAATACTACCTGACCACTAGATTTGTTTTCCTGATGATTGTGTTGAGTTGAGTATGATTGAAGATTTGAGTGACCCATGACCCCAAAGGCTCAAACCAAAATCACAACAACAACCTAAAAAAAAGCTCATAATAATATGGAGAAAAGGACTAATGCCACAGCTGCTTAGCGGAAATTTCAATAAGCAAATTGCAATCTCTATCAGCTGCCTAAGTGCCGGCAGCATGATTTGTATTACGTTGTGTCCTCATATGTAATTCTTTAATCTTAACCAAAATTGAGAGAGAAAGGTATATATATACATATAAATATATACTATATCATTATATCTCTCATTCTTTGTACTATATTTTCTGTGATTGTATTGCAAGGAGACCGACCTCTGCAATTTTCCAAGTTCAGCTTGAGCTTAATAAAGCCATGCACAAACTTCCCTCACCCTAGTATTGATACAAATGGCAATTTCTAAAATTTCATTAAATCATGCTATGTGATAATTTGAAAAAAGAAAATGTTGTTCTTTTATAAATTTTTTTTATACATCAAAACGACGTGAAAGTTACAATCTTATAATTAAAAGACGTTTTAGTAGGTTATTTGTTTTAAAATAATATAATCACAACGTAGCCACATATTATGCTCTTCTCTAGTTTTAGCGAGAACATAAAATCTCAAATTCAATAAAAATAAGTGATCAATAGTTGCAAAAGAGTCTTGTCCCCCAATCTTGAGATTAATTAAAACCAAAACCAAATTAGGACATCTCTGCAAATTAAGATCATTGATTTTAAATGTTGATGATATGAAACAAATTTAGATGTTAATAATAGAATACAGCCTTGTACATTGAACTGAAGATGTTAATAATAGGATACAACCTTATGCATTGAACCGGAGAGAAGCCGAATCCGCGTAAGTTTCAAAGAGAAGAGTCAAATCCAACTAAAGGGTCCAAATGCCAGCAATGTAACCTCTCTAAACTGCCCTTTCACTTGCCTAAAAATACACCCCACCCCTCCTATTTTTGTTAGATGCCTAATATAGACACATCTCAACCCTTCAAAAACATAAGAAAAAACTGTTCCTTCTTTAGCTATAAACACCCAATCACACCCCCCATGCAAGCCAAGGTTTGAACACAAACAAAATTAGGTTTAAAAAAACAAAAAACAGGCAGAGGTCTCATTTCCATCTCTCTCTCTCCTCTCTCTCTCTCTAACAAGGGGAGAAAACTCTTCCTCTTTCTTTTCTCCCTCATAGCTCTGAAAAAATGGGTTGTGGGGAATCAAAGCACGCCGTCGCCACGGGGAATACGATTAGCAAAAGCGAGAGCAAGAAAGGAATAGAAGCCATCCCCGAGAAGGTCACAAATGGCGCCAACCCAAAGAATGCTGAGGAGGAGGATGTCTCGTCGGTGCAAGAACAAGGAGAGGAAGAAGGCAAAGATGATAGCTCAAAGGTGGTGCAACAAGGCGGCGATGAAAAATTAGAGGACTCTCCGGCCGGTGGCAATGGGGAGGCTGTGACTGAAACAAAGAATGAAATTGCTGCAAATGGAGAAGTTCTTGAGGATCAGAAATCAAACATAGCTGAGGAGGAAAAGGGATCGGTTGAAGAAACAATTATAGAGACAAAAAATGGTTTGTAACCTTGTCCCAACTTGACAAAACTTTACGATCATCCCAATGCTGGGTTGGTTACATGAATCTGTTTCGCCATTTTGCGTTATAAACAATGGTTATAATATGTAAATTTGTATATATAATTTGATGTGTAGGTACAGGAGAACCTGTGGAAGTGAAAGAATCAGAGGTGGTGCCAACGGTTGAACCAGAAGCCACCGCCGCCGCCTCCGCCACTGGCACCGAGCAAGAGAAAACTGTGAATGCCGATGAGGTAAATACTTTTACACATCAAATTGCTAAACTAGTTTTTCCCCTTGATCGACACTCCTTAGCCTTTGGATGTCCATTTAAACAAACCAACCAAATCTTTTTGCACCGTAGGTTTATGAGATAATTAAGATGGAATGTAGAAGTTATGAGCTGAGGCTCAAGAAACATTCTTCTACTCATAAGTTAAAGAGACAAGTTAAACTAGTTGTGTCATAGTTGATCGTTTCTTTGGGTTCGAAGCAAGAAAATAGCCTAGCACTCAAGAGGTTAAGACTGTACATCTAATTCTCCTTGAATACGTTGTGACGAAAACCTTGTGTGCTAAACAATATTATTTGTAAGTAAAATGTTATTTTTTCAAAAAATTTATACAGAAAACCTTACCAGAATGATATGATAGTTTTGTAATTAAAAGTCATTCTGATAAGTATTTTGTTTGGAAGTAAAAGGTTGACACATCATTCTGTATGAAAATTCTGTCCATATAACATTACCCTATTTGTAATGATTTTGTCCAAGAAGATGAGACTCTGGCTTGAAACAAACCAACCACCCTGTGAAATGATCGAAACATTCTTCTTGGATTTGGAAATTTGAAGCTCTCTCAGTTAAAGTCTTACACTCAAAATGTCCTTTCAATTCCAATTCCAAGCCTTGAATTCCATGGTGCCAAACATGTATTAAAGTTCATTTGATTATAATGATAGGTTAATTATATTATGCACTCCCTTCACTTTCCACCAAATCTTATTTGAGGACCTTTATTTTTATTTGTAGCGATTAACTCTTTATACTTATAATTTATTGTAAAGTCAATCTTCTGCTAATTTTTGTTTGAGAAATAAACAAAAAAATTTACATGTGACTATCATATTGCCCTCTTCTTAATTATCAACTATAAATTCCTCTCAAATTATTCCAAAATTATTAGTCTGATTAACTCTGTGATGTACATAATGTAATTAGACTTTATGTAAAAGCTTCTAATTCGGTTCACATGTGATACACATGAGCCTTTGGACGGAAAAATGGCCGAATTTTACATCCTCGCCCTTTCAAAAACATGTTCGAATTTTTTGTCCATTTTCCAAATATAAGTTGACATAAAGTTGACATTACAATAAATCAAAAGTATAAGAACTTAATTGCTACAAATAATAATGAAGGTCGTGAAGTAAAATTTAATTTAAAGTGTAAAGATGCGAAGTATAATAAACCCTATAATGATTGAAGGAAATAGCTCACATAAACTAACACAAGGAAAATTTTTGTTTGTGCAGGAAATTGTCACTGATTCCTCAGCAGAAGACCCAAAGACAAACTGAAGGACAAACAGAAACAATACGAAGCTTTTCATGCGCCATCTATTATTGGCCTATTCGGATCTTCTGGTATTATAGATATATATTTCCAGTTTATGTATTGATATTGTTTCTTTCTCCTTTAATGCTGGAACACAAGTGAGGGCCGTCCAGGCAAAACTCAGAGATATGAATAGTAAATTTACTTTCTGGTAAAAGCCATGGTTTATTATATCCATCCAAAAGTGATCTCTCATAAACAATTAGGGCTGTAAACTAGCCGAGTAAACGAGTTTTTTAAACTTGGCTTGAAAATTTAATGAACTTCAAATTGTGTTTACGTTTAGCTTTGATTATCTTTTAAGCCGATCTCAAACAAGGCTCCAATCACACCCATCACAAGCCGAACTCAAATATTTTTATTTTTTACACAATTTTGGAGTAAATAAATTTATCAAACAGAGCTCAGAAAATTAATGAACTTCAAAATGAGTTCTGAGCATAACTTGTTTAGACAACAAATTAATTTAAACAAGTAGTCGAACGAGTAACTTGATTTATTTTACAAATTACTGTCGTGTGCTTAAAAAAACCCATTACCATTATATATAAGCACAACATCAAACGGCCTCTTGCTCAGCTTGCAATTACAAATTCGAGTGGGAAAAAATATCATGTTTGGAGTCTACTTCAGTTGGATCCAAGTAGCGGCCCTAGTAAGTGGTGGGACGAGCCTTTTTCAATCTCCAAACAGACCCTTACAAGAAACAATTATAATTTGTATTCGATCAGATGCCACTGATCAATAAGAACTGAAAACTATAACTCAAAATGTGGTGCTAAATGAGATTGAGGGTCGTTTGGTAGAGTCTTTTCTAACTTTTTCTCATTTTGTTTTTTTAACTTATAAGCAAAAAAATAAAAAAAAGTATTTACCTTTTTTGCTTTTATAAGGTAAAACAAAGAGAAAAGCAAAAAAGTTAAAAATTTTTTACTTTTTTTTTGCTTATAAGTCAAAAAAACCAGTCCAAAAAACCTTGAAAAAGCTACAACCAAATGGGCCTGAATCCCGGGGTGTACCATCCAATCATGTACTAGCCTATCAACACTTGAACAATAAACCACTTAACCAATAACCACAATTCCATTGGAGAGAGAGTGAGGGAGAGAGAGAGAGAGAGACAACAGCTAGAGGGAAAAAATCTTTGATTCCAGTCACATCAGATTTTATTATACATATTAACAAGGATGCAGTTTACACAATCCAATGAATATATACACATACTTCCCAGCCCAGGTCATGGAATGATACTCATCAACTACACCTTCTATGTGGGCTCCAAATAAAGAATGCAAAAGCTTCTTTGGGATGAGCTCTCTGGTTGATCTTCTAAGAGAAGCCATCCACCCAACCAAACAAAATTCTAAATAAAGTTGCTTGAATTGCTTGATTCTGACTTCATTTTCACAACTGAAGCAGAAGGATCTCTGGACAAGATAAAATTTCCCTCAATATCTTGTGTGCTATACGTAGCCACACGAGGATCCATTACAATTCTGCATCCGGTTACTGTCCCGCTTCCTAATTTAACACCATAATATCCCAAATGGTCCGAAATGCTGCTCCCAACCACTGACCTGCACAATTTTTTCATAATTAAAAGGTTTTATTTAGACAATTCATTACAAATTTTCCAAATATCAACCAAGAAAACAAGAAAAAATGAGAGAATCTCAGTGTCTTTTATTCTCACTCACAAAGCATCAGTTGATTTAAAACTTGAACGATTTAAATGGAAGTTTTAGGTTTTTATTTGCATGTATAGGTCGATAAATTATGAAAGTTATACCCCCCTCAGAAATGTTAATATAAAGATCATAGAAAGGGAACCTTACCTACTACAAGATGGGTCTTCGCCAGAACCATCACAAACCTTCTCAACTAGATAAACTAGACTACCAAATCCAGCATTATAAAGCCACACCTGCAGTTAAGAAAAATAGTGTAATTGGTTTATATAGTTTAAAGCAGAAAAGAGATGTACAAGTTGACAAAAGGATACACATCCATGACAACTCCAACACTAGTTTGTTGAATGTGTACATATGCATCTTCATCTATATGCTTTTAGGTTTCAAAGTGCTTGGCTCTTATTTTCAACTTATAGCCGTTGAAGTTTGGATCATAAAACTATATGACATACTAAAAATTGGAAAATTATTCAGAATTGGGAATGGTAAGGACATAATTTATTTAGACTAAATGAGTAATAAAAGGCAATGAATGTTACGGGAATACATAGAATTTGTTCAAATCCCTGAATTGCATTTCGACCTTTGAATCAGCCTGCCTAAGCTTAAGGAAAATATCATATACCATTTAAGACATTTAAAATCTGATCTTTTGTGACAAAGAAGCAATGCAAATGACATTTATCAACTCCAATAGTTCACATGTTTTTACTTAACTCAGTAAGGTTCTAGCAGAAGCATACAAAAGTCAATTTAGGATACAAAAGATTACCTCTCGTGGGATGTGATGGTATGTCTTTTGTGCCAAATGAGGAAAGTACGGCGGCAAATGAGGGACAATATCATGTTCATTTGTGACTCGAATTGTGTTTGGTACAAGTTGGCCATAATAAGACACAAAAGCAGCATTGCCAATGCGAGGTTGTCCAAATGTCATGACCTGAACACTCTTGGCTTCATGATTGACCTGGGAATAATTAGACTATCCTTTAATGCAAGATGTACATGTAAAGTGTGCTTAAAACTGCAGCAACATCTGAAGAATAAATACTAGTCATAAAGTAATGCTTTACAAAGAGAAGAATCAACTCAACAAGCACTGAATCAAGAAATGGAGTCAGAACTTCATTGGAGATGGGTAGTTCAGGAAATTTTGAAACTATGCACAGAGTTTAAAGTTCAGAAAGCTATTGCGTGAACATTTATATAATGAGTGAGAAATAACAGCAGACATTTTCATGTCATTTAAAACACAAATATAACAATTAAAAATGACAGGCTAGTCAAACTATTCAACAAAAAAAAAACACCCAGTATTGATGTAAATCCCCCAAAAGAGAAGTCGCAGTGAGTGGATACTACGAGAACCTTGCAGAAATTTGAGCTTTCACTGTCCCAAGGCAAGATATGCTTGCCTGCTAACAAAAGTAGGAAATGTGGAACCTACTGCCCATTTTGGGTCTTTGGACCCATCAAAATTGCCTATACAACAACTCTCTCTGCATATAACCATGTCAGGACACCTATGTCAACGTCCTGATGTAAACAAGCAAGCTACCAGTCCAAGGACACATGATGAGCAGTATATATAGTATCACTTATAATTGTCATACTAAAATATTTAAACCAGTGCACCGCATTTTTCTTTGTCTGTTCAGACATAGAGAGCCACATGAGTTTATAATAACAGAAATAATAGTAATGACGTACTGGAAGCCAGTCCTTGATAAATCATGCAGAGCCCTATCTAAGCAGAAGATAAATCTAATCTAGTAAAGAAAGGCTTCATTTGATTACCATGAGATCCAGTCCACAAAAGGCAGCTATAGCCCCTCCCATTGAGTGCCCTGTAACCATGATATCAATGTCCCCATACAATTCCTTTGCTCTTCTCACACCGTTTACAACTCCAGGACGGACAGTTGTGTTGAAGTAAGCAGAATAAAATCCATGGTGCACCTGGAATAACACAAGAAGCATTAAAAGACAGTAATCAATGTTGAACCACCCCCACACCCAACCCCCCCACCCAACCCACAACAACACAAAACTCCCCTTTCCCTCCCTCCCTCACGCCCTCCCCCTCTTTTATTGGAAAGAACTATTATCCGCTCCTCAGTCAACAACTTTATTGCAACAATCACCATTGCATCAGGCATGCCAGGGTAATTTAAGTCGAGCTGCTTCCAGTACAGATCTTCAATCCAATTCTGTATGCTGCACACATGCAGTTCATTCATTAAACAGTACTGAACACAGGGCCATTGAGGGAAAGACGAATAACGTAATATTAAGAATAGCCAATTTTCATTTGTTTATCTTGAAACATCTTTCTTGAGACATTAGGAAGTAAAATCGACACAAAAATTTAATAAGAGACTTTACAGCATTAGCCACCACCAAGATCAGAATAATTCATACAAAGACATAAGAAAGAATAATCAGAGTCATCAGACTCAAAAGGACTTGCAACTGGTAATCAAACAATAACTGTCTTGAGTGTCAAATCACAGGCAATATGAGATATCACTTTTACATCAATGTTATTCTGTGCAAATCAACCCATATACCAAACAAAAAAGACTAATTGTGAAATTCTCTATGACTATTTGAAAAAATTGAAAGCCTTCTTATTGGATGATCAAGATACTTCCCAAAATCAAAATTCTTGATCAATGGAGGAACAATAGCACCATTTTTGTTCAACAAAATACCAAAGTGGATGATTGACTCATTCCATACTAGAACCAATTGCAGGAAATCCTTTGAAAACACAGATTCCTATTTCTCAATGACATTCCACGATCAAGACAAATGGCTGAATCCCGTGAAACTGTTTCATAGAAGTTCATTGATATCGACTACTAATTAATTTGTGGCCAATGGTAAGCTTAACGCTTTGTTCATTGTATTCCCTTTATAAAGCACGTAACTGGTGGTTGCAATTGTGATAAAGACAACATAACTATACATGTACAAAAGTAGTAACTACTGACAGTTGATATATCTCTTCTGTATTGCTCGATGGCCGAAATAGTCATGCAGTTTACAATATGGCAACAATGCATGATTCAATGCTAAACAGTAGTTCGGCGCATGATTCAATATCATTGCCTATAAATTTCTTCACTGCCATACTTATGATTAGAATACACATTCATTCTCAAGCCCCAATGCTACATTCAAATGGGTATAATAGAATTATTTTCTTCTTTCAACAATATGCATTGAAATCTGAACTACAACACCTTTGAGACACCGTAACTGTCAAATATCAGGTGGGTAATGTACTCCCAATTTTGGAACCAACCCAGCAGGATGCAAACATGCAAGAACAAACACGTGCACAAACAGATCAAGCATTATTATTTTTTATGTAATATATCAAGGTAACCATTCAGTACATCAGATCATTTAACTTGCAAACAGGCCCCATTCACAGCTCACTGAACATTCTGTTAGAAAACATTGCTCCAAAAAGAAAGCAAAAATAATAGAGTGTGAGCATCTTTAAACCTGAGTTCCTGAGTGCCTCGGAATGCAATCACAATAGCATTAAGATCCTTTGCCACCCCAACAAATCCCTGAGATGCGTATCCATAATTAATATCAAAACTTATAAAACAGAGGACTACAAGTACAACATAAATGAATATTGCCAGGGAAGATCCATGCTTCTTTTCCGAATGTTACTATGCAATAAGAAATGCACCTGTAAACAGTGCTGGACATCAACAATCAGCTCTATCATTTCAAATCCCTGCTTACAATAACATGAATCAAAAGTAGCAACAATGAAACATCATTTAATAACAGAAAACTTTCAATTACTAGAAACGCATGATGTCAATTGTAATCATACCTCAGTCAGATCATCACATCTTGAACATGTCCAAGTAATTAGTTCTGTCAAATCCGACAGGTACACCTGAAAATGTTAATATTAGAGAGATCTCTTGTCCACATTACTGGATTCAAGTATATGATTGCAAAGTAAAACAACATGGAATAATCTTAATCAAGCAGCTGACAACATTCAATTTTTGTACTGCTTCAAAACCGCAGAATTAATTCAACAACATACATCTATGGTTTTGAGCAAAAGGAGCTTAGACCAAGACCGGTTCAAGACAATTTGAAACCCCAGGCGATAATTTTAAATAAGGTCTTTTATATATATTTTTTAATTGTTGTAAAAAGATTTGAGTTAAATCTATTACTGTTAAAATTAACTAGTGAGTTGATTTTGAGCTTTTTCTTATTTAAAAAAATGGAGACACTATATAATATTTAACTATAACATATAAGGTTTTAAAAAGTCTACGATTTTTTAAATTATTTTGTATAATTGTTTTTATTGGGTGAAATCAATTTTTTTTAAAAGTTAACTAAGGTAGTTGATTTTCGATCTTCCTTTTGTAGTTCTTTTTTTATTTATTTATATGGACTGGGCTTTTTGTTTTAGAAAAATTATAGAACAATTTAATTATAGTATGTAAAAGTTTAAAAAAACTAGAGCCTTTAAAATTTTATTTATTTGTACAATTTGTTTGTTAGTTAAATTTGTATTTTCTTCTTAATGAAATGTAATTTTTGGCTTCTTTTTCTTACGAACTTTTTTTTTTCCTTATCTACATTGAGACTTTTTTTTTTAAAATGTTGAGAAACTATAAGAAGTTTTTAAAAATTTGGGGCTTTCAAAATTGGAGGCCTAAGGCAGCCGCCTCACCCACCTATAGGTTTGAGCCGGCCCTGGCTTAGACATAAAAAAGTTGTACCTCCCTTAAGAAATCAGGTCAACTAGTTATCAAACAAAAACTTAAAAAGAAAAAAGGAGGCAGCAAAAACCAGAAATAAAGAGCATAGTGAACACTAGAAGTCTCTAATAACTACAATTTGAAGTCTGAGACACTAATATGTTACGAAATGTCAACGAGGATACACTAACGGTATTTGCTTGAAATTAAGTAGACATAAAAAATGAAACAACCATTAGATAAGTTTACAATTGATTTTCATATAAAGAAAAAATAGATTCATCCAGGTTACTATGCTTATTTTATTTCAATTACATAACGCCAAAATTTTACTCTTGAATTCATAACGACGTCAATGACAGAACCTTATGCAACTTTAGAATAAGCAATATCAAATTTAAAATGGTACTACAAATATACAGATAAAAAGCAGGATTCCACGACTCCAAGATGCAACACACAACCCCCCCCCCCCCCCCCCCCACCCCCCCCCCCCCCCCCCCCCCCCCCCCCCCCCCCCCCCCCCCCCCCCCCCCCCCCCAAACAAAAAAAAAAAAACCCCAAAAACAACCCCGGCGCGAAGGGGAAGGAAAAAGTAGCAAACATCTTAACAAGTAGGAATTCTCAGTCTCTGACGTACATTGAGTTCTACATGCTTAAGTAATATGGTGCATTATGAACCTCTTAAACTGGAATTATGGCTTAAGCAATTTCTCATAAGCCATATATAGGAAAAAACAAGTGCAGAAGTCTCTCTCTATGGGTATGTTCCATATCTACACGAGTATATGCATAATATGCCTGTGTGTGCATGCATTTTTTTTGTATTAAGTAAAAGCTATATATTGTATTGTGTGCGTGTATGCATGTCTTTCTATAAGCTTGTACTCGAGACTCTTCTCCTTGCCATCTCAAAATGGCTTACTCCATCTTGCAATAATCTTTCAACATAGATAACATCGGTTGAATTTGTCCTTTCCTCCCAGAATGGGTATGGCAATAACAGAAGACGCAAATTCGGTAGTTCAGATGCAGGAGCTTTAGGAGCGCTTGGGTTTGGCAATAAAATGAGTTGTGTTTGGGTACTATTTTGGGTATCTTAATAGTAGCTTGTTTTGTGAAAGAGGAGCTGAATAATAATAAGAATCACAAAGGAAGAAAAATAAGCTCTCTCATAATTCTGTAGGCTTTACCCTTATAAAAAATAATAATAATAACATAAATGAAATGAAATGAAAAGAATCGATTCCTTAGACTTCACCCTTGTGAGGGTTAAGCAAGGTCGCACAAAAACACTCTCAAATTTTCAAACCTAACTCTATTGGTATTTACAAGTGTTGGGTCTTCTTGCTTACCTTAGTTTCAAGTCTATTGTAGACCCACTAAGGACCACATATGAGGCCCCAGTCATATGGTTTGAACCATAATGAGACTCATTGACCTATATTAGAGCCCATGTGCAACAAATATTGAAATTACCAAATTATCTTTGACTTGAATAGAAGATATGACCAGTAGCATAGACTCCTAAAACTAACAGAAAATAAAAGCCAATATAGCTCAAAACTTGATTAGGAAGGTCCCACTTTCACTGAATGATAAAGCCTAACCCTTTTCCCAAACTCCAGCCTTAAATTTGACACCCCTAACCCTTTCCATCTAAAAGCCCACAAACCTTATTATCACCTTTCTAAACAATAAACCTACAAACTTCCTACAACCAAAATGCACTACAGAGCCAATCAAAGACAGTTCTATCCTTAGTTCCCTAGAATTGTCCTCCAACAGCATCTTCCATCCATCAAATAACTTATTAATTCAACCATGAAAGTCCTCAATTAGTTTCACTAAAATTCTTTTGGAATCCAATTAATTCTAGTATTCAGGCTTTTATGAGAGAGTGAAACAAAATTTGTTGTATAGCAGGGAAGGAGATGTATAGTTCTGGCCACAGTTGAGTAGGCTTTATTGACATATTTTGGTCATGATTAAGTCATATAGTGGAACTATGAATGTCTAGTTAGGGTCTAAGACGAAAACAAAAGGAGCTAAATTTCATTATGGATGGCATAGAAGATTGCTTTAACATCATTATATCTAAGACATTGGTAATGTTACAATCATGGGAACTTGCCTTATTTTAAGAAACAGAAATAAGATCTCTATAAAGGACCACCAGCCACTTTGTGGTGCAAAGTAAAAGATTGGGCTGGCAAGTATAAAGCACGTGGTTTGAGTATGACACCAATCTCGTCATGAAAATAACGCAGCAGTTAAGTATGTATGTAGTCTATCCCTCCTGTGACCCACGTTAATAGGACAAACACTAGACAATGGCCTTTAGTTAGTATCTCAAGGATGAGGTCGCTACTTTACTTGCACCCCCTAGATTAGTCAACTTAAAAGTTCACTCGTAGCTTAAACAGTGATTACATCTTTGCAGGATTGATATGGTTGCCAACTCTCATTTGAAATTTCATTATTCACCATTTTCCACGTAAGCTACAGTAAGTATTTCCTCCCTCTACCAAATTGAGAACATTACAATGGATACGGAGAATATAAGAAAATAAAGAAGACAAAATGAACTCACTTGTGAAAGATGAGAATGGTAACAATAGCTTATAAAGTGAGAGGAATTTATCTAGAATGATTTTAACATATGCCACATAAACCAACTGATGCATCGCTAAGAGTGAGTAACTCCAAATTGACGAACATAAGGCCACAAGAATGTGGGTTAAGATTGTGAGAAAAGACATAATTACGGTGGAGTTCACCAAAGTGACAGAAAGAGACTACTAAAGAGATAAAGTAGTTGAAACCAAGGGTTGTCTCCTTCAGGTCTTTCCTCATTCTTTGTACTTCTCCGGTTCATTTTGAAATCTTAAAACAACATTTGCACCCAAAATATGGGGAAAATTATGAAGAAAAAGGAGGACAAGGACGAGGAGCACTATGCTCAAAATCAGTTTACTAGAATCATCTCCATATATTTTGTTCCTCAAGTGAATTTTCAATGCCTTGCAACCAAAGTTAATTCATGAACTCTTGCAAGTATGTATTCACCTAAGGCATGACTATCTTGCTTCAAATGGACTTGGGAGATATAGGCCGAGAGAACCAAAACCGAAAGTTGAGCCGACCATAGATTCACATGGAGACTCGAGGGGATGAAGATTTGCATGCATGAAACATCAATTCCATGTCCCTGTTATGTCTCAAAATTTATATTGATACCGAACTTACCGCAGAAGCATACTCCACTAGTATTGTCGCAAGCGTGTGATTGTAAATGGCCCTATGATCTTTGTGCTTGGCATTGAGTTCTGCCGTAAAAAGATGTAGTTAGTAAGAAATTGCTTTGTAATTTTGCACAACAAACTAGAGCCCAATCATGCATACTGTTTTATACGCACAGAATATTGTGTTTTTCAACTCATAACCAAGAGAAGAAAACTAGAAAATACCAAAGAAAAAACCTCAATACAACATGTCTTTAACCAAAAAATGAAAAAGAAAAAAAGAAAATGAATCAAAAGAGAGAGAGATTTTGAACGCTAAATTTGAAATTGCCGTATTTTGTGGAGATATATGCACGTGCACATGCATAGCAAAAGGGACATGTATATGCATGTTTAAAAAAATATCCTTCTACTTATCGGACAGGGGAAGAGAAGCAGGTGAAATAAAATCCATTATGAAAGCGAAAGAAACAATAACTGGGTTCATCACCATACAAAGACTAGGATGATAGGAATGGTCGTATAGATGAGGATGATAGGTAATGGCCAACCATGACTTCCACAGGAAAGGAATCATGTGTAAGATGCCTGTCCAAGTAACATGTCTTCGAAAACAGTGTGAAAAAAAGAGTTATAACTCGCAACTCATGTCTTTGCATCACCCAAAGACTACATATAAAAACCGTATGTACAGATGCCTATATCTTTCCATCAACCAAAGACCATTGTACTACATTTTACAGAACCCCATTACCCCATTACCCCAAATCCTCCTAATTTCAATAGAGCAATATGCTGTTCCAATATCTAAAATACCCAAAGCATTAACATCCTGACCTAAGTTGCATTTAACCTTTCCTGCTAGTAGTGTAAAACCTCTTTCCTCTTTTTTCCTCACAATCCCTAATAATGGAACCCCATAATTCACCAAACAAAAAATATCCTAAAGAGCCAATTAAATTAAATGCAAAACACTCATCAGCTTACAATAAACACTATAGAAACCCATAAACAGATAAATTGAAAAAACGGAGATCAACTTGATAAATGCACTTCATACATTACCTCTGCCGCCAGATATAGCAAAAAAGCTTATCAAAATTACAACCTTGAGCCACCTTGTTTGCTCCATATTCTGCACAAGCAAAACCTATAAAGTAATAATAAATATAATTAATCCACCAATATGTGATTATCATATAAACAACGAAGTAAAGCAAAAATCGTATTTTGTCGAATCGCTATAAAAATACTTGCGTATATAGATATACATATAGACATGTGTGTATGCATCTGATATAGATTAGGGCACAAAAATGAACCACCTATAGAGGTCCTTCGGAGCTCCGAATAAATCGGACGGCCAGATTTTTGCCGGCGACCGTACAAGTGTAGTTCGATTGGACGGCCGTGCTGAAGAAACGATGACGGATTGCAACAATTGTAGATGGAGATGTTGAAGATGTTGAATTGACTGAAATTGGTAGAGGATAAAAGGAAGAACATTCCAATAAAACTCTTCTTCTGGGGCCATTGTTGGCTGCCGATTAAAACTTTGCCCTTGTGGTTGTTTCTATTTACGTCTGGTTTGTGCCTTTTCGGTATTGGCTTTAGCTCTTCTGTGCGGGGCATTATGGTAAAGTTGGGCGTGTTAGGAATTGCAAGTGAGGATGACGATGATGTGTACAGTTTGTTGAACAGTTGAAGGATTGAGCTGAAGCTGTTGTTGCCTCCGCATGTACACACGAGGTGCACGTGACAGCTAGGGACTCTTTGGATTGACTCTATTTATTTAATTTTATTTTGGTGTCCCTCATTTATTAAAAAAATTAAAAATTAATTATACTTTAACTCTATAAACTATGATTTAATTAAACTAAAAATCGTTACATTTTATTCCTCAATTAAGAAAATTTAAGTTCGCATCAACGTTATTGATAAATTAACATAAATAAATTTAACACTTGTAACGTTTCTTATTGGACACCATAAATTTTTTTTGTCCTTGACTTCTTTGTTAACAAATGGGTTGTTTAAAAAATATTCTTAATATTGTCAAGACTAACAATTAGTGGTTTACAAAAGTAAAATTTTATGAATCATTCTGGCCATTTTTATTGGAGTTTTGGAATGATTTATAACATTTCATAGCTATAAAATTATTTTTTTCTTTTTATTTTAGAGATTAGTAGAAAATTTTGACCAAACAAATTTTAAATTTTAAATTTTATGATTGTAAAAATGTAACTGTTTTTAATTGAATGGTACAATTAAGAGTGTCAAAATGTAATTAATTTTTATTTTTTCTAACTTACTTTTAAATGAGAGAACACATTTACTTCATTTTAGAAGTTAGAGGGTCAAAATAGAAGAAATCAAAATTTATGAATGACATTAAAATTTGAGACAAAATTAAAATGACTAAATGGTTGTTTACCCTTTTTTTTCGAAAATTGTCCCTATTTAGACAAATGCCATTTCATGACCATACACATTATCAAAACATTTATATAAAAAATATCTAGACTAAAATTTTCTTATATATAAGAAGTAAGGATAACCCGTCCCAACAAATTGGGAAAAAATATGCAGCAACAATGGTAAGTAAAATGACTACCTTTTTTAGTATTGCATTTAACTTTATGTACCATTAGCTCTCTCTCCTTTGTGTCTAAAATAATTCTGTACAAAATTCTGTTATACATAATTGGTCACACAAACAGAAGATATGCAAAAGCTAAAACAATTCTAATACTAAGAATAGAAAATTGGAATAATCAAGAACTACAAACAGAAAGTTGCTTAAGACGACCCATGACATTGAGTAATAAACCTAAAGCTAGCCTAGATAAAATTTCAGAAATTAATGTCACAACAAGAGTTTTAGATCATAACAAAATAGAATCTAGAAGAGAATTACATATGCCAAAGCGAATTATATCATACTCAGGAACACGCAAAGCATTCTTAACAAAAATCAAGAAATATGAGTCTGTTTTCTTACCTCATGATAATAATGGTTCGGATCAAGCGTTTATCATTAGACCAAAAAACAATTGCTAGTAGTTAAGGTGCAATTTTATTTTCTTAAACATTTACAGTAACCAGTGCCTCGTCTTAACAGCGCACATCTTGTAGGATGTTGAACTTGACCTTTCATGCTTCCGCCCAACAATAATTAAAAAAAAAACTATTGAAAAAATTTTAGAAAACAGTTCAAATAACTAAAAAAATGCCGATCTCCAAGACCCAATGCGTTTCACAGTAAAAATAAAAAACTCTCTAACCGGAAATAGTGAATATATACCCCCAAGCAATTGTTGTTCCATGATCTCTAGCATTATCAAATTCTCCAATCTTGCAAGCATAAAAAGCCTCTGCCATAGTTTTTACAACTATAGTCTCACAAAACCTTTACGCCGGAAGAAATAATAGTCAAATAATTCTGACACCAGTTTACCTAAATTATAAAAGAGGTATTACTCCCACCCCCTGACACGGAGGTGGGAGGATGGGACAAGGTATATTATTTTTTTGTTCGATTTTGTCCTCAAATATTTTATTAGTAGCCAAACATAAAAAAGTGTACTCTCAAGTGTTGTATTTGTGGGTTAAACATGTATCAATAGTTTATATTTTATTTGTTGTTTTATTTTTATTTTGTTTTGGTTAATTTAATTTTTTTTAAAATAAAAAAATAGAAGTTACATCACTAAGTGAAATTGTCAGGGATATGAGATCAGAGATTTTCTGTTCGGATAAAAATTTGTATTCGAATGTGCCTCCCTCTGTACACTTGAATTTATCACTGATCAAGCAAGAATTTGTTATTTTTTTATTTTTTGTTTTATTTTTATTTTGTTTTGATTAATTTGATTTTTTTTAAAAATAAAAAAGAACAAAAAAAATAAGAGTCACATCAGTAAGTGAAATTGTCAAGGAATATGAGATCAGAAATTTCTCTCTAAATTATTTTACTTTAGTGTTTTCAAAAAAAATTTATGTTAATTAATTTTGCATTAAATTTTATAAATAGAGAGAAATTTTTAAAAAATTAAAAAAATTTGATCAAAATTTCTTTCTTTTATAAAAATCGGAAGGTGGGAGTAAAATAAATTATAAAATTTGATCATAAAAATTTTCTTTATATAAAAATTTAGTAGGTGAGAGTAAAAAGAAATTAAAAATTTTTGATCAAATTTTTTTTAATAAAAAACTGGGAGGTGAGAGTAAAAGAAATTATAAAATTTGATCACAAAAAATTTATTTATATAAAAATTCAAGAGGTGAGAGTAAAAATAAATTAAAAACTTTTGATCAATTTTTTTTTTAATTAAAAACTAGGAGGTGGTAGTAAAAGAAAAAAATTATCAAAAAAATTGAAGTAGATGGCAATATTGAAATAATAAGATGAGACTATGGGCAAAATAAAAAAATAAAAAAAATTTAATTGTCAAATCAAGGGGGTGAATTGTCAGGGAGGGTGGGAGTAGAGATTTTCAAATAAAAACTCCAATTACCTCAAGAATTCACCTTTTATAGCTTCAAGATGTGCCTCAACTTGAAATTGCTTATGTTCCAGAAAACATAGCTCAATAGTAGACACTTTTTTGGCTTAATAAGAAAAAGGGAAAAGAAAAAAGGGGCCAAATTAACTCATTACCACAACATTTTACCCTTCACTTGAATACTTCAATTTTTTTTTGTTTCTTTATGGTGATGGAAGCAAGGTTGATGTGTAATTTTTTGAATTCCATAGAATTGAACGGGTTATAGTCATAAAAGAACTACAAATGAAGCACTTGAATGGAAAGAGGGGTGTTCGAACTCACCCTTAAAGAGTTGATGTTCATTTGCTGTAACCAAAAAGGAAAACAAAAATAGAAATAACATATTGTAAGATTATTCTTCAAAGGTAACCAAATTAGGAAAAAAACTGTATTGTAAGATCAATCAAATGTAACAAAAAATAACAACAGCTATGAGCTCAATGTAATATCAACTTTCCACAATCATTTTTTCACTACAACATTGGGCTCTTGGTAGAACTATGTCTAGAGGTCTCTTGGGCTAAGGGGGTAATCAAAGATTCAGCTGGGCTTTGGTTGTGCGCTGCCATGGTGAAGGCAGCAGTGGGGGGAGTTATGATGTTTGTGAGGTGTCTGTGTATGTAGCTGAGTTTTAGTGAGAGCTATTAGTTATATTTTAGAGAGGAGGAAAAGGGTGTGTGTGAGAGGGTGAAGGTATTAACATGTAAAATTGACAAAGAAGTGGAATTAACAAAGAATTAGTCACAATATAACATCAGGAGATATCATTAGAGAGAGAGAGAGAGAGAGAGAGAGAGACCACTGGGTTGATTCGTCAAGCAGGCATTTCGCTCCTCGGGCAGAGGGCCATGAGCAATCCCTCCGATCGATAGTGCTCATTTGTTTTTATGAGTTCTTTTATTTTAAAGTGATTAGTCCATACCTTTGTTATATTATTTTGAATATAAATTTTATATGAATTTTTTAAATGTATAGTATTATCCTTTCACTAAAAAAAAATTATTCATTTATAATTTTTGTACAGAATTTTAAACCAGAATGATGTGACAGTGACAGTTTTATAATTAAAATGTATTTTAGTGAGTTCTTTGTTTTAAAGTGATAGGTCCACAATTCAGCCACATCAATCTATATATAAATTTTCTAGATGTATAGCATTGCCCTTTCACAAAAGAAAATGTTATTCTTTTATAATTTTTGTATAGAATTTTAAACTAAAATAATGTAACAGTGGCAGTTTTGTAATTAAAATGTATTTTAGTGGGTTATTTGTTTTAAAGTAATAGGCTCACAATTCAGTCACATCATTCTGGATATAAATTATATATGAATTTTCTGAATGTATAACATTACCCTTTCATAAAGGAAAATACTATTCTTTTAGAATTTTTGTACATAATTTTAAACCAGAATGATGTAGCAGTGACAGTTTTATAATTAAAATGTATTTTGGTAAATTTTTTGTTTTAAAGTGATAGGTACACAATTCAGCCACATCATTCTAAATATAAATTCTGTATGAATTTTCTAGATGTATACCATTACTTTTTCACAAAAGAAAATGCTATTATTTTAAAATTTTTGTATAGAGTTTTAAACTAAAATGATGTGACAGTGATAATTTTATAATTAAAATATATCTTGGTAGATTATTTATTTTAAAGTAATAGAACCATAACTCAACTACATCATTTTAAATATAAATTATTTATAAATTTTTTAAAATATATAACATTACTCTTCCACAAAACCCAATCCTTCCTCTCCCACAAAACCAAACCACTACCTACCCTCGAAGCCTACTCAACATCTCCATCTGAGTGGGAGGGTTTCTTGGGAGAGGGAGAAACTTGGGAAAAAGAGAGAGAGAGAGAGAGAGAGAGAGAGAGGGGGGGGGGGGGGGGGGGGGGGAGCGAGAGAGGGAGACGTTGGAGTGGGACCCACATCTGACATGTAGGGTGGGATTTGAACGCGAGAGTTGAGCTAATCATCTGAGCCGTTAAAATGGGGTCAAACTGTATTTCTGCCATTAGATCTATTTATGTCTCACTTACATTGTTTTCAAAAACCAACGTGAAATGTAACATAGATCACTAGGAATATAATATTACTATTTTATTTATTTTTGTAAACTAAAAGTCTATAGTAGTACGCATAAAAAGAAAACAGAAAAGCAATTGAATAATTCTTACAATCCATTTTACCATTAAGGGCAGCAAACACACCCATAAAACAAGAAAGCTTTGTTTTGTTTATTTGTGATAATGGAGTATTCAAGTCAACTTACACATTAGTAGGCAATTATCGGACCGAGGGTCACAAATCACCTAAAATATTGAAAATTACATTGATATGCTATATTTTTTTAGGTATTAGAATGAGAAATTATACATATTAGTCCACTCTAAAATTCAAATAATGTCACCTTACACCTACAAAGTTTAATTATTATTTTTTTTGCTTAGATCTTTTATATTCTTGAGTATCTATGATTAAAAAAAAGAAGGTATATTACCCTACAAAAATGCAAATAAATTTACCTTATTACGATTATGTACTATTTTATAGTGATTTCTATTTTTTTATGTATTCAACAAGTTAAATCATTATAAATTTTAACTTAAATTGAGATGTACCACTATTTATTTATTTATTTCTAGTTTGCTCTTTTTTATGAAATTTTTGGATGATTGAAGTTATATGCATTTCGATTAATTTTCTTTTCGATTAAATTTAGAGGGTTCACAATAGATAAATATTGTAACTTTGACCCAAAGAATTGCCAAGGTATTTGGTAATAAATCAAGTACGGCCACAATCCACAGATGTGCACCCCAGCTCACGGCCTATGGACCCAAGTGCCGAACCCCCGAGCCAAAGGGCTCAGCCCCTCCGGCCACCGTTAAGCAGGAACTCACTATCTGGCGGGAAATTATAATTTCGGTTCCGACCCTCAAAAGGCCCAAATATCCGTACACACTTTCCCATGTTTAAGGGGTATATAAATACCCCTCTAATTACTTCCACTCGTTCTCTCTCTGCACACGCTTCGCATTCTCGCGCTTCAACGAAACCCTCGAACATTCGAATCCATGGCGAAACCCTCGAAATCGAAGGACTCATCGGACGATTCTCTATCCAGCGGCTCAAATTCGTCGGAGGAAGAGCAAGTCAACGATCAGATCAACGAAGAAGAAGACGAGGAGGAGCTCGAGGCCGTCGCCAGGACGGCGGACTCCGACGACGACGACGAGGCCGGCGAAGATAAGTCGCCGTCGACAGAGAACGACGCCGGCGAGGACCAAGAGGAGGAAAATGAAGAGGTAAGTTTGTTGGTAATATCCTTGCTATTTCCTTCAACTGCTGGGGTTGTCTATGTAGCATGCGTTAGATCTGAGTTATTCTGTTCGTGTTCTGGTGCGTTTGCGAGGGTATTTTTTGAGTTAGGGTTTGATAGTTTACGGTTTTGGTAGTTTGGTTGGAATTTCCATCATCTGGTTGCGTATTGATGAATTACGGAGTTCAGGGTCTAGCGTGGTTATGGCTATATGTTGTAGAACAGTAGAATGTGTGTTGTTGATATTTTTGTTTCCTGGAACCATTAATAATTGGGCTTTTTAGTTTGTGCCTCCTCTATTCAATGAATTTTGTGCATGCGTTGATGTTTCGTTGGGTTTTGAAGGTTGAGGATTTTTTTATGTTTATTTAGTTGCACTCCATCTGGTTGCTGAGGACATGAAGGACTTTGGTGAAATAGTGTCCCCTATTGGATGTTTTCAAATGAGAAACTCTAGTCAATTCGTTCTGTTATTTGTTATGGGTTTATGTCACTACAACTTTTACCTCCCTCAAATCTGTTGAGAAATTATAGATTGAAAATATTTTTAAGTGTTCTTTAACATTTCCCACCATCCACATGGAGCATTGCTACTCTTGACTTGTTCAGTTGTTTTTCCTGGATTCATCATTATTTTTTTCCTTACAGCAGGTCTAATGCAAGGTTGATGACACTTGGACTCCAACAGTTTTTCCCTGGTTATTGTCAATTGACCAGTTGCTTATTATTACTTGTAGATTAAAATGTTTTAAAATTATACAGACAACAAACCGAGTTTCTTTAGAGCTTCCTGCATAAATGTTATGGTGATATTTTTCTTTCATAATTATGTATTGAATCAGCTTCTTCAGATCACCATTGCGAGTATGTAACAATTTCGTTGGGTTATTTGTCTTTTTAACATTTCTTTTCATATTTGTCTACTTTCAGGATGAGAAGGCAGTGGCTGATATTGAAATTGGAAAACGTGAAAAGGCCAGATTAAGAGAAATGCAGAAGTTGAAGAGACAGAAGATTCAAGAAATTCTGGAAGCACAAAATGCTTCCATTGATGCTGATATGGTGTGTTACCAAGGAGGATTTCTATTTCTATGGATTATATTTTGATTAAAGTTTTTGGGAATGTGATAACTGAGACAATAATCTCTCATTTAATGGCAGAACAACAAGGGAAAGGGACGCTTGAAGTATCTCCTGCAGCAGACAGAGATATTTGCTCATTTTGCCAAGGGTGATCATTCTGCATCTCAGAATAAGTCAAAGGGAAGGTATATATGCTCTTTCGAAGAGTAAACTTGGTGATTTTTTCATTGCGGCCATAGTAGAGTTTGTAGTGACTGGTGTTGCTTTGATCGTTATCCTTGCCAATGCAATGAAAGCATATGTAGTTTATTGGTGGTTAAATTGTATATGTATACTAATTCTAGATTTAGCATCGTTTTAATGATAGAGAAATCCCCATCTCAACACTTTGCTTATACTATCCTATTAAAAAAAAAGAATCTTTGGTTATACTTCAATTTGTCTTCTGCAAATGCTTTTTCAAAGCTTAAAGAGGTGTACATTCTTGGCTAAATGGTCTCATGACACTAGGGTGAAATTATCATCAACTGAAAAACGACAATTCAATGTTGATCATCAGGTTCTTCCTTGTCGAATGTTTCTTTTTAGTAGAAAATGAGGGAGTTGCTAAATAATGGGCAACAAAATAGAACTACAACATTTGCAGTTGAAGATTAACGAAATATAGTGTTTGAATATGCAGAGAAAGTTGAACTAAATATAAAGTTGGGTGATGTTAAGAATGGGTTAAAGCTTTTGCACGTTGTTGGGATATACTATTTTCTTTATTTTTCTATAATTAATCCAATTGTGCAATTAATGCAAGAGTAACAAAGGTGGATTTTTATTGTAAAAGTGTGACAAGGGTTAATTACACTCTGCACACCTGCAATTTATACCAAATCACACTTAAGGACCTTCATTTTTATTTGTATCAATTAAGCCTTTGCACTTATGATTTGTTGCAACATCAACCTTCTGTGAACTTTTGTTAGAGAAATAGATAGAAAATTTGCATGTGACATCCACACAGCCTTTTTAAAAGGGCAAATATGTAAAGTCCGGTCCTTAATCTACCACAAATTCCTCTCAAGTCATGAGCATAATAAACTCTGTGATGTATATAATGTAATTAGGCTTCATGTAAAATTCCCCAATGCAACTTATGTGCAATATGCATGAGCCTTTGGGTGGGAAAGGGGTGAATTTTACATCTTTGCCTTTGCTTTTCACATGCGAATTTTCTGATTATTTCTCAAACAAAGTTAGCAAAAGGTTGACACTGCAACAAATCATTAATTAACCCGTATGACACTATTGATCAGTGAAGTTTGACAAATAAGAAAAAATAATAATTTTAATTATGATTGAGTAAATTATTTGTTTAGTTGTTTTAAGAGAGTGTAGATTCTCTTTAGTTTCCTTGTCACAAGTTTTCTCAGGTGCCCAAGATATTTGAAAATTGGTTTTATATGGTGTTTAAATCATAGCATTTGCTAGTAGAATGAATCATGACTGATAAGGGGAAAAATTGTTGAACTTTGGTGCTGGACGTGTTTTCTTTTGTATGTGCAGTGGGATTGTTTTTGCCGGATCTTGTTGTCACGTTCGTTAAATTTAAAAAGAATTGGATGTACTATTAGCCAATTTCTCACAGTCATAGCTCATTACATTATGCATTTCAATTTTTCACGAAGGTTAATAACACTTTTCATGTTGATAACTCTATAATTTAGGGGTCGTCATGCGTCAAAGATTACTGAAGAGGAAGAAGATGAAGAATGCCTCAAGGAGGAAGAAGATGCTCTCTCTGGGACGGGAAATACACGGCTGTTGGTTCAACCTTCTTGTATAGCTCTCTTCCTGTGTGTGTTTGTGTCCATGTGCGTGCACACATGCATTTATTGCTTGTGTGACTCTGGCCTTTGTGATTTGTAGGAGTCTCATGCAGATAAATAAAGCTGCAGTTTGGAGAATTTTAGCATCTATTTCGACATGTTCAATGAATTTGAGTTTTTTTTTATATCTTGTTTTTGCTCTTAAGATTCTTCCTTAGAGTCTTGTTTTGTAATTTTTTATATGTGCGCTATATTTTTCTTGTCTGTCTGTAGTTCTTGTTGCAGACACAGCAACAAGAACTACAGACATGTATATAAATTTTAAATTAGGGGTCAAAACTTCCTTCATATTGGTGAGACTGCTCTTTGTTTGGATTGAATTGCATAGCTTTGCTTTTCCTTTTCTACTCCATTTATTCTGTATTTTTCAAATTAAATATTTTAGATGAGCATTAGATCTAGAATCAATTCTGTTAATTAATGTTGAAAAGCCATCGTCTAGTCAATTTAGTGGCATTGAATTTTAGCTTATGTTACTGTGTTCTTCCACGTTGGGGTAACCCAAAGCTGATAATAGCTGAAGGGAATTATTTGACTTCTCATTATCTATAACTAGATTAATATGTTTTAAATATTCATCATGCTGTCTAGCTTACTAGTGGGAGATCAGCCTTGAATTGAAATGCTTTTGCTTATGCTGAGGCTTATGTTCAAAAAGCTTTGCAGTTTTAGTAGACTAATCTGTAGTTTGGGGTGAGGTTTACTATCAATGTGATATTTAGTTTGAGGTGCCACTTTGTATTGAAGTAACAATTTTGTTGTTTACTTATTCTTTCCTCCAGGTATTGAAGGAAAGATGAGGGATTACCAACTTGCTGGATTAAACTGGCTCATTCGACTGTATGAAAATGGCATAAATGGAATCCTCGCAGATGAAATGGTATGTGTTGTAGTTATTGCCTAAGGAATGCCATCTGATGCCATCATTGGATTCCCCAGTTTGAGTTTTTTTCCCCCCTTTCCCAGATGTTGAATATCATTATCTCTGATGTGGCTTATAATCGTTCTAATGGATAGTTTGTCATGGAGCGGTTTAGTCAATTGGGATATTAGCAATGATTTGGTGTTATGATTGTGTAGGGCCTTGGTAAAACATTGCAAACAATCTCCTTGTTGGGCTATCTGCATGAATTCAGAGGAATAACTGGTCCTCACATGGTTGTTGCTCCAAAATCTACGCTTGGCAACTGGATGAATGAAATCAAACGTTTTTGCCCAATTCTGCGTGCCATAAAGTTTCTTGGAAATCCTGACGAAAGAGTTAGTCATTCATGATTTGCTTATTCATTTGTTGAAAAATGTTTTTGCCCGTATTTGTAGTTGTCAGATTTTGAATGCTGAATAATTCCGTCAATGTTTGATTTTTTGCAGAAGCATATACGGGAAAATTTACTGGTTGCTGGGAAGTTTGATGTATGTGTCACCAGTTTTGAAATGGCAATTAAAGAGAAATCTTCCTTGCGCCAATTCAGTTGGCGTTATATTATCATTGATGAAGCTCATCGAATCAAGAATGAGAATTCACTTCTTTCAAAGACAATGAGACTTTACAAGACTAATTACCGCCTCCTTATCACGGGTACTCCACTGCAGGTATCTTTCACTCTGATTTTTTTCATTGGTTTGGAAACTCATCTGTTCCCTTTTGCATCTATGATGGCGGTATGAAGGTAACTAGTTAGAGGCTGTTGACCTTGAATAATTTCTCTGGACATTAATATCGAAAATGGGTATAGTTTTCTTTCTTTCTTTCTTTCTTTTGTGGGGTGGGTTGGGAGAAGGGCATGACTTGGGGGGTTTCTAAGAGGGGAAAAGAAACTTTGGGGGAGGGGGAACTACACAGGACCCTAGGATCTGTAATCTGGTATGACAATGCCTAGAATTAGTGAACTTGATTGAGATAAGTTGGTAGAAACTCACTAGCAGCTTCATGGATGCCTGCAGTACTTTCAGTCCTACCAACTTAAGAATAACTTCCTCCCTTGTCAGACTGCCTCTATCCGAAAGTGTCAACATTTTGTTGAGGATATTGGAGGAAATTAATGGATGTTGCATTTAAAATATCTCAGTTTCAATTATATTTGATGAATAGCATTTGTTCTGGAGAAAACATTTACATGGAGCATCAATTTGTTGGTTGAATGTTCCCACTGTGTGTGGAGGCCAGTTTGTGGGGAAAGAAACAATAGTGATGCAAGAAAACTCAAATTCAATCATATTTTGATATTTGGTTATTTAGATATCTATTTGTGGGTGGTTAGTGGTGGGAGGTGTTGGGTGATTTGGTGCATGATCTTGGGATGGTCATTAGTTTTTAATTTTGAATTTTATTGTTTTTGTTCCCTTATTAGAGTTATTATATTGTTTTTCTGTGTAGAGTGTTCCTTTATATTTTTATTGTAGGTTTAATGTTGTTGTATCTCTTCCAATATGCAGAACAATCTTCATGAACTCTGGTCGCTCTTAAACTTTCTTCTGCCAGAGATATTTAGCTCAGCTGAAACTTTTGACGAATGGTTTCAAATATCTGGTGAAAATGACCAGCAGGAGGTTGTTCAACAACTTCATAAGGTAAGCTCATGGTCACTTAAATTTTTGAGTGCTAATTTATTACATTCTATCTGATGACACTGTTTTCTCTCTTTATACATCTTTAAGGTCCTCCGACCATTCCTTCTTCGAAGGTTGAAGTCAGATGTTGAGAAAGGTTTGCCTCCCAAGAAGGAAACAATACTCAAAGTTGGTATGTCCCAAATGCAGAAGCAGTACTATAGGGCTTTATTGCAGAAAGATCTTGAGGTTGTAAATGCTGGTGGCGAGCGCAAGCGTCTTCTAAACATAGCAATGCAGCTGCGTAAATGTTGTAATCACCCATATCTCTTCCAAGGTGCTGAACCTGGCCCTCCTTATACTACAGGAGATCATCTTGTTACAAATGCTGGTAAGCTTCTCCATCTATGAAGATGTTTTTTTAATTGGTGTTTCTTAATGTTTGTACATGCCCTTTTTAACTAATTGATTTGCAGGTAAAATGGTTCTTTTGGATAAGTTGCTCCCGAAACTTAAAGAACGTGATTCAAGGGTCCTTATATTTTCACAGGTTCTTATTTACCTGATTTGTTTTAAGATCACTTGTAAATGCATTTCATACTGGTTATCATTTGCTGGAATCTAAGAAATATCGATACAGTATGAACACGCCAAACACAATAAATTTAAATAAAAAAAAATCAGAACACTACATGGCAGGACATGACAACAAATAAAAATATTTTTATAAGTATACATTAAAATATTTAACTATTATATCAAAATAGTAAAGAAATTATATTTCACATTCTACATATCGGAAAAGACGTGGGAACAAAAAGTCCTAATATTTATTTTAGAAAGGTCTATTTATAAACAAATTCAAAGTTTTGGGGTTTAGAATTTCTAAAATTAAAAAGTTTATTGGATGAGGATTAATTTATATAAATTCACATTGCTTTTATTTTATCATTGGATTCCAAGTTATTTTCTTCCTACTTGCAATGTGTTTCATGTGTGTCTAAGTGATGACATGTATGTTCTCCAATTGTTTGGTCCAAAAATAATTTAGAAAAATGACATGTTTGGACTTATCCGCAACACATGTCCGGGCCCTGGGGCTATCCGAGGAGTGTAGGGGTGCGGCATGCCCTTGACATGGACACGACACTTTCTTGGAAGTATTTGTGCTTCTTTGGTTGTGATTATTAGCACACCATACAAATGGTTGCTGTATCCTTTAATATCACTCTTGAGTACATGTATGCTGTGGATGAGTTTTTCTTTTTATTTTTAATATTAGTTTTGTATAGATGGACCTTACAGTTGTGATGTAATCTAGATGACAAGGCTGCTGGACATTCTGGAAGACTATTTAATGTATCGTGGGTACCTGTATTGTCGGATTGATGGAAATACTGGTGGAGATGATCGTGATGCTGCAATCGATTCCTTTAATAAGCCAGGAAGTGAGAAATTTGTCTTCTTACTATCAACCAGAGCTGGAGGCCTTGGCATCAATCTTGCTACTGCAGATGTTGTCATTCTTTATGACAGTGACTGGTGAGAATTTTTTTCATTTTGATCTGGTTTGGCTAGGGATTGCAATATCATCTCTTATTCTGACAAATCTCTTCTTCATTACTATTTAGGAACCCACAAGTTGATTTGCAGGCTCAGGATCGTGCTCACAGGATTGGGCAAAAGAAAGAAGTTCAAGTGTTCCGTTTTTGTACCGAGGTTCGCTTTGTTAAGTATAATGCATCATGTTATAAGCTGTTGGGAATTTATGTATTTATATCGTTGCATTTCTTAATTTGATTGTGAACAGTATACGATCGAGGAAAAAGTGATTGAGAGGGCTTATAAAAAGCTTGCTCTTGATGCTTTGGTCATCCAACAAGGGCGATTAGCAGAGCAAAAGAGTAAGTGGTTTCTACATACATGTTTCCTTTTTATGAATTAATGTTCAAACTGGTGCTAGTAAAATACTTTTGATAATTTATGTTTTTTTGGTGCAGCTGTAAACAAAGATGAGCTGCTGCAAATGGTGAGGTTTGGTGCTGAAATGGTTTTCAGTTCCAAGGATGACACTATTACTGATGAGGATATAGATCGGATCATTGCTAAAGGAGAAGAGGCAACAGCTGAGCTTGATGCTAAGATGAAGAAATTTACGGAAGATGCGATCAAATTCAAAATGGATGACAGTACGTGAATTTATTATTGAGTTGCTTTATAAACTTTTTTTATTCTATGCTTTTTGCAACTAAGGCAAAGTGCAATTTATCTGGGTTTGTGGTTTGTGCAGCTGCTGATCTTTATGATTTTGATGATGAAAAGGTACAAATCATCTGTACATGTGTTCCACTATTACTCTGGATTGTTTTGTTATCTTTTGCGTAGTAGCGTTTGAACTAGGTTTTTATTCAGTTTTTTTTATTCTTTGCTTGAATTTTGATGTAGGATGAGAACAAGTTGGACTTCAAAAAAATTGTCAGTGACAATTGGATTGAACCACCGAAAAGAGAGAGGAAGCGCAAGTAATAATGATTCTTTATTTTCCTTTTATAGTCTATTTTTATGCCTCTTTTGTCATTTGTTGATACATTACTTCTCTCTTTGTAGTTACTCTGAATCTGAATACTTTAAGCAAACAATGCGCCAAAGTGGTCCAGCAAGACCAAAAGAGCCTCGAATTCCTCGCATGCCCCAGTTGTAAGTAACCCTTGAAATTGATTCTTTCTTAGACTGGAGTTCAGGACCAAAACTGTTTTATATTTTTGCCATTTTCAGGCATGATTTCCAGTTTTTTAACACCCAAAGGCTAAGTGAGCTGTATGAAAAAGAAGTACGGTATCTCATGGTGGGTAATAAGTTGGATATTCCCAGTTCTTCTGTTTTTGCTTTGATCCTCACTTTGTTGTAGTAGGTTACAATCTAGCATCTTCTGAGTTTTTATTTTATTTTGATTACTTTATTTTCAAAATTTTCAGCAAACACATCAGAAGAATCAGTTGAAGGATACCATAGACGTGGATGAACCAGAAGGTATGTTCACTTCTCTTGTTGATGGTGCCTTTTCCAACTAGCCTTTTCTCCAGTTAACCTACTCATAATTAAGTGTGGATCATCTAGAGCTGGGAGACCCGTTGACTGCTGAAGAGCAGGAAGAAAAGGAGCAGCTATTAGAAGAGGTGAGTGGATGATCTAATGTAGTGTTGGGTTTACTTTTGTCTATTGGTTTATGAGGCTGACTTTTTGTGGATTGTAGGGATTTTCTACATGGAGTAGAAGAGATTTTAATACGTTCATTAGGGCTTGCGAGAAGTATGGTCGCAGTGATGTAAAAAGTATTGCTTCTGAAATGGAAGGGAAAACAGAAGAGGAAGTTGAAAGATATGCAAAAGCTTTTAAAGAAAGATACAAAGAGTTGAATGGTGAGTGAAAATTAATCCCATGTGATTATAACTTTTAGATTAATCTGATGCTACTGTAAATATAGATGAATTTCACTCTTCAGCACTGAGGCTTGGTAACCAAAATTTTCTTTTCTCAATTTTAGCTCTTGTTGGTGCCCTATGTGTCTAATACTCTGAATTTGATTTTTCAAATTTAAAAGAATTTTTAGTAGATTTTTTAATCTTTTAACGCATAGAACTATTCTTATACCTAATTAGTATAAAAAGTATCTCAAAGTTGTTTGGAAGTAAGTAGTTTATATTAGTTGAAAGCTCTTGCTCCCTTCTAAATTTTAAATTTTAGATTCTTGTATGTTACAACTTATAAGTGCAAATATGGTGTATCCAGATTATGATAGGATCATCAAGAACATTGAAAGAGGGGAGGCTAGAATTTCTCGTAAGGATGAGATCATGAAAGCAATTGGGAAGAAGTTGGATAGATACAAGAACCCATGGCTTGAATTGAAGATCCAGTATGGCCAGAACAAAGGGAAGCTGTACAATGAAGAATGTGATCGTTTCATGGTGAGACTTTTCAAAGAACTTAAATTCTTTTGGGGCATGCACCTTGTTTATTATATTTGATCTTGGTTATGTAGTTTAGTTGCCCTCTAAACTCCATACAGATTTGCATGGTTCACAAGCTTGGCTATGGGAACTGGGATGAGCTGAAGGCTGCATTTCGCACATCTCCCTTGTTCCGTTTTGATTGGTTTGTGAAGTCTCGAACAACTCAAGAGCTTGCAAGGAGATGTGATACGCTCATTCGGTTGGTGGAGAGAGAAAATCAAGAATTTGATGAAAGAGAGAGACAGGCCCGTAAAGAGAAGAAGCTTGCAAAGGTTGAATTAATTCTTCTCCCACCCCACTAGTTGTGAACTTGTTATTGATTCTGATCCATAAGTGTTTAAATAACTTGTGCTGTCATTTATATAATGGATGCTAGTTTGCATACCTAATTTGTAATTATGCAAATGTTCTTTCTAAGCTTGAATCTTATAAGATGAGCTTTTTTCCCAGAATTCAACTCCATCGAAACGTGCCTTGGCAAGACAGGCAACTGAGAGCCCCCCTCCAACTCTAAAGAAGCGGAAGCAATCGTTGACGGATGACTACGTGAGCTCGGTATATATTTTTTCCCTCTTGGAAATCATGTGTTGACTTATCATTTCTGCCGTTCCGCTCTTTATAGGCCAACTCTCAAGGACAGAGTTAGTGATAGAAGCAGTGTCGGCACCACCGTTTATTTCCATATCAATGCCAGCTGTCTTGTACTGTTGTTTTTTTTTTTTACTAGAGCATGGTTGTTTGCGAGCTGGTATACAGTAAACTGATTATAGTCTTTTTGCAGGGGAAGAGGAGGAAATGATATGGAAATACGAAGCTACGATCCTTTCTTGCCAAAACCTCTGATGTTTTGTTAGAACAAGAACTATTTCGGCACTGAGTTGCTCTGGTTGTGATATCAGGATTAGATCACTCACCTTATTTTTTGCCTTTTTTAATCCAGGCCAGGCAGAAGCCAATTGACCCATCTGCAGGAAAGGAAATATATATTTAGATTATAGGAGAGGTTTGGGAAGTTGTGTAAATGGGTATACTAGATAATTTAGAAACCATCTCACTTTATTCATGAGCATATGGATATTCGCAGTTGACCAAATGAAATACTGTACCAGCCGCTTTAGGTGGAAGTGCTACTCAATTGTTCTATGTTGGTTACCGAAGCATTGAGGAGCTATTTCGTATTTTGATTGTGTTATGAATCACAATTGAAATCTTCATAAGTATCAATCTTCGGTGTTCCTTGTGCCGTTTGCCACTGAATTCTTAGTAGAAGTTAGATAATACTTGTTCAGAGTCCAATACAGGCTTGGATGTCCTTAAAGAATAGCTTGGTGAATTTGGATTTAGTTTTCATCTGAATTTTGCCTGTGTTTTGGGTGATCTCACCATGTTCTTTGAAGTGCACTTGACCACTTCTTTAGCTAGCTAACTGGAGTTTTGGTGGGTGGGTGGGTTGTTTTGGATGATTTATGTGTACTCTACATGAACTACCTGTTGGTTGTTCTGGATGCGAGGGCAAGGACGGACTTGCCGTACTGTGCTAAGATCTGGCAGATAGGAAAATTGTCACTTCAAATTGATTTTGCACTGATAGGAAGTTGGTGACATGGTTTGATTTGTTTCGCATTGGGCAACAATAGAATTAGAGGCATGACTGATATGTTTTGTCCTCTCTCTCTCTCTCTCTCGTGTGTGCAAAACTTTTTTGTGTAGTTTCCAATTTTGTTTTTGTAAATGTCCATCCTGCATGTTGATGATTACCAATAAAAATATATTGTTGATTACAGAATGAATAAAAAAAAGGGGGTTAATTACACCTTCTATGACTGTACTTTATATCACATTTTACCTCAGGGCTGTAGTTTTAATTTGTAGCTATTAAATTCTTAGAACATGACTTTTTAAGAGATGGAGAAATAAAATTCAGTGTTTTTTTCATCCTCAGATTTATGCATATTGTACAGGAGTTGAATTGAAAATTTTTATAAAAATTTTAATTATATTATATACATCAAATAATTACATTTATGATTTTAAAGTGATTTAAGAAGAATTTCTGGTGGATTACCAATGAAGGGATAGAATTTTGCATGTTTGTCCTTGTAAAAAAGGCCATGCTTGTCACATTAGCATAATAAAAAAGAAGGTCTTAAAATAAAATTCAGTGTTAATTCGGAAGAAAGCAAAAAAAATGAAAAATAAAAAATAAAATCTAGTGCAAAGCACATGGGTAAAAAGTGCAATTAATCCAAAAAAAAACTGCCAAATACCGCAACACCAACATTAACCTGTTGAAAGCTTGCCAAACACCAAAACACCAACATTAACCTGTTGAAACCTTGATAAACGTAATGCATTTACACAATTCACTCTAATTACAGGACTCACAAGCAACGCAATCTTGACGAGAGAGAGAGAGATGGTGATGAACTCTTTTTTGTATAAGCCGAAAACATGACCAACTCAGAAATCCATACACATGAAGACTATTTGAGTACAAAGGCATAACAATGGAACAATGAGACATCCAAACCAAACCCACTAAATTTCCCCAACCCCCCACACAGCAATGACATACAAATATATGAGGGGCAAGGCAAAATCAAACATCTTCCAAGCTTCTCTCCTCTATCATGAACTTCAAAAAAAAAAAAGAATAAAAAAAAAAACCTAAATACATAAAATCAACATGTTGCATACAGCATTCTGCAGTGGGGTTACCTGTAAACTCCCAAAATTATAACACCAACCCCCCATAAGGTTCCTTCTATCTTTTACTGTTCCTCCTGCCCTTAACCACATAATTGAAGCATTCAATTTCATACCGAACATTGCTGCGCATTCTCCTCTTTCTTCTTGATGACCCTCCGATTCATATATTCAAGTTCCTTAAAAGACCAACGTGACATGCCTAGGCTTTCGATGCAATTCACTCATTTGTGCCATCAAAGCTACCCATTGCATTTGCTCGTTTTTTCTCTCTCCAATTCTCGCCCCATACTTTTGCCTCTGCAACTGCACGCTCTCTATCTAGATCTCGATTCCTTGGAGTCTCTCTTGCTCTTCCTGCACTAACAGGGCTGTCTCTCTGAGACTCTGAGCGTTCTACTTCATCCACACCCCATTTCCTCCCAGACCCACCACCGGTTTCGCTCCTTCTTAACTCCGCGCCAGTATTCATTTCCCTTACGGAGTCTCTCTTTCTGTAATCAGGAGAACTTTTATGATTGGAAGGTGAGCCATGGTGTCCGCCGCGTCGAGGTTCATCCGGACTATCCAGCCCATCTGCCATGTTCCTTCTGTCATCTTTGTTCCTAGCCGTAGACAGACCAACTCTATTACTTTGAGAAGTGGGTGAATTTGGATCATAAGTTTGGGAGGCTAAATATGTTAATGCAGTCACAACATCCCCTATTAAAGGCCTTGTAGCAGCCTGTTCTTGCAAACACATGGCTGCAACAGCAAGAGCTTGGTAAAGTCCTCGTATTGGGTAACGACCTTGTAAGAGTGGATCAGCCATTTTGGGGAACTTCCGGCGATCCTTGAAAAGTGGTCTTGCCTACAAATCCATGTCCCACAAGAATAAAAAAATACTTTTATGTTACTTTAGTAGAACACCATAAAATCAACAACCGTGTCATCGTGTATCAGTTTGTGTTAATTGCTAAAAAGATCACCTAAAACAGAAATAGTTCCATAGAATTATAAAGACAATCACTTACCCAGGCAACTAGATTATGCTCTCCTGGAGCCCGGTTGTTGTCGATAGCCTTGCGTCCTGTAATAAGCTCAAGAAACACGACTCCAAAACTATAGACATCAGATTTGAGTGTGAGTTGGCCAGTCATAGCATATTCAGGAGCGCAGTAACCATATGTCCCCATAACCCGGGTGGAGACGTGTGTCTTATCACCAACAGGACCCAATTTGGCAAGCCCAAAATCGGATAACTTAGGATGATAGCCTTCATTTAGAAGGATATTCGATGATTTTAAGTCTCTATATATGACAGGAGGGTTTGCCTTGTCATGCAAATACTCCAGCCCCTTTGCTGCACCCGCTGCAATCTTCATCCTCGTATTCCAGTCCAGAGGCTCTTTGTCCGGAGCAAGATCTGAAAACAAGTATCAAATGAAGTAATCGGGAAGGTTTACTGAAAGCACACAAATTAGAAGAAAAGTTGAGATTAGCACATACAGATATTGTGGGGAAGATGAAGTTGCCAAAAGAAACTAATTGGGAAACCAGCCATACAAAGGCGTCTCCTAAACCTTTTCAAAGTTAATGCTGCTGGAGTAAATATGAGAACAAAATATCAAAGTTAAGTAAAATGTCACTTGATATTTCCATGACAGACTGGATTAATGGTTGCTTCCCTCAGAGTAGATTATGTTGTATCGAAATAAGAAGTCTGCTCAGATCTGTTTACTAAGTTACGGTACAGACACAAGCCTCAGTGAAGTATGCTAAAGCAGCTTGGGAACTTAATTCATATCCAATTGTTCTGTTTGTGCAGTTACCAAGACCCTGATCCTCCAATGAGTGAACTTTGAAATGACCAAATAAGGTTATCTTTACATGGATATCAGTGGAATTTTGTATAAACCATACTCAACCAATTGTTCCTTGCTACCTTCAGGCCCCTCACCTCCAAGCCAGATGAGGTAACTCCTAACTGGTGCCATCTTGCACACTGTCATACCATCACAACTCACTATTCTCATTTGTTCCTTATCAATGCTACCTCTTAACTTCTCACAAATGCATTTGGCCCATAGCTAGAGTTAAAGTGACCCCACAACCATGCCTTTTTATTCCTTCTTATTTCTATCTAGCAGATACAAAAGGACTCATCATCCCTGTACCTAAGACCAGTAGCCATCAAAATAGCTCGTGTAGAGGCTTGAATTTCATATAATTGAGGGAAAAGAGTTAAATATTTACTTAGTTTTATTTGTAGCTAGTCCCAGCAATACCATTTCCTCAAGTCTCTCGTACTGGCATGAATTTTCCTTGAGTGGAAGTTGACTCACACCTCATGTCATTTTCCACTATCTATGAACAAAATGGTCAAGTTACTCATCATCCTATTGTGCAGGTGACGTGCCTCTATCACGGAGGTGGATGATCCCAATTTTCAAACTCCAACAACACCTGTATTGACCTTTGTCCTTGAGAACCTTTATCAACGTCTATTATTTTCAAGGAGCGATCAAAAGCTTGCCTAATTATCTTCTTAAACGAGACAATCACATTCCACTTTCACTTTCTTGTGAAGCAGAAATTTCACAATGAGATGCATGTTCCAGTTACTATAATAAACATTTCAGTTAAACCATTGCTACAAAAATTACTATATTTCTTGAAATTATGGTATATGATTGGCCTGTGTCATCATTATATTCTACTATCCTTGCGATTTACGTTTTTGAAACGGTATTCCAAAACATGGTACACTAGTGTTCCAAAACCGTGAGTTTAGAGAACTTATGTGATCCCAAAATTTTTTCCTATTTATTTCTTTAAAGGTCATCTAACGAGGAAAAAAAAAAATATAATGAACTAAAATACAAGGAGAATAGAATTTTGGCATAACAACATGCAAAAAAAAATGGGTCATACTACTCCTCGGATGTATTTTTAGATGATTAATGAGAAAACATAGAGACCATATTTATTAAATGTCTAATTGTTAAAGAAAATTGTCCTAGAAACACCTTACTTCCAGTAATAAAATTTATATAAGTCTACCCTTAGCGTACCATATTTTAGAATACGTGGCGTACTACGTTCCCATTCCCATTCCCATTCCATGGACCTGAACAATCTGAGTTCCAAGTAACATAGTGCCTGAACAAGAAACTACAGATTATTTTGCAACTGTAGTCCCTTGGCTCACCTTTCTGAACAAAACTCTCCAGGTTCAAATCAAATGGGTCTTCCTGGGTTCTCATCTTGTCTCCCCAAGTTTCTTCACAAAATCTTAGAAAATAGGTACAAAATGCCTATGCTTGGGTGAAAAAAAGTGAAAATTTCCATGGTTTAACGGGAGGCTCCTTCGCTTCAGTAGAAAACAAGCAAAGCAACGTGAATGTACTGCCTTTGATGAGGTCTAAACATTATGGACATAACTACCATGCTATTCTATGTTACTTGGACTCGGGTACGAGTGTCGGATGTTGGTACTTGTCCAAGTGTCAGATTCATCAAATTCTCATGTCCGAGGGCACTTGGACACTGCTAAATTTGATATTTTTTATATACTTCTTTTGCTTTTTTAAGGTAAAATAGTATTCACAAGCTAAATATAACATTTCATACATAAAATGGAAGCCCTATACTTAGTTTTATAGTAAACTCAATCATTTATACATACTTGTTAGATGTATGTCTAACTAGTCATTTCAGACACATATCTCATACCCTTATCCGAGTGTTAAGTGTTTGACAAGGGTATTTCACGAATTTATAAGAGTCCAGGTAACATAAATGCAATTTATATACCACTTGTGAGCATCTGTGGTGGAATCCCTGATCAACAATCATCTCTTCCCAATTGGTGAACTTTTAGGTCATAAAGATGATTACAACACATAAAGTGGGGACAAAAGAAACTCGAATCTGATAGAAGAAAAGAAAATTATGAGTCTTAAAAAGAGTCTCGAGGAGCTTGCCTCCACCAATCCAGGACAGCTAGATTCATCTTTCAACACTTCAAAGAATTTTTAATCATGTTTTCACTGTAGTCTCAGAATTCAAGAACATGATAACAACCTACCTTTCTTGACCTCTGAAAACAGTGAAGGATTTGCTCAAATAGGTGCATATAATATAACTCCTGATAGATCACCAGTTTTCCCAAAAGCTAAGGACAACTAGTGTTAATACCAGGTTAGATGACTAATTATTCCAAAAACTTAAGCTAATAGGAAATGGAGCAAACATATGTATATCAAGTTGTCTTAACATCCCCCTCATGTGCAACCCTATCTCATACATTGAGAGACAAACTGACAGAGCCAAACAAGATGGGTGTTCTAGCAGGGTATCAGTCACTATCAGAGCTCTAGTTCTAGGAAGTCATGGGTTTAAATTTCGTGGTATGTTTTTGTTCCTTGGTTATGTTTTTGCCCTCTGTTCTGTATGCGTTTTTGTGACCCCCGTTATATAATATAACACCAAACTAGGAACATATTGCACATTCTATACTTAAAAATGGAAAGAAAAGTATAAGCATATATTCAACAAAATGAATGATTTGAAACACAAGATTAAAGCTTCTTATAATTCAAACACATATGCCATATCAACAGAAGACCATATGTTATAACAAAGAATGTGGGCATAAGCCACCAAATTCTGTCTCTGTTCATTTAAGAAGCACGGAGATGGACACACGACATGGACACGGTGACATGGCGATTTTTAAAAAATGGAGGACACGACACTGCGGTGACACGACAAAACTATATATTTTGTGTATTTTTTATTTGTCATATATAGAAATAATTTACTCAAAGGTAATGAAAAAAAAGTAGAATAACACTAGTTGAAATTAGAAACCATGTATTTTATAGTTTAAACATCAAATTAGGTATAAAATCACATTACTTTTATTTTACAATTGAATTTCAAGTTATCTTCTTCAAACTTGCAATATGTTTTCATGTGTGCAAGTGATGGACACAGGTATCCTAGTGACGGAACAACGTGTTCTCCAAGTGTCTGAAGTGTGTCCGATCTTAAAAAAATAATTAAATTATAAGACACGTGTCGGGAGAGTGTCCAATAAGTGTCGTGCCCGACATCAGACACGACACTTTCTTAGAAGTGTCCGCGCTTCTTAGCCGTTCACAAAAGAAAGCAAGACTAAATACTAAAAGATATAAAGAAAAGAATTTGTCAGCAACCAGATGATGAACCTAGTGTTTCACAAGTCGCAACATTTTTCTTGGGTCAGTTCTCGCGTGATGTCTAATAAAGCAAGAAGCCTTGTGTTACTAAGCTGGTAACAGTTGATCTTTACGTCTTTGACATAAACCATCAACTAAAGAATTCAAGAAACTTCGATACCCTTGAGCTCTTTTTAATGCTATCAGAAAATACCTCACATTGAAAATTATTATCAACGAATATGACTATTTCTACAGCTAAAAATAACCACTCAACTAAGATGCTTTGAACAAAAATATTTACACAGTTCTTGTTAATCACTTTTATAATTTTATTGAATAACCACAATGCTAAAATGCTTTAACATGCCCAGATAAAGTTATTACCAAAAATCTACCATGCCTAAATACTAAATTAAAGTTATTAGCATAAACTTGCAAACAATATCAAGAATTTCTTGTTCAGCCAGTTCTTCTACAATACCAGGGCAGTTGGGAAAGCCAAAAAGTGAATTTGCATTGGGTCAATTAGATAAGTGGATATTGTATTTGACTGTGTAACATTTAATGAGGGAATTGAGATATATGGCAGCACCACCTTATAAATTAGGTTCGATGACATGGACAGTTAAAGGTGAGTTGGACGGCTGAGGGAGCCTTTGAGAAGTATGGCAGACATGCAAGAGGCACTGGATGCTTGATGGTGGGTAGGTGAGAGCTAAGGTGGCCTTAAGAAAAAAGCTAAGGTCTAAAGGCGATGGATTGAAGCCTTTGACTTGAAGGACGTGATTGCTTAAAGACAAAAGGAGGAGAAAGGTCACTCTATATATATGAGTGGCCAAATAAATCATTGAGGTCAACTCACCACACATGCCTTAGGCACGTGATTGAGCAAGTATGAGGGTCGGTGCCCCCAACTGGTTGGGGAGCTAAAAGCCTCCAAGGCTGCAAAGAATATGAGGTGTCATCCTCAAGTATAGAGATGTTCGGAGAATGTCACTTGCCTTGGAGATGGTGTTGATCAAGAGATCTTTTTCTCTTTTTAAGATTGTTTGAGGTACAAGTTACAGCGAGCCTTTCACAAACCCTTAGATCTAGCCACCTAGTCAAATGACCCTGAAGGTTCTATGCATGTGTTATATTGTATCGCTAAAGTGCCTGACGTTATAGCACCAACCTGAGGGGGTCTCTAATTGAGAAACTTTTTTGTTTTTTTGATGAGTAATCTTCTAATCCAGAAACCTATGATAAACTCTTTATGCTTTCCGAATTATTTCCATTGTAGTGACTCTAAATCAAACATTGCAACTAAAGCAAAGTTAGCATCAACATAAGAATGAGTTAATCTGAAGGAAAAATTCATTTTGTATTTCATAACTTTGAGGGAACAAAGACAATATTAGCCTAAAAACTGGTTAAGGGAAAGCTTATGGTGGATTCAGCGAGTTGAAAACAAGGTAATTTCCAACACCGCTACCATTCTAAAACTATCTATACACTATTGAACAAATCTTTGGTAGCAACTTTTTTTCATCAAGTATTAGCAATGTAACTACCCTTCTCCTCTTCTACATACATTGCATTATCTGTTTCTTTTATGCTTCTCCATTTGAGTGCCTTAGGGTCCTTAGTTACAATTACTTAATCCATAAATCAAAATCAACCTTAAATTTTCATGGTCTGGTAGCTTCCTAGAGATTGCTTGCGTGATTATCATCTCTAATTTTAATTTTACTTCATCACCTAAGTTTTACAATCATGGATGACCTTTACTGTTTCACATTTATTTGCACGAGAACTGGAGTGGGAGAGAAAAAATTGGGGTAAGTCAAAGATTATTCATGCCACTGAGTGAACTGCATTGCAATCTATATTAACTAATCTCTACCTCACTAAGCAGAAAATTATTGACCCCTACCCACCTAAAGGCACTAAAAAAATCTCTTTTACAATCACGAATGGAACCATATAAAATTTTATCAACAATAGAAAGAAGCAAATTGATAATCTGTGAATAAGAACCACAGACAGTTCTAAGAAGGTGCCATGTTTGACACTTCCTCACACATGTCAGATGCGCATCGCAATGTATCCTATTATTTCAAACTTACAATGTATTTTTGGGGAGGACCACCACAGCTTCTCTATTCTCGAGAACCATACATCACATGTGTTTACAAAGTGGAAATGTGCACAGACAGTTCTAAGAAGGTGCCATGTTTGACACTTCCTGACACATGTCAGATGCGCATCCCAATGTATCCTATTATTTCAAAAAATAAATTAGAAGTTCAAATACTTGAAGGACACACATGTCCACTTTGTAAACACATATGATGTATGGTTCTCGAGAAGAGAGAAGCAGTGGTGGTCCTCCCTAAAAATACGTTGTAAGTTTGAAGAAAATAACTTGAGATCCATTGTAAAATAAAAATAATGTGGACTAATTCCCAAATTGATGTTTAAGCTATTGAATATATGGCTTTTTAACTTTTAAGTAAAATATTCATATATAATATATTTAAAATACATAGTTTTGTCATGTCCCTACCATGATATGTCCTGCATTTTTTAATTGTTGCGTCATGTCGTATCGTGTCGTGTCCATGCTTCGTAGAAATGTGGTGTTTGAGATTGGCAAAAATCAGTTCATATGTTTCCGCATAATACCATGACATTAAGATGGCACTAGTCAAATACTTCTTACCATTGTGTTACTTTTTTCTAATGCTCAATTGTGGTGCTCATTAGGAGGGAATTATTGTTATTGGAGACTACAGTCCTAGAGTACACATTTGAGCATGCAAAGATCAAGTTTTGGACAGGCTCCTTGATGTTAATCTGGATTGCCTTTCTTGTCAGTAACCAACAAGCAAGCTTTGGTGGTTCGGAAGCACTAGTATATTAGTTAAATGATCAGGTTATTACTAGTCATTTTGATTACCTTTTTCAGGAGAACTATTACAGATATTGAAGTTAAGATATGGCCAGCAATCTGAAAGGGTCTGGGACAAGAGAGGACAAATGGTGCTTGTAGAGAGAAAGGAACAGGAGATCGTTTGAAGGTGAACAGATTTTAGTCTCGAGTCTAAGGGCATGGTGCTTTTTCTTTGTGTTTTGGGTTGAAGGTCGCTTGACCTTTTTCTTCTTCTTTTATTAAGTAATTGCGGGATTTATATATCAATGTAGATACATAGAAGTGGCTTTGGGTGTATAGTGCTTTGTATAATTTGTGTGTACATGGTTGAGCCCTATTTTGTGACACTTTATAATATAATTTTCTTGACTAATAAAAAAATCACATGGCATGAGTAATTCAAACTAAAAACAAGTCTTCCTAAATACGCATTTTTTAGTCACTTGTTAAATCAAATAATAGCACAAGTAAACTAAATGCACGAAGATAAATGAGTATATTTTAAAATATAGATTCATAATGGCTACAAAAAGGTATGCAATCTAACCATGTAAATGATCCTCTAAAGATCCCAATGGCATAAACTCATAAACAAGGAGCCGCTGGTCCCCATCAGCACAATAACCTATCAAATTGACAAGGTTTGGATGGTGCAAGAGGCTAAGCATGAGAACCTCCACCAAAAACTCTCTGTTTCCTTGAAGGCCATTGCGATCAAGCTGTTTCACAGCAACTACCTGCAAATATAATTATCTCAACCAACCAAATATCATTAAAGTGCAAACATTTTAACCTCGCGCAGATATTTAAAATATGGAAGGTGGATGCGATATCTAAATAATGTTTAGTTCTTTTGATCCTTCAAATATAAATCCTAAAATACAGAATGGACAAAACCAAACCTGCTTTTAGCAGTCACGACATCCATATTTAACCAATCAAAACTTACCTGTCCTGTGCTCTCTAAGCGCCCCTTGTAAACACGTCCAAACCCACCTTCACCCAGAAGACACTCTGGCCTAAAGTTCTTTGTGGCAGCAGCAAGCTCACGAAATGTGAACGTCTGCGCAGCGATATGTGCTGTTGGTCCATCTTTTTGAACTGCTGGTTCTTTCTTAGGATCCTTCTTGGAATCAGAAGCACTCCGTGACTTTGATTTGTCTAAAAAAATAAGGGAATAAGATAAGTGTACGGGGGACAAAGAAGGAATGAAGATATAACTATCTAGTTGTTAAGACACCAAATAGAATACATAAATTTCGAGCTATAAGCCAAATATTACATACAGTATGGAATTGAAAATCACATTGCGTAAACCTTACTCATTTGGATTGTCCTGGCATGAAGGGTTACATGAACTTGATATTTTTATGCGAAATTGGCCATTTGTCAAACAACATTTTACCAATAGCACTATGCCAATTTCCAGTTCCAGCTGATTAGTTGATGGAAGGCATTAGATCCAAATTTGTCGAATGTAAGGCACTTAAAAGCATCCATTTTGGTGTAACTTAGCAATCAGTAAACAAGTAGAAAAATTTACCATCCTAAAGCAAAATGTATGGAAATCCAAAAATTAAGAGGAGGAGCAGATCACCTAAACACTTCCCTCGAACACTACACTAGTGCAAAATCAAGCAGCACGGACCATAGACAAATCCACAGAATAATAACGCATCAATGAAATGTGAACAAAAAAAATCTAAAAACCCCAACTCAGCAAAGAGCCATGGATGAATCGGATCAAACTAACAGAAAATTCTAGCAAGCACCCATCACCCATACACTCAAATCAAATCACAAAATTCAAGAAACCTAAAGCATACACACTAGTCCAAACAACAAAAACACAAAACCCAACAAACACCCATTAGTAAATATTTCCAAGAAAGCATTTTTCACATAAAAAAAAAACCAAAAACAGAAAGAGAAAAAAGGCGTTTTACCTGAGCCAATTCTGCTCACATGGTGAGGCTGACCAGCTGAACCTTCCTTTACAGAATCCTTCTTTACCACTTCTTTCACACCATTCCCGTCCTGGTTTGATGATTCAAAACATGGAAAACACCCACCCATCTCAAATCCGCACAAATCAAAGCAACACCCAAGACCCCAAAGATATATATCTGTACAAATGTATGCTCAACCCCTTCAACAATCACTTCCCATCATCATCATCACCATCTCACAAAACCCCATCTCCAATAAGAATCCCAAATTCCCAATCAATCACTCCTTTCTCTCTCTACAATCCTCACTGAAAAACTTCTCAGCCATTAGTCACTTATCAGTGACGCCAATTAGCCGAAGAAAAAAGATCGACACCCTCTTGTCTTTTAAGCAGATCACCAAATCGAAGAAACTGATAGTTGAACAGAAGGTAAAGAAACAAGGAAAAATTATTTACACACAAAATATATAATATAAACATGTTTTCTATTTACACATATGGAAATATATAGAAATATGGGGGTAAACGCGAAATAACGGTTAAATTTTTCGGTAATTGACAGGCTAAAGCGCTGATTAGGTGAATCTGTCTGCGTAATCTTCTCGGAATCTACGGAAATGCCATTGTGCTTTTGGTATTCCTACATTTTTACCCCCAAAATACAGAGAAATTACGGCTTTGGTAAAAATAATTATCTTGGTCGGAGGGTGGGTCCCACTTGAGGGATTTGTGATGGGTCATGGACATTCTTAACACGTTTTTAAAAAATAAAAAATTACTATTAGAAGCAAAATACAAAAAAAAAGAGAGAAAATGAAAAATCTAAGTACCAATTGCATGTTGAACTGTCGTCGGCTGACGTGGAATGTTTGGAAAAAAAAAAAAGAAAGCGGTAAACAAAGGGTTTGTTTGGAAAGTATTTTTTGTTTTTGTTTTTTGTTTTTTTATTTTTTTAAAAATTAAAACATAAAAAAAATACTAAAATAAATGTATTTTCTGATTCTATAACATTGATATAGTGTTTTTAGTAGAACGGTAACCTATAAATCCTATCATTAGACTATAAAAAACAAAAAATAAAAATAGAAAACAGAAACATACAACAAAAAATAAAAACTGGCAGCACTTTCAAATAGACCTAAAGATTTACGATTGAGAAATTTGAGTTTTTATACGATACCATGGTTTTGAATAATTATAGAGTGGATAAAAGTTGTGACATTATGTACTTATCCAACATCTCAAAGTACATTTGAATCAACTTATTAAACTAATTTTTTATTTTTAATAATTTTTCTCGGTTAAAATTTAATTTTTTATTAGCTTTCAAGTTTGTTTTTTATTTTATTTATTTATTTATTGAAAACTCATAAGCTACTTAAACAAGTCGGCCTATAAATTGATCTAAACGACTTGAAAAAGTTGCATGTATTTTTTTCTTGTTATTGTATAAAAATTAACACAAACCTTCACCAAAATAATCTCTATAAAGGCAAGGCCTTTTAAGTGTGGTGGTGTGAGTTTGAACTTCTTTTGACATTTGGTGGATGTGAGTTAGGACATTTTTAACCCTTTATGGACGTGTGTTAATATATATGAGATAAGGGTAAAAAATGGAATGAGTTTTTAAAAACTTTATTATTAGTTCACATGGTTCTAACCTCTAATAACTACACATAAAAGAAATTGGTTTTTTGTTTTTTTATCTTTATCTTGGGCTATGCATGCAAGCCCAATGTGTATTGAGAGTGTGGAAGTCTAATGGGCCTATAAAACAAATGCTTAGGAAAACTTAACAATTCATAATCATTGGAAAATACTTAGCACAAATAATTTTCATATAAAAAATTCAAACAGAATGATGTGGGCAAAGAAAATTTTGCAATTATGAACACATTTTATGGCGTTCGTTTTCCAATAAATGTATCCAAACAAGAGACACATTGTTCTTCTGATGCAAAATTTTTATATAAGAATTCTGTTTGTATAGTATTACTCATAATCATTCAGTTAAACGTGTATAAATTAATTTGACAATTTTAGTAACATGAACTTTTTAATATTAAAGTCTAGGATTAAACTATCATTTCAATTCCATTAAGATTATGGAGTTGTAAAGTAGGACCTTATCCTTGCTACTTTCTTGGATGTGTAGCTTCAACAGCAAGTGATGAATTAACTAGACAAAGCATATGGTTAGTGATCAAAGTTGGCATTCATTGGCTTACACCAACCTAAGAACATAAGCACCCATTTCCATTTATTTATTTATTTTTTTTCTTAGCCATTTCCATTTGGTTTGGGGCTACATGTGGGAGGTTAGGGGAACATCTTGTGTGATTAATATATATATATATTAATTTGAGACAAATCAACCAAAATAAATAAAAAAAAGCAACCCAAGTCACACGAGATTCTTGTTATTGTAGGGTTTAGAAAGGGTTAGAGACTCGAATGTATGTAATCTTATTCAAAATGTGAAGATGTTATTTTCTTGTTTTGAACCCATAATCATGACGACTAGGTTGCACTGAAAACAACCAAAATACAGAAACAAATTTGATAGTCAACTAAAAAATTAAAATAATTAATATGGACGCATCTATGAAATTAGAGCCCTTTTCAAATAGTGGATGAGTGGAAGCTCATGACAAATCATGGTAGTTTGCGCAAGTGCGTGGATGATTTGTGTTAGCCCACTAATGCAATTGCTATTGGCCACCCACAAATTGTATCACTTGGATATAACTTTTCTATAGACTTTTAGTTTTGACTTGTAATTTTATTTTTATTAACTTTTTAGGCTAAAAGCTAGAAAAAAATTTATGAGTTGAAGCCTTAAAACAAGTTTAAAAAAAAGGCAAAGGTCGAAGATGTAGACCAAAATTAATAAAAAAAATTATATCGAAACGAGTTTTTTTTTTTTGGTATGAATGATTTTGCAAGCAAAAATTTGTATGAATAGGCAAAAATATCCACAAAATAATATGAAAATGTTTACTTGAGGGGCAATTTTGTCTAATCACATAACTTTTGCTCTTCCAAATTGAAAAAATTATTTGGTATTATTGGATTGTCACATTACTTTTATTCCACCTCTTATAAAGTAATGAGCATTCTCTTATTAGGTGGGTCAAGTAGATGTGTTCGGGATTCACTTAACAGGAGATCCATTACTTTATGAGAGGAGTAGCAAGTAGGGATGCTAAAAAAAATTGAATTGCCGGCCAACTCGAACGACTTGACCCCACTACCATATGGGTGAATAATGACCAATCAAACTATATTCGGTTTGGGAGTCAGACCTTTATTTATCTAGTCCAACCCAATCAATTTGATATTTTTATACTAAAATTTGATTTTTTCATCAAATTCAAATCAAACCTGATCACTCTATGAGTCAAGTATGATTTAAAAATTTTTCAACCTGATATGATCAAATTGAGTAATGAGTGACTTCCTAACCTAACTCATCAGAATACGTAAACACTCCTAATAGCATGAGTGACGTAGAGTTCATAAAGTAATTACTTTTTATCCAAAATGGAGCCTCCTTTTTATTTTTGAGAAAACGGATTAAAAAAAGCACTTGGAGACAGATATATATGTGTGTGTGTGTGTGTGTGTGTGTGTGTGTGTGGTGAATCTATATCTATGTGCAGCAGCGTCCTTCCGGTATATCTTGTGAAAATCATTGTACTTCTATATTCTATGTCCTATAAAGTCAACATTGGCCAGACATATCCCATGATCGTAGGGTACATGCCTCATTGATCTTTTTCCGCAGTCCCTGATGTCTAATGTATGGTCCACGATTGGGTCCCATGAATTCAAAGTCCCAACCAATCACTGTTGGGATCAATCTGCTGATACGTATCGACGTACCAATGTAGGTGAAATGTATTATATCATAGTCCTCCTTACGTAACGTATGCAGTATTTAATTAGCCCAAGTGGACCGTCCACCACCGTCAATCTTCCCCCCGCCTGATACGTGGCGCAATACTAATGGTGGACCAGTTGACTTTTTAACGATTTCACCCACCATATCGTAGTTGGGCCTGTCCTTGGAACACTATAGGTTGGCCCGATGATCAGTTTAAACTTCTGTTTTGGGACTTTGCCACGTGTATAGAAAACCTAATGGGCCCATTTGGTGCCATTTGATGGTCGGACCATAAAATATCACCCAAACCAGCTACCATTTTTTGAAGGGTGTTCGTTATTAGGGAAGGAAAATGTACATTCTTTCATAATTTTTATACAAAATTCTGAATCAGAATAATTTAATAATGATAGTTTTGTAATTAATGTACATTTTGATCAGTTCTTTATTTTAAAGTAATAAGTCCACAAAGACCACAATTTAGCCATATCATTCTGGTGATAAATTTTATATAAATTTTCTAATTATATATAATATATCATCACAAAAAAATACTATTCTTACAGAAAAATTATACAAAAGCTCCCACCAGAATAAAGTTATAATGACAATTTTGTAATTAAAAGCTGGATAATTTATTTTAAAATTAAAGGTTCTTATTTAGACACATTATTCTGTATCAAAATTTTATATAAATTTTCTATTTGTATATCATTACCCTTATTATTATTTATTTTTTGAAACACATGGGAGGTTGGAGCCTTGGAGAGAGAATCGGACCTCGAATTCCGCTGGAAAAGCAAACCACTAGACTCATCAAATGTCTCAAGCAGTCCGACATGCACTTAGCAATTTTTGATACATTTTTAACGTGAGTTAGTGAAAGAGCTTAATGAAGACAAAAATAAAAGAATTAAGGAAGAATTTCAAAACAGGTTTGATGCACAGGAAAATAATACCTAGGGTACTACTTTCGTTATGGCTATCTTTCATGTACTTAGTGAGTCCTAGCAGTCATTGGTACTACTTTACTATTGAAATCTTCTTGATACGCAGAGTAAGAAAATGAAAATTATTGCAAAATTAGATCCCCTCATCTAGATTATTATTATTATTTTTGATTTATTAAAAATGATTACAAGGAGTGCCAAAGTCGGGAAAGAGATATGAGAGAGGGCCAGTTGGCCAACTGGTCAATTAGATCCCCTCATCCAGATTTAGTTGGCTAGAAACCAATTTTCTGTTTTTCATGTTCTGTTGTTTTATTTTTCACCATAGGCTATTTGGTTAGGTGAATTCTTTGAAAATTTGCTATATATTTTTTATTTGCAGCATTACTAAAAAAAAAAAAAAAAAGAACCTAGCAGATGGAAGAACATCATGTGCTAGTTATATAATATACATATATATATGGTATGTCAATCATATAAAATCACACCTTCATCATGCCATCAGTCTTAGAACTTATATGGATGCTGGCACAACAGATCCCAACAGAGCTGCCTCTACTTCCCTTAATCAAGGATGAAAAAGGAGAAATTTTTTCACTCTATATCTGGGAAGGTATTGCTGTTGTGAGGCTTCTGTTCATAGCATTGGTGTGCCATTTCATGGTATGGAACATGGACGGACAACTATAGAGTACTGCAAATTTCGTTTAGAGCAACTTTCTAAATGTTGCTGATGGGTCAGAATGTCGTTTTCTATAGACCTACCAAATTTCACGCGATTCCAAAATGGTCATTTTTTATTATTGATTTGCCTTTGCTCAAATTCGCTATCTTCATGAAGTTCAAAGCTATGCAATCTCTATTAGTTATACACTTCAAGTCTTTAATGGAACAACGTATACAAATTTAAAGTGGAGGAACATATTGGGCACTTAAATGTTGAACTTCTTTCAGTGAAGGGAAGAAAATTATAGAGACATAGGGTCGATATCTTTGGTGTTAGAGTGTGTGCATATATGGTTTTGGACTTGTAAAAACCTAGTGCAGTTGTGTGGGTGTGTTCATTGCTAATGATCTAGAGAAACCATTGAAGAAAAAACCCAAAAAAAAATGGAGAAGAAGAAGGTAGATGGAGATTAGGTATTGGAAGGGTAGAAAACCTAACGTACTTATAAATGATCTGTGCAAAGTGGAAGCCATGCCTGGCATATATGCAAGGAGGCCCACCAAATTTTCTTGTTCTAACTCTCTTTGCCACTGCCTTTTTCAAATATGTTATCTCTCTTTATTTGATGCATGAAGTTTTGGTTTATTAGCATTTCCTTTTTATAGATAGAGTTTATCCAGCGAGTAGCATCAAGAAAAAGTTGGTGCATTTCGCTTTATAAACGGATCTTCAAATTCAATTAATTGAATTAATGTACATATATCAGTATATATGTGATCATCAATTCCTTCTTATTTATATATATATGTAGCAATTGTACACCACTGTAAGGGACTGGAAATAACAACCCAAAGTCCCATCTTGGAGTGGTATGTTGCATCTTCAAATTGAGACTAAACCACCCGAGACAGTACCCTCGTGATAAGTAGGTTACTCGCAAGTGGTTTGGATATAAGAGATCACGGGTTCAATGCGTGCTGACGCTCTCTTTTCACTGACCCTGCTGGGACGCATGGCTATTCACTTGACCTTTGGTAGTGCTATGGTCATAGGCTTGCTCTCTCGGGCAATAGTTGTGGCTTAAACCGGACATTCTATAGCTGGTGAGAGCTCCTATAGTCACGTTCAAGGAGGTCACTATTATCGGTTGCCCTCTTACTTTTTTTGCTCAGCCGAAAAAAAAAATTGAGTAGTGACTTCAAATAACAGCAATCAAACCCGGATGGTTTGAAAACTTATTTTCTAAACTTAAAAGTGGTTTTCAATTTATTTACCTCGACAGAACTATCAAGCACTTCAAACTTCAATAAAAAAAATGAGATAGGAAGATGTGGGGTATCATTTCTTGAAAACCATAAGACTCAAAAGTCTTGAAGAGTCATTCCATTGACATTTCATTTCTTGAAGACCCTAAGACTCGAAGAGTAATTCCATGGAAATTCCTCGAAGTGTTACTGGGGATGATTCTGGGTTATTAATTTGGAACCATATACTTACACACACCTATATATATATGTATGTATGTATATATATATATAGGAAGTGAAAGGGCTAAACAAGATATGTAAACAGACCTTAAACAATTGATTAAAACTTTGTCACATCAAGTTATTTCTGATGCCATTGTCCACTTCTTCTGGATTTTACTATCCTTATTGCTCTAACTACAATTAATATATATGTTGCATTATTGGTATTACTGTGGCAGAATGTGACCTTGATTTGAAGCATAGGATGCAAGGATATTAAGCTTTGCCTGGCATGACTGATATACAGTAATCACTATATATATGTGCTAGTAAAGAACATTCACATGAATACCCAAATTTTGAAAATTTACTTTTCAGTAGCAATCTGCTCTTTTGTTTACTGGAATCTGATATCCTAAATTCCCCGTACACGCACACATGGAAATTCATAGCTCAACTGCATGTTTTATGGCAATTTTTCGAGTCTTTTTGTGTATGGTTAGCAATTTTAAGAGTCCAGTAAATAGATTATTTCCATTATTCTCTGAACCAATAACTGGGAATGAATTCTAACAAATAAGGAGAAAAAAAAAATACAAATGTGGAGGGCCCATGCCACTTGAAAATGTCCAATACTCCATTTATATATACATATATATATGTGTGTGTACTGCTTTTTTTTTTTTTTTTGGATTGTTGGATACAATATGTAAAAGTAGAACATTCTCAAATGGTGGCTAGATTGTTCCAAGTTTTCACCATCCTTACCCTTTACATACTCACTCAAGAAAGATCGATGTGATCTATCAAAGGGATACCTTTCGGCAGAATGTGATACTCTGGGTTGGTCTGCCACTGCTTCTATGGGTTTTCTCAAAATAAATTCTATTATACTGTGTTTGGAATTAAAATTTGTTAAAGAAAAAGTAAAAAAAATAAAAAAGTAAGGGAAAATAGAACAAAATAGAATTGTTTGTAAGTCTTTCGATCTTATTAATAAGATTGCTTTTGCTGTTTCAAAAAAAAAAAAGAGAACAAAATAGAAGATAATTTTTGTTATCTTTTTCTTCATATTTTTTTTCTTTTTTATTATCAAATCTTTGATCTAAACGCAGCTTTAGAAACTTGGTCAAAATTTGTTCATATAGTCAAATACATGAACTGTCCTTGCCCTTTTAAGCTTATGAAGGGACACAATCTATATACCAATAGCTTCAGACTAATATATGTATATATAGAATATAAAATCATGGGGGATTAGGATGTAAAATTTCAGTGCTGGCAAAATGATTCTAATATTTGTGTCTATAATGTTCATTACGAATTGCAGAAGCTCTGGAAGAAGGCGAGAGGTAACAAGAAGATATAGCAAAAAAAGAAAGAAAAAACTGAAGATACTGCAAGAACACTAAGATAAAAGAAAAATCGAAAGAAAAAAAAAACTGAATTCGAATATGTGAAAACCAATGCAATATATAGGTTACAAAAGGTACTATAATTCTAAAGTTAGTCGAAAATCTATATATACATTATATGAAATGAAAAGCATCAAGATTCTGGAGTCATTGTTTTAGACCAGTATCAAAACCTGAACCATTTTCCAACTCTTTGGTTTATGGTTCAAATGTATGCTCAGCCCATGATATATATATATATATATGTATATATCAATATAGGATATATAAATAAAATTGACAAGAAGACCAAAAATGGAAGGTAAAATCCAAAGTCATCCCATAAATCCCTTATATGAAAGAATCAGCTGTGTGAGGTAAGAGTTAGATTGTAAAACAAAATTTGCTTTTCTCTCATTTAAGAACATTGTTTACAGCCTCTCCTTTTTAGAGAAAGTGACATTGGAGCATTACAGGCCTAATAAAATTGTACGATGGATTGAAAAGAATATATATAAGGAATCCACGAACAGAGATGATACTGAAAAATGCCGGTGGTTGGTTGGTTGAACAGGCTTTGTAGAGATGATACTGGGTTGTAAGATTTCGTCCAACCAAGGTTGAAGGAATTTCTCTTACCCTGTACATGTGTCAAAACACTAAATTGCCACTTATTAAAATGATGTTATTAATATATTTATATTCTTTCTAGATTTTAATCACCAATTATGAGATTATTATATTTGTAAAAGATATTTAAATAAAAATAAATACATAAATATATAATCAAATGGTATGTTGTCACATACACCGGGCAGGAGGAATTACTCCAACCCAGGTTAGAGGAAATCCTTATCCAAATGGGTTACATCACTAAGGATGAAAAATGACAGGAATTAAGACAGACCAAGGATACCAAGTTGTTTGAGAATAAAATCATGCTAGAAAAGCTTGGAACAATCAATTGATTATGCTAAAGATGTAATTACACCAAAGAACAATCCCACACGTAAGAGAGCGAAACTATATATATATATCCATATATAATGCAAAGAATCGATCATTTGTAGGTGACAGGGTCACCGAATCAAAAACAAAAAGGTGGTGGAATGCAGGGAGATTTTACATATGATTGTACGATTAAGAAACAGTAAGAAGAATATGTGAATTCCTTGAAATGACATTGCACGATTAATAAACACAGAAGAAGAATATGATCCAAAGTAATTCCAGTGTTTAGTTATTGAAGAATTAATACATATATATATATATATATATATGTATGTATATATGCATTGCTTGAAATGACAGGATATTGCACTGTCTCTAAAATTTACACCAAGTAACTGGTGTGGAATTTCAAAGTTTATTCGAAAACAAATTTGACACTCTCCTAGGTAACTCAGAATCTTCATTGTCATCTTGCTCGATAAATTTCAGTTGCATCTTTCATTGGAAACACTGTGCATAATGTTCCTGAAATGCTGTCTTTTATATAACTTTTAGTGATGATACATTTCAAATGATAATGGCATCTATTTTTAATGTAAAAAACTGATATAACTTATAGCAATTGAACACATTTATATGTTTGATCTTGTTGCTTCTTCTGATCTGTTTTCTTTAGCCACAAATGCATTTCCATCAAATTAAATGCATGAAATCCTAATTTTTTTCACTTGTCCTGGTATTGCTGTGCACAATCAAATATCAACAAATTGAAAAGAGACAGAATAGTCATTTCTGTTAAGAAATAGAGCACTTTTATAAGTTGTCAATGAAAGAAAACAAAAGGCAAAAGCCTCTGATAATCAAACTATATATATATATATATATATTGCTATAGCTATATAACCATGGTAAACTCTATAGACCTTAAAGCCGCCAGCACAAATTAGGAGACTAAAAAGAAGAAGAAGAAGGAGGGAAAATGGAGAATTTGGTGCGATTGAGTTGACCTTATTTAAAAGACAGTATTAAGGTTTCAATGGTGACTAAAGCCATAGAGCTCCAGCATCCTTCAGCATCTTCTTGAGTGAGCCATTAAGTTGAAGGGTCATTACAGTATTAGCAGAGCCCACAAATTTACCCCCTATGAACACAGCTGGGACTGAAGGGTTACACCCTAGCCTCATGAGAGCCCACTCCATTTCCCTCCCTTTCGAGTCTTGATCGAGCTCGTGAATCATAGGGCTCACCCCTTGCTCATAGAAGAGTCTCTTGATTGCATGGCACATGCAGCATGAACTCTTAGTGAAGATCACAACAGCCTTTTGTGAGGCCAACTTCACTACGCGATCCATGCCAATCTTACAGTGCAAGTAACCTACTAGAGAATGCAATATGAGAGAGAGAGAGAGAGAGAGAGAGAGAGAGAGAGCAAATGATGGTTATGAAGCTAGTTAGGAGACTTGGTTTGTGTAGGTATTGGAGAACTAATAACTATCTATATATATACAGAAGCAAGTGAAGGTGGTGGATTGCATATTTCCATTGTTTAATGCAAATCAAAGAAAAGGAGATGAAAAGGTGAAGGTTCCTTCGGATATGTGGATAGATGCTAAAAACACATAACCCTTGATGATAGTGACTGGTGTGGTTTGCTATATGCTATTTCCCTTAATTGTGCTCAGAATCACTGAAACTATATAGAAAATTCATATGCTGCCGAAAGCAAAATAATGTAAAAATTGAATACTACCTAGTACAATACACTTTTTTTTTTTTTTTTTTTTTGTGGATGAAAATAAAGTTTATGACGCATGCTTGTTCAACTACACAAGGTTGGATCATGATCGAGGAATGTCAACTTTAGATAGAGAGGATAATGAAAGAGAGAGAAGAAGATGAAGACGTACACGAATAGTTTCGTGACATGGTTGATGTGCAAGGTTGTGAGCATGGCTTTTTTTTTTTTGAACATTTGCACGTAAAGTTGGACAAATTTGGATAAATTTGGATTTGGATAGAGCACTTGGAGTCTATCAAGGTGAAGTCAAATTTGATTGAAGGAAACAGACTAAGATTGAATTCAAAGAAAGTGGGAGGAATTTTGAGGGAAATTCGAACATCTGAATGGAAGTTGTGATCCTCTTAAACTGGAAAAACAAGAAGGCAAAAGAGTTCATGTATGGCCGGTTCTTACCTAAAAAGAGAACTAAAAGAACATTGTTGATGTGCTAAAATTTGTAAACTTGGAAAAGGGATTAACATAAATGTTTGAAATGCTTGAATTTGGAAACAAAGGGTGGGTGATAGCCACCCACTTCATAGAATTAGTGATCTTTGGGTTTTGAGGCCTCAGGCCAGCCCATCAACCTCAAACTCAAGCATTGTTCCCAACTGGCATGAGCTATCTGTTTTATTAAGATTGGATTCATCCAAGATTGTGCCCTTTCTTTAAGTTAATTTGATTAATGACTTTGCTTTCTTCATAGGAACGGTTCCTTTGTTTTTAACTTGGGAGTTTGGAATGAGTTTTATCATATTCCGGATTGGATTCATCACTCTTTAGGCCTCCTACTACTACCCGGTTCTTCTGTCATTTTGAATCCGAACAGGCAAAACCCAATTCGAATCTCCTTTTTTGAGTAGGTTTTATAAGCGATTCAACTTAAAGGGTTTGATTAGCTAAGATTCCCATCAGCAAGTGCCTCAATTTTCATTTATGACTAGCTTGACTTTGGAGATTTAGTTTTATGCCATGTTAAAACCAAAGTAATGGAGTATGTATAGAGTCCACGCAAAATACATCACCGGTGCTTAGATTATGCTACATGCCTAATTTGGTTGCTCAATGGCGTCGTTTGGACTTTGTATCACCGTAAAACCTCAAAACCCTAATTTTAAGCCCTAAAACTATCCCCTAGAGTGTAAAATGCTAAAACTCCCAAATCAAGAGTCTAGCTAACGTGTGGTTGATTCTCCCACATCACTCATGTCTAAACCGTACTACGTACCAGGTTTGGTCTCTCAACGATACCGTTCAAGACTTGTAGCGCCGTAAAACCTCAAAACGCCGAGTTAAGGCCTAAAAGTGTCCTTCAACTGTAAAAATACAACAACTCCCAAACTGTGAAAGCACATATATGATAGAGGTTGAACATGACATATTTTCTGCAGGGCTGTTGGATTGTTTTCTAAATACACTAAATCAAACTGTTTTATAGAATTGCTCATCTATTTCATGCCTCAGGTTTAGTCTTGTCAAGGAAGATTGATCTGAGTTGAATTCTCAGAGTTTGCATCATTAATCCAAACATTCCACTTTTAGATATGTTGGTAGAAAAACATCTAAGGCAGCTCTATTCATCGATGTTGTCAAGATTTATCAAATATCCAACGGACTGCATGGTGTTTAGTGGATGATATCTCTGTAGATTTTGTGCAAATGCCATGATAGGGAATCGCACAATAGTATTGCAATCAATGTTAAGTAAGATTTTGGCAAAATAATTCAGTGTTTAAAGAGCTATACAACCAGAAAATTCATACAGAATTTATTACTAGAAGGATGTAGTTGAATGAGAGTCATTCATTCTAAAACAAAATATTCATCATGATAGATCTAAATTATAAAAATGTCACTGCCACATCATTCTATTATAATTTTTTCTACAATTTTCCAGAAAAATAATATTTTGGAAAATTAGTCGCTAAGGAGAGACGGATTGTTTTATCCACTCACGAATGGAATTTTGTTCTATAATTGAAATGACAAAAACATTTGGGAGAAATTTTGTTCTTTACTTTTGGATTTTTGGAGGGAGAGGTCATGTTTCTCTTTCGTATCTTCAAAAGCAATAAAGATGAGAAGGTAATATGTTCCTCATCTTCTACATCTATCTCTTTCCTCTTTAAGGAAGGAATATTAAGATAGAGCAATTTGTACATCTCAGTACCTCACCAACTCTTAAACACCAATTTGTGTGATGCCACGAAACGCCCTCGCATTCTTCATTATCTTATTTGCTTAAAAGGTGACATTCTTTCTCCAAGTAGGGCCATGTAACATCACCTGGTTTTTCCATGGATCTTATCCGACCTTAAGCTCCCTTTTTTTCTTATCCCCACCCAACAATTTCATATATATATATATATATCTATGTATGCTAGTTTGCATGAATGTCCTTGACCAATTTGAAAGATCATTTAATGTGGTCGAAATCACTGAATTTTGGGGTTGTTCGATAGTTTGAAATTTATGATGCCAGGTGATATACATACATGTTCATGTATAAAAAAAAATTATTTATATAGAAAAATATATGGGTGATGGATATATTGTTACTCTTGGAAGGAATCATCTTAAGATAAAGATTATAGATTGTATAATGTTGTACTATACCGTTTCATATTAATGCATGCCTATATCGATATGGATGGAGCTTTTTCTTTGTAGTTCATGATATATGAGACTAAAATTATATGACAGAAAGTGTATATATATATATATATGCATATATTAGTACATGTATGATTTGCAAACGCAGCATGCGAAAGATTCGAATTGGTGACGACAAGCCCAAAAAAGTGAAGTAGCTTTCGATTTGATGAGACTTCTCGAGGGATGGCACGTTAAGTATTCCTCGACCAAGACAGCCCATAAGTAGTCATCGAAGGGTTTGTGTGAATAATGGAATAGTAAGCATTACTCATTTTAAAGTATGCCATTTTTATATAAATACCACCATGTTAGATATATCCATTTCTCTCTCTCTCTCTCTCATCTGCAACCAAACGGAACATTAAGTATTACTTATTCTTGAACAGTATAAACATGTGTGATCAATATCAAGAAAAGGAAAATTTATCCAAATTCTGTTTTTCTTTTTTGGCATTTCGCTTTCTTTCGTGAATTGGATGCGAATCTTGTTATAGAAAAAAAAAAAAAAAAAAGGAGGTCCCAATTGGATAAATCCAACTTCTTTCTCCAAGTCAGTAGATGCTCTCCTAGACAGGTACATCAGAAAGTTCCCAAAGGAAAATTATGGACCATCTGATGAGGTTAGCCTCACTTTCATTATCGCGATAAGATCGGACGGGTTTTGTAGAACAAGATCACCCTTGCTATCTGACCCATTTCATATTTTTGAATATAGAACCGAACCAACCAACCAACCAACTCATGAATCCGAACCGATTATTTAGTTCGTTTGCGTCTCCTATTTTTTTTTTGTAATGTTTCATGTATTGATCAGTTCAAATTTTTAAAAAATAGACTCAATTTTGTATTCTTAATTATTTTAAAAATTAAAATATAACATACAAACAAATCAATTATATTTCAATACAACAAATTATGATTTTTTTAAAAAAAAAATACAATATGTATATAGAATTTTGTAACATAGGGTCTTGATTTGGTTCTTGGGTTGGTTTTCGTCTCAAGAATGATAACTTGAAAATCGAACCAAAATTATAAGTTTAACCATTTTAAGACTCAAAACCGACCTAGGTCAAGCCAAACCCCAACATGCAAAAGCTAGTCTAACAAAGGGTCGGGTCATGGACACAAAATTTATTATGATAATTATCAGAATTATATAATTACGGAACAGAAACTTGGACAAAACAAAAATGTAATTGTCACCATGCATTATGAAAGCCACACACGTCCCTATTACCGTATGCAGAGATTCGTTATCGTGCAACTTTTATCGCTTGATGCAACCCATCGATTGCTATCAAACTAATGATCAAAGGCTAATATCTAATGGATCAACACAATCTCTTAAGCCTTCAATTTTTTTTAAAAAAAAATCATTTTTTTATAGTGAAGAATGGCTTAATCCACCACCCTCACCACCCTATATAAACGTTTTCAATGAGCTCAAATTCTTCACAGCAAAATCAACTCATCAAAGCTCATAATTTGCTCTGATTCTTAGCATACTTTAATTATTAGTAATGGAAAGGGTGAGAGGAATGGTGGCGGAGAGGCCGGTGGTGGTTTTCAGCAAGAGCTCTTGTGCCTCCTGCCATGCCATAAAGTCCTTCTTTGGTAACTTAGCCGTTAACATTGCTGTTCATGAGCTGGATGAGATCCCGAGAGGCCGGGAAATCGAGCAGGCGCTCTCGAGGCTCGGCTGCTCATCGGTTCCGGCCGTGTTCATCGATGGAAAACTTGTGGGTGGGAATAATGAGGTGATGAGTCTTCATCTCAAGCAGTCCTTAGTCCCCATGCTTATGCAGGCTGGAGCTCTATGGCTTTGATTCCATGCCATGCATATTTTCTGGCTAATAAACATCTGTTTTGCTTGCATAAAGTGACGATAAGCGGGTTTAGTAGCGTATGGAGCCTCCTTTTAATCCTAAATAATGCGTAATTTTAGCTTTTTGTAATGTAATCTCCTCGAGGTTTTGCTAATAAATCTGAGTTTACGATAACTAGTTTCTTGCTTGTTAATTGTTTAAGAGTTTTAGTGATGGAGCCAGAAGGATACTTGGGGGCAACATTTATTCACGACCCAAAATATTTTTCGACCATAATGCTATACAATAAAAATTATTAATTTTTAGAGGGGGCAAATTTAGAGAGACTTAAAATTAGAGGTAAAAATGAAATTTCTAAAAAGTTCAGGGGGGCCCTTGAAGGGTTTCCTGCACTTGCAGGAACAAGAGGGCTGTGATCTAGGGTTTATACTTTGTGCATGCATGAGCAATTGTTTTCATTTCCATTCTATTTTCTGCAAGTTGCTAATTAATTAGACATGCATTGACCAAAACATCTGATTTACTTCAGTTTTTTTTTTTTTTTAAAGTACACTAGAATATAACCTTACACATATATATATATATATATATAAAAGATGATCAAATTTAGCAATTTAGCACAACATGCACCCATATAAATATGGCAAATGTTATTGAATTGCAGCATCTTCAAAATATTAATATCAGATATGTCCAAAGAGAATCTGACCTTTCTTTTATAAATATTGAGACACATAGGGTTCTTATGATCAGGGTTCATGCAGGAGCTAAACATGCTAACAATATTGATAACTTCAATACTTCACCACTTTTCTGAAAGCTCTGTGGATGAAATCCTACAAAGGAAAATGAAATCCCTATCTCAGCTGGCTTGAAAATTTACCCTAAGATCACTTTATAGTAACTCACATTGAAATGCGTGCTTGACTCAATTAAGCTTTTTTTTTTCAACTAATTGAAGTAGGCTACATGGATCATTTTTCATCATTCTGATCGGTCAACAGCCAGTTAAAGAACATGCAAAATGGAGAAATATCGTATTTCAACCCAAACAGTGTTGCTAGAGAACAAAACCTTGTGGTACTCACTCGCCAATCCTTGCAAGATATGAATATGCAATGTGCTTGAGAAAATTAAAGATAAAACTTTGCAACAAGCTAGAAAAAAACACATATGTTGTTGGTCTATGATTTCGCCCTGCAAATTAAAAGCCTTATGTATGAAAAGGTCGAAAGTTCAAGTAAAACGTCTTTATTATAAAGTCCGCATTATGTACAATTATAATTAGTTATTAAGCTTTTGATGGTTAATGAAATAGATAAACTAATTAATTTAGAAAAATGATGCCCATAATCCCATTTCTCATTGCATTTTCTTACTCCCAGGCATAAATTATGGTTCTACACATATTTATTAATGTGGATTCATTAGCCATGCCGCCACAATTGGCCCCTTCCATGCAACATATTACTTGGTCTTCCAACTTAATAGCTAGAAATTATTTAGTACTCTTAAAATGTCACTTGTTCTTGTTCCTCCACTGACATAGAGGTGGGTCATCCACTATCAAATGAGATATTTGACTTCACCTAATATAGAGATCCCACCACTATGTAAGTAGTGGAGATGACGTGGCGCTCCAAATAGGGCTGTAAAACGAACCAAGTTACTTGAGTTTGGTTTGTTAAAAGCTCGTTCGAGATTGACTCATATATAAACAAGTCAAACTTGAATACATTTTAAAAAATTTAATCTACTCAATCTCAACGTAATTAAACTTATTTGAGATCGGCTCAAAAGTTAAACAATCTAAGCTTGAACACAGTATCAAGCTTGTTAAGGTTATTAAACTAAGTTTTAACAACCTACTATTCTAGGAGCATTGAATAATTTTGGGAGGGGGGGAGAGAGAGACATTTCAAAAGCATGGCCCATCCTCATCTACCCATGCCCTAACCCACCAAATCCATTGCCCATTTTGGGCTTGAATCCAGCCCAAACTCATTTAATCAGCCAGTTTCAAATTGGGTTGTGAGCCTGTACTATAGGCCATAATAATTGGATGAGGTAATAGGCTACGTTTGGCCCAAATCCATACAACCATGGTTACTTTTCATTCACACGTGAAGTAGAGGTACTCGTGAGTTGTTTAAGTTTAGTTTAACAATTGTAATGAGTTTCAAAATGTGTTAAGCCTTGACTTGTTTAATTTTGAAGTTAAGTATAACTTGATTTTTTTAATGTATATAAACTTATCGAGCCAAAAAAATTTTAAGACTTAAAATATGTTCAAACTTGTTTTGTTTACAAAACTAACCGATCTCAAACGAGCATTTATCGAATACTTTGTATTTTTATAATTATTTTGTTTGGTTACCATTTTTGTTTCTATTTTTTAAAATTTGACGAAATCGTGTTTGGCAGACTGATTCTGAAAAATGTTTCATTGAAACTGTATTTGATAAACTGATTCCAAAACTTATTTTCAGAAAAAATTTTAAACACAATTCAGTTTTAGGAACCAATAAAAATATATTTTTTAAGTTTTCGGAACTATTTTTATTAAAAAATAAAAGCGATATAAAAATAATAGTGTTTTTAATGATTTTATTTTTTTATTTTAAAAAAAACATAAAATATTCTAAAAAAAATTTATTCCGAAAATATGTAAAACGAAAAAGAAACAACTGGAACCGGCTCCAAACGGAGCATGATTCTCTCCCCAACACCAAGTTCCAAGACAGATCTCGGCCCACGTGGCCCATTTTGCCGCGCGCAATAAATTTCTCTCGCTCTCTGCCTCAAGTCACTAAAAACACATCAGCAACGGTCATCTTACTCCCCGGCGCAACCTAGAATAACGACAAAATGTGCTCCGTCAGCTCGCAAGTATTAAGGCCGTAGGCTATATGAACGACAGACAACAAATAAATGCTATCCTACGCCTACCCCTCTGCCGCAAAACAACAGCTCACTCACTACAAAAGCAACTCAGTAACAGTAACCAAAATGGAACTCAAAGCGCATATACATATATTCATACATATACATGTATATGTATGAATGAGATATATATATATACACATTCATATGTGTTTGTCAATGACGGAAAAATCCGAAACATAATCGACAAGACAGAATCTACAGTGTCGTTTTCAATCTTCTTCTTCAATGGTTTCAACACAGTGACTCGCAAATTCGTTATTTGAATCCAAATGTATGTTGAGAAACCCTAACTGTTGCTGTCAGATTTTGCTTCAGAGGTACTAATTTTGCTTGTCTTCTTTCGGAACTTCATGAACTCATTGCTTCCGAATCTGTATACATATAGAACGTTTTAGGGCCTTTTTTCATGATAATGTGGCTACAATTGTTTGTTGTTTGAGGTCTAGGGTTGCTGTAATGAGGTTGTGTGTGTTTTGTTGTTTAGGATTGGAGAGGTTTTAGCTGTGGACGCATTTGTAGAAGAACATGTTTGGCTTCTCTCGCAGACGAATGAAACTTGGGAGGTATTTTCGTTATATACATATATATGTTTATATGTAGACATATGAATTTACAACCATAATTTGATAGCTTGGGGTTATGTACACCTAAATGTTCAAACTATGATGGTTGGTACGGGTAATTCTCAATCCTCTGAGTGCATTCTAGGCAATTTTGTGTCTCCTTGGAGTTGAAGAAATAGGAACTTCACGGATTTTAAACCTCCAAGTTGGTTAGAACAGTCCTTGCTCATTTTATATAAACCTTTCTATACTGCCTTTTTTTGTCCTAATCTTTTTAGGTTTTGTCCTAATCTTTATAGGAATCCCATATATATCTTCTTGTATTTTTCTATAGGAAATATTTTATTACCTCAATCGGGATATGATTTAGAAACCAGAAAGTGACAACTGTGTATTGCCTGTGGTGGTGTTTACAATTCCTTGAATGCTTGTTGGGTTAATTGCTTCAGTCAAATGGTGGTCAGGTGTTTTTCTCTTTCGCCTGCATGGCCGTGAGTGGAATGTGATGTTGATGGAGGGTGTTGAAAATGGTAAAATAGTGGGTGGCAAGCAGTAATGTAGACATGGTGGTCCTGATGGGAGGAAGTGGTGGTGGTAATGTGATAGTGGGAGGTGGTTTCCTGGTTAGCAGGATTTGTTTCCTTTCTCCTTTGCTGAAATTCTGATCTTATGGAAAGTAATCGTAGATACTGTTTTCATGCTAAAGCTTTGGATAGATGAGATAATCCTTTGAAAGTATGTGTTACTTCAAATTCATTTTTTCAGTATCGTTTTTGCCATGCCTCAGATTGAAAGTTCAGCTTTCAGACTCTGCTCAGGGAGCTAGAAGTCCAATAAGACACCCTAAACGCAGTTGCAATTCTGACGTAAGGTTTCCATCTCACTTTCATATGTGGTGCTGCATCATTGACTATGTATTAAACCCTTTAAATATTGCAGGGTGAAGGTGTTGCACCGTCAATTAATAATTCTGATGAACTAAATTGTCAAAGCCCATCTGCTGCACCTGAGCTTAATAACTGCGCTTCAGGGAACTTTAAGAATTGGATGGTGCTGTCAATTGCTGGGGACAAGCCTACACCTCGCTTAAATGTAAAACATTCTTGATTTTCTGTGCTGAGTTTGCTATAATTATTTATTGCCTATAAAGTTAATAGGTGCCAAATTTTTATCCAAAAGTAGAAACCTTACTTTTCCCCGAATAGCATGCAGCAGCTGTAACTGGAAACAAGATGGTGGTAGTTGGTGGTGAATCTGCAAATGGACTTTTAGACGATGTGCAGGTAGAAGAATGTGATCTTTCCTATAAGTATAGAGTATATGTGTTCTTATGGGATATTAGCCATCATTCAGAAATGAATAACCTTAGTCACTAACATTCATATGGTGGATTCTACTGTATGAATCCATACGTCAGAATTGTTGCCGCTTGATTTTATTTTTTTATTATTTTGTGCAGGTGCTTAACTTTGACACATTCTCCTGGATTACTGCTTCATCAAAGCTTTACCTTTCACCCACCAGCCTTCCACTAAAGATCCCTGCATGCAAGGGTCATAGTCTGGTATGACCGCGCATCTTAACATTCATCTTCCATTGTTTCTCTGTTCAATACTTGCTTGCAGCCTAAACTGAAATTCTCAATTACAGTTGATGTGTCTAAATAATGAATACGGACCCATTCTCGCAGGCAGACAAGGATGTTGGGGAAGATATTTTTTTCAAAAAAAACTATGACATTCTGGTTATAATGGTACCTAAGTGTTGGAATTCACTTTTTTGTTGTCGACTGTGTCTCTTAAGCGAAAAACTATGGTTCTATAATTTGATGTGAGGCACCAGACCAGCACACCTAGGAGTCTTGTGGAGGGATTTTGCACATACCATTAAGAGGTGAATAAAGGCCATTGTAACAAACTATTAGAGGTAGAGAATTGACACCACTTAGGGACAGCTTCAACCAATGAATCTCAGTTATGAAGACTTTAAAGCAAAAATCAGCAGGAAAAGAAAGAAAAAAAAAATTATATTATGTTCAAGAAAAGCAAAAGGAAGATAAGTATTTGTTAGAATGGCAATGTAAGATAGAATTTTAGAACTGCTGCCATGCATTTATTTTAGTTGAATCTCAGATTCATTGCATGTTATCTTTCCTGGGTTGAGCTTCGTGCATGATTCTTGAGTCATGCTATTCCTTTAAGTTGGCTAACTGACTGGTGACAGTGTTTTACAAACGTAGATGTGGGTGCCAATATCTTCAGAATTATTTGTATGCTGAAAATCATGTTTGTTTTGCTTACTAGGTTTCTTGGGGGAAAAAGGTACTCCTCATTGGAGGGAAAACTGAACCAGCAAGTGACAGAGTTTCAGGTTGCTGTTCTGTTTGTTTAACATGTTTGGAACTGCTTTCTGTACTCTGTTTGCTCTTTTGCTTGATCTCAGAATTTTCTAACTTTGGCCTCTGCAGTGAGGGCATTTGACACCGAAACAGAATGCTGGTCGCTTATGGATGTGAAGGGAGATATTCCGGTACTGTCATTGCATTCTTTAGATATATAATATGGGGATTATCTGGTGAGATGGATATGAGTATTTTAGCTTAGACTTTAGATGGGAATCTTTCGTTAGTTGATGGTCGTATATTTTTTCATAAGGAAACAATGGGCTAGGATCACATATATGGTAGAAATTTTTTCGTGTCAGAAACTTTCAATTTCCATGTTGTGGGTTGGTAATTTTATTGGCGTGCATTGTCCTTCTTCCCTTCTTGATGCACTATGATTTTCTTCACTTCTTGATGCACTGTGTTCTTGTACTTCTTGCTTTCTTCAGCCCAAAATTGTGCGTACCAGTGAATGTTAATGCTTCGAATACACGATACTAATTTTTGCTCTTTTAAAAAATTACAGGGTGACATTTGGAAAGTAATTAGTGTAAGGCTATGGAGAGAAATATATGTTATTAATGTGTTTTCTCTTTTCAAGATCCTGTCATCATGCTATTTTATTGTCACATGGATCTCCTGTATTTGTTGGATGTTCTATTCAATAAAACTCTCTTAAATAGAAAGCCGCATTATTTATCCAAAATCAATATGCATTGCAGGCTGCTCGCAGTGGTCACACAGTAGTTAGGGCAACCTCTGTTTTGATTCTTTTCGGAGGTGAAGATGCTAAAAGGAGGAAACTCAACGATTTACATATGCTTGATTTGAAGTCTTTGACTTGGCTGCCTCTTCATTGCACGTGAGTGGTCCTCAATATATTGGATCAAATTTTTTGATACTAATTTTCGAAAACCTTTGCCCAAAAAAATGTTGCTAGTCAATAACTCGAGACCTTATTTTTTTTTATCTTATATAAAGTTCCATTCAGAAGCTATTAACCAGGGTGCTGGCCACACTGTGCATGTTGCAGAGGACCAGGACCGCCTCCAAGATCTAATCATGTGGCAGCTCTTTATGATGATAAAACGCTTCTAATTTTTGGTGGAGCATCAAAGTCTAAGACTTTGAATGACTTATATTCACTTGATTTTGAGACGGTGTGTTGAACTTCAAAATTTTCAAGTTAATATTACTGGACTTCGAGGTAAACATCTCATCTATCTTAGCTGCAACTTTCTGATGCATGGATGTGGATGTTTCTTCCAGATGATATGGTCAAGGATTAAGATACGAGGTTTCCATCCATCACCCAGAGCTGGCTGTTGTGGAGTCCTGTGTGGAACTAAATGGTATATTGCTGGGGGTGGCAGCAGCAAAAAACGTATGTCTTAGAAGCTGAGAAGAACATAGCCAAACTTTTATGAACTGTTTCTTCCACTGAACAAATATTGATGACGAAAACATGTTAAACGACATGTGTGTCTCTTGTTGAACATGTAGTTGCTCCTCCCAGTTTCGGATGTTTAATGCAACATTTTTGGCTTATTGCTGTTCATTTCTTCAATCTTTGTTATGATGTCGACCATATTATGCGTAGTTTATGCACACCTAAGAGGAGAATACTAGAAGAACATAAAATCAAAGAGGGGTCAGCCAAGTTACTCATATGACTTGAGGAAAAGACAAGCTCAAATTTAGTTGGCACTCTAGACTTCTGGTTTGGATTTAACTTGAATTTTGCTAGGTTGGTTCTTTGGATCTTATTGAAGTCAAAATGGCTTTATGCTCGGAGTTGTGGTTGTAACTTGATGTCTCCAAATTACTCATAGGCCTATATTTCCTTTACACATTAAAAATCGTAACAGTAATTTCTATATTTTTTGGAGGTCTTGCGAGGGTAGTGATGGCTGCTTCAGTAGCAGTTCAAACCTAGAATTTTCAAACTTTTGCTGTGGCAACCACCACTGCTGCTATGGTTATAGCAGTTGCCCATTCTTTGAGTTGATAGTTGTTATAAACAAGTTTATCATGGTCTAGATGCGAAGGCTTCAATGAGCTATAGAGTTGTGTGAGTTAAGTTTCTTGATGTGGATGATGAAATCAGAGATTCTACTTTCCAGAGCTCCAAGTCTTAGGAGATGCTAATATTTTTAGTAGATCAATATAGCATTTTAATAGTGGCTTGCTGTATTTTCTCATTAAACTTTATACCTCTTTCATTCCCATTGTTAGCCTGTTATCCAAAGTCCAAGAGCATGTAGTAACTACGGTATGTTTTTTTGGTATTAAACTCGTGGACTCAATTCCACTTTGAAAGTGACTGAAGTTTAGTTAAGCAAAACTTTAGAACCTTGGAAGGGTGTTGTTGAAATATTGATAAACATGTATGATATCATCGGTTTGGAGGACACTTTTGTACATTAATGAATCACGCATAAGCATGTCACCTAATAAACAACTTTAACTTTTCTTTTCTTTTTTATAATCTCTCTGTTTTTCAGGACATGCAGAGACATTGATATTTGATGTTTTAAAACAAGAATGGTCTGTTGCTGTTGCATCTCCTCCATCTTCTATCACCACCAACAAGGTGCAGTATGTTGATTTTGCTGCTTGTTAAAGTCTAATTGTAGTAGTGTTTATGGTAATTTATTATGTTTTCTTTAAATTTCTACCTAGAATTGCAAAATGGGAAAGATGCAGCTCTACAAATGTCATGCATATGATACATAGTCTTACTACATTTGTATGTTCTTTTAAGAAAGATTTTAGGACACATTTGGGGTGAGTGAGCTCCATTCCCAATAATGCCATATGCTATTTCTATTATGAGACTCACCACATAGATTGTGTGGGGGAGTGTCTGAGAAGTATATGAAATATGACTTCTCATTTTTAAACGAGTACACATTTAAGAAGTTCAGCCACATATTTAGGCGTATCCAAGAAGAAGTGTCAGTGTCCGGCAGACCTCTCTAGAAGTGTCCGTGGTACTTAGACTTCAAGGAAGGATACTTTTTTAAGTTTGATTATTGCTATCATCTTTAAACATTTTTTTTCCCTGATCTCTGATTTCTTTATTCCTAGATGTCAAGGAAGGATACTTTAAGTTCGATTGTCACTATCTTGTTTAAGCATTTTTTTTTCCTGCTCATTTTTTCCAAAGCCCATGCTGTGTTATTTTGTATTGATAAGACATGGGGAGTGTTTTTTGTTTTGACAATGAGAACCAAAGCTGGTGTCAAGCTGTATAGAGTGTTGATGATTTAATTCAGAGTGGGGAAGCATTATCAAGTCGGAGATTTAGTGTTGAGCTACACCACGAGATGCAAATGTGTTTTCTATGGAAGCTTTATTTCATGGTGGATGTAATGAACACCACAATTACTGCAGATTATCTTCATGTAGATCGTAGTTATTTTTGTACTCAATATATTTCGAAATTTCAAATTTTTTTTTACGGTCACTTGTATGTTAGTTAGAATATAATACTGCAAAACTTGGATCTCATTGTCTCTTTTAGGTTGCTTGTTACTAGTTCTGTCACATATATGGTGTGACATTCCTATGGTTTGAAAATTTTCTCACTCCATATAAAATTACTTTCCATATGCTGTTGTTTTGTGTAGTGTTGGTAGCATTTTGTTACTTGTGAATAACAGATATATGTTTCCTCTTTGTTGGCAACTTTGTTGGATTGATGTTTCACAGGGGTTTAGCCTCGTGCTAGTGCAGCAAAAGGAAAGGGATTGCCTTGTTGCATTTGGTGGGGGATCCAAGAAGGAGCCCCTAGATCAGGTTAAAAATAAGAAATCAAATATTGTTTTTTGTTAAATGCTTTGGTTGATAGTTGATAGTTGATACTTGAGGAGACATAGTACTTCATCAACTTTCTCTCTGTTATGTGGCAGGTTGAAGTACTGATCATGGAAAAGAATGAAACATATATGGGCCGGCAATTAGCTCCCAGTAGATGTCCAGAACCTTTGCTTTCTGAGAACCACTTATCATTTACAGGATTGGCTATGCAACTAGATGGTGCTTGTCTTGGAACAGTTGATGCTGTTACGAGACAGAATCTGGCATCTGCAATTGAGCAACATGGCTCTGCTAGGAGATCTTTGTCAGAGTCGTTACTTGTGGATCCAAATACTGCTTCTGGTAATGTTTCGCTCTGCAAGCAATTTAACAATTATGAAGACAGCATGAGTCTGAAGATGGTAAGGAGTTCTGAAGATGGAAGTCCTTTACAGGTGAACTACAAAATTCCCCATCTAATTGTTATCCCAGCTGCATTTTAATATTCATTGAATTTCTGAAAGTAGACAAACATGCTTTTCTAAATCCAACTTTGCGCGATTTCATCTGTAGAATTATAAAGAGGTCCATTTGCATGTCTTCTGTAAGTCATTGATGGCTGCATTGGGCTGCCTTGCTTGTATTTACCTAGCCTAGGATATTTTCTAGGTTGAAAACCAAGAAAAGTTGGAGACACAACAACCTGTTTCTCAGTTTATTTCTTTCCACTTGGCTGTTGTTGTTTTTTCCCACTATTCATATTTAGGAATTAAATGGTCTGGATTAGTTGATTTGAACATTCTTCTGTTGTGGTCATCCATCCTAATCCCCATGCATGAGTCGCTTGTTAAAAAGGCAGACTCTGTAGCTATCATGACTCTGTAGCTACCATGACAAACAAATTACATAATGTCACTTCGAATGTCAGAAACCCAACTGACATTTCCTAAGTTTTATTTTGATGGTCAATGGAAAATTCTTTTATTTTGATGCTCAACGGAAAATTCTTTACTAGGAATGACAAATATTAGTGTTTCAGGTAGTGGAGCAGAGAACAAAACAACTTGATATGGGTGTTCAGACTAACAATAGTAGAGGTAAAAGCAATGCAGAAGAAACATCTTCTGTATTTGAATCTGAAAGTTTCAACACCCACGATAAACAAGAAAATGTAAGACTTTCACCTGATAGTGATGGTAAATCAAGAGGATCATCAAGTATATGTCAGCTGTATGAAACAAAAATGGCTGCCCTGATAAAAAATAATGGAATTTTGGAAGGGCAGCTGGCAGTTGCGTTGGCTAGCCGTGAAGCTGCGGAAAAGCACTCATATTCTGTTCTCAAGAGCAGACAAGAGATGGAAAAGAAACTGACAGACAAAATGAAGGAGATGGAATTGCTGAGTGAGAAGCTGGTTGGATTTGAGCTGGCACAAGAAGAGGTCAACAACCTATCAAATATTGTCCACTCCGACAATGTAAGGCTCGAGCATGATGTGGCTTTCCTCAAGGCAGTTTTGGATGATACACAGAAGGTACTTTACAAATTTCATTTTTAAATTGCTTCTAGATTTAAGTTTGTGACTTACATCTGATTAAAAGTACTTGGTAATTGGCTTATCCTAAATTTGTTGTAGGAGTTGCATTCAACAAGAGGAGTACTTGCAGGGGAAAGGGCAAGAGCATTCCAATTACAGGTATGGCTGGCAGTTTCATAGATCTTCATTACAGCTGTTTATTCCATTGCTCTAAACATGACATGTTAGTTCAAAACTCTCGCCTTAATGTTCATCTCTGGCTTACTTGAACAAGAGAAACCGGATATTTTTTAGTGGAGAATTGCGGACACACCAACCAGATAATTTTGACTTAATGTCTATATCCTTAGTTCAAAACTCTCAACTTAATGTTCATCTCTGGCTTACTTGAACAACAGAGACCGTATATTTTTTAGTGGAGAATTGCGGACACACCAACCAGATAATTTTGACTTAATGTCCATATCTGAACCCCATACATCAATTTGCAGATTGAAGTTTTCCGTCTCAAACAAAGATTGCAGTCTCTGGAGAACAGAGCACCAACCCCAAGGAAACCTTTCCATGTTTAGCATGAAGAATTGGTGTCCATCCTCCTAGTAATATATATTTTTTTGAGTATATATATATGTTATATTTACCACTTATCATTTGTTATATTTCTTTAAATTTTGAAATGGTATGGTTTTCCATATGTAAATTCTAGATCTGTAATCCATTATGGCTTCTTGTATCATAAATCTCTAGATTGCACATTTGCAATGAAGTTGCAAATTAACACTTGAGAATCACAATTGCATCTGCTTATTAGATAATCATTTTTGTCACAACTATATCTGCTAGTTAAACATCATTTTTGTCCCAATTGTATCATCAAGAATTAGGATACTTGAATTGAATTTTGTCTTCATTCAAGGTGGCCATTTATGACCCCTCATTCCCCAGTGAGATGCAAGTGTATCACCATTGAGAGAGATTAACCATAATCATCAATCACACACAATGGCATAGGAATTAAACAGCAAGGTAGCTTATTTGTGTACTAGCACACCTGAAGCCGCGAATATGTCGATCATAACCTCTATTCTATTAGCATTCAGAAGGATCCTTCAATTTTTTGAGTCTCATGATTCCAATCTAAACACTACCACTGCCATTCTTTTACAACATTAACACAAGACAAACCCTCCTTGAGAAGCTAGCAGCAGCAATACAGCAACACATTTCTGGTTGTGAAATTACTGAGTCATGGTTTTAAACTCCTTGCGTTAGTACAGAGACAGTTCCAATGAACTCCATGCATCTGTCGCATCATTCCTCTTCTGGCTCTTCCTCTTCCTGGAGAAGATTCTCTCGATTGTCATGGGCCCAGAAACCACGCACATCTATGAGCATGCTGGCAACAGTTCCTCCCTGTTTGCAAGACAGTAGATCAGCCAGTGTGATCCTCAGAGGGTCAGCTGGTTTCACCATATCCCAAATTTCATCTCTTACATCCTCGATACAGAGCTCATAGTTCCCTCCCTCAATCCATTTCTGGTGTACGTCCCTGTTTTCCAACCGTGGGGAAGAAAATTATGTCAGCTGATGAGAGCGATCATTGAGATGATAAAAAAAAATGCACATTAGTTTTTTTTATTATCATTTGAAATGCTCAGGAGTTACTAGCTGCCATGTTTCTAAAACTTATCTCCAGGTTTACAAGCTTTCAACAAGGTTCCCAAATCAAAGAGTTTGGTTCATGTACCTGAAATTTGAGACTTGTGGAACTTACTCAAGTACCACAAGCAGGAAATTACAGAGGTTTTCTGTAGGAAGATTATATCAGGAAACATCTCAACTTGTGGATGCCCCCCTTCTTCTCTTCCATGTTAGGATTTCACTCTCATTGGTTGCTAAGGCGGAGAAAAAGAGAATTCTATAATTCTAAATTTTGTTCTCAGCAACCACATGAAGAACGGAAGAATAATTGGAGAAAAAGAAATTCTCCCTGACATGATTTAAGTTAACTGCTGAATAAAGAGTTTTCACCTGAAAAGTGTGTGAATATCAGCTGTTGTGAGGTAACCTCTTCCATTGAGATCAAGACACCGAAACAAATAAGTTAACCCCTCCGGAGTATCTTTGTTTTCTAGGGCCAGAACAAAGTCGAGGAAACTTTCAAAATCCATCTCCCGAGAATTACCTCCTCCACTTTTGCCACGACGGACGTGCTCATCAAATGCTGGTTGCAAACAGAAGCAAACAATGTGCAAAATGTTAACAAACAAAATGCGGGAAAACAATTCAATCTGAATATAATCCAATTATTGTAACAGGCAGGAAAATTCCAGGTTAATTCGCAGCTCGTGAACCAGTGGGGGGTTGTGAAGGTGGGGTTGGAGTTTAGACAAACAATATAAATGACCACCCAGTTTACTATCCAACAACCAGAAGGGACATATCTATCCTTAAGGTTAATAAACATTGTGAAATGATAAAATCAACACGAAAAAAATTAAGCAAGCAAACATTATATCTTTCTCCACGAAACCATTGAGGAATACTGAAGCCCAACATGGTTGACATATTTCAAAAGAACATGATACAAGAGAATAATAATTAAAGAAAAAAACTGAACTTTGTAATGGCATCACCATTTCAAACTATTGCCACTTAAACGTACTCTGCATGAGCCAAAGATAGAGCAATTTATTCCTTGCTAACCTCTATCTAAAATACAGGGCCATCGTTTGGTGCGATGTCAAAAGCTTGAACAGACAAGTGCAACACAGGTCCAAATATGAGAGCAGCCAGCTCTTGCTAATACAAGTAGGAGGTTAGGTAGAGGTCTATGCTCAGTCTGCAGCTCCCAGCAATCCAGTTGAAGGTAATGGCCTTTTGCCATTTGAGATATAACTAGTCTATTGTGGGAAGTGCCACAATATATAGGATAGAAATCAGGAACCTACTAGCGGTTCTGTAAGCAAAAGGTATTACAGGCATGCCGTCCCTGCGTTATACTGACAGATAAGCTTCGTAAATACCAGAATTGACACCCTCCATAAGAAACAAAAGAAAAGAGCCTTTGAGCTAATAAATCATTTAACTAAAGAGGCAAATGTAATAATTTTGAGAGAGAGAAAAGTAATGGAGAGCAACCAACACCACTCATTGCAGAAGGATAAGGCCAGTCATAATTTCAACCAATGGAAGAAAGGAAACATGCATGGCACATTTTCCTACCCCTCTCAACGAAAATATCCGTCAGAGTCCCATCTGCATATTCTCGAAGTTCCTGCTTGCTCAAGGTTCCATTCATATCTTTATCAAGGGCAAGAAACATATCTGCACAACTAAAATGATCACCATAAGCTACAACAATAATAATGACAGCAGTTACAAGCTATGCAATGCAATCAAAACTCAGGAAGTTATGAATATGTAAATAAACTAATAAGATACACTGGTAAGTTGAAACTTATAAATATATAATTATATTTCTCAGACATATTCTCTAAATGAACTTCAGATGGAGAAACCTGCCTATTGGAATCCTTTTATCTACAAAACTCGAAGTTAGAAACGTGTAAATAAAAAGATAGAATACACTGTTAATTAGTTGCCACGTATAAATTTGCAATTATCTTTCTCAGATATACTCTCTGAATGAACTTCAGATAGAGAAACCTGACTGTTGAAATCCTTTCATCTACAAAATATTACCAACAATTAAGAGGTAATAAAACCAGTTGGCCCTTCCAACCTAGGCATTTGTACCTTACTAATTAATTTTATATCACATGGTGTCAGGTTGTCATTTTCAAATCCCTTTTCCCATTTCAATCATATTACTCACATGCTCAGGCAGTTCCATATGGTACAAAACTGAAGGTAGTCGTGTAGCACTTCAGTACTTAGTAGTAGCAGTGTAGCACAAACATATCACGTGCAGATTAAGATCAATTCAAAGAACAGCATCAGAATAAGAAAAGAGATACCAGGAACTCAACATGTATCAATACTAAATAATCCAAAATACCCACCACATATGCGTTGGGCAGACGTCAATGAAAACCAGTTTTCAGCTTGTTCAGTGTCAGTGATTTCTTCCTCACTTTCCTAACACATATAGATAAAAGGTAAGAATCCAACGTCAGCTTCTGTTCAAGTGTGTAGGAATATAATTGCAATTCAATGCTACATACTTCTTACAACAAACAAAATTGAGTTTAAAACAAACTCATGTAAATACTTTAGATCCTCCTGCTTCTTTTTGATAAAAATGACTATGATTGATATGATATAAAACAAGCACTTTTGTACAGTCTGAAAGAAGCAAGCCAATAACAGCAACAGCTGTTTGTAGTCAGTCTTGCAGGTATAGCATTGCCACAGACATTCAGAAATCTAAATTCATCATTTCATCACCTATAAATTCCCATGTAAAGAAAAGATAAAAATGAAATGCATGTGCTTAACGCTTATTTTCATGCTGGAAAATGTTGTCAAATCTTTCCAAAAAATTGGCCAGTAAATCAATGAAATATGTCACCAGGTAGCCAAGGAACAGATTCCACAGTATCTATCAAACAATCCTATAGTGAATAAAGATTGAAGTAGACAAAATGGACTCAATCAGTCTCCTAACTATGCAGATTGCAAACCAATGAAAAGGGCCTTTGTTTGCATCAGGGGGAACAACTTCAATAAAACAAAGAAAGCTTTTGTTTGCCAAGAGGGGAATAAGATTAGTAACAAATAAATAGGCTTACTTTTTTTAAAAACTGATAAAAGAAAAAGAAACCAGAGGGTGAGACCACTCAGCAACAAATGGGAGTTCACCATACATTCAGGACTTTTATTAAATGGTTTACCCAACATTGATATTAACTTTTCGCAACTCACAGTAGCAGCCATAAAAAAAACCTCTAATGTAGAACTGCAGCAATGGAACCACAGCAAGGTGGGGACTAAAATATGGAAATCAGTGGTCTTTGAAAGTCTATAACCAATCAGTCATCTTAATCCCACAACGAAAGGGGAAAAGCACACTTTCAAAGTTAGAGATTAACATATTTCACAAAGACAACAGAAACAACAGCCCAAAGAAAATTCCATATCTTCCTATTGTGGACGGTCAGTGACAAGTAAAAAACATTCACATACAAATTACCTGGTGTAGTTCCATTAGTTCTTGGAGGCAGTTACTAAGCAGAATCTTCTTTATGCATGCCTTTCCTGCAAGAAAAACTTAACTCTCAAACATCTGAACATCCAAAGGTCAAAAAGAAAACTGAGAATCCCTATGAAGAGAGCTATAAAGAAATCAAAAGAGGCAATTGGCATGAAGTTATATCGAGCAAAAGAACATAAAAGTTACAGCCCTAACAAAGGCAATGATGAACAAACTTCATGAAGATGAAACCAAGGAGTTGGGGTAAGACTTTGTTGAATCAAGTTGATAAAAAGCCAATTTATGTAAAATTTGTTGCCAGTCAAAATTAAGAAGAAACCGTTCCCACATGGACCAACACCTCTTGAAACATTAATTTAGTAGACATATGCGTGCATCTAGAGAGAAGACCTTGTAGACCCACAGCCTACCAGCACCACAGGCCTTTAATACAAAAGACACCAGAACAACTCCTGTGCCCTTTTCGGGCAAGACCCCTCGACGGTGGTTGATGCCAAGCTCACATTGCCAATAGATATGAGCATCAGTTACCAGTCAAAAGGCATTGTGGGTGAGGCATCTTGAGTCTTGCTGGCTGTGTTGGTGTAGGGTCCAAGGATTTCTAAGATTCATGCGTACATCTAGGTCATGCGGACATAAATGGAATTGTCAATATGCTTGATTGGTGGTTATATTTTTTTCCCGTGGTAATAGGTGGCTAGAGCTGGGGATAACTAAGGTATTGACGCCTTCAATTTGTGAATCTGGGGATGTGTCCTGGGCCTAACTCAGATTGGAGGCCCTGCTGGCTAGCAAGAGAAAATAACAGGCACAGTGCAATCACATTAAATGAAACATGAAAATTTGAATATAACTAATGACTTCAATTAAAATACTGCTGAAGAAAACAAACTCTTTCTTTTGAATAAACATTTAGAACACACCAAACCTCGTCTATGAGGATCACAAAAGAAGAAAAATTTGTGTGCAGCTATACGGCAGTACATTTGAACAAAGGCTGCAGGCATGTCCCGAAGTTGTGCCAAATTAGGAATAAGGCCTCGTATATATGCCTCCATTTCCTACAAAACAAAACATATATTGTTCTTTTACATACAAGATTCACAAAATAAATTGGCATTCGATAAGTAGTTACTGTATATGAAGATTATACTAAAAAAATAACCTACTATCCACTATTGGATTATGAGGGGTTGAAAAGTGTAAAGAACCATACATGAGGTTGTAGGAAACCATCAGAATCCTCATCAAGCTCACTCATGTCAATTCTGGCCTGTGTAAGTGACACCTGAACAAAAATGGAAGTAGTATTACATGTCACAGAGAGAGAGAGAGAGAGTCCAAAATTCACTTTTAACTACCCAAGGCTGGAATTTGATCTCAGGTTTTACTCACCACGACTGTAAAGACCAAACAAGCATGGAGTTTAGTAGTTTAGAACTGCTGTGCTATTGAGGGTGTCATTGTAATTTTATTAATTATATTTTTACAGAGAAAGGACCATGCTTTTGTATTCATTTTTCCTTCAAATAAACTCAATCAAATCCAAAAATACAACCTTGGGAATCAAGTTGGAAAACAAGGGCTGAATGACAGCTGTCAATGTCACCAACTACATGAACTAGAACATCAGCTGTCAACGTCAGCAGATCATGACACCACAATCTTGTGTCTCAGATTGCCCTTCCAAATGCTGATTGGAGTAGTTTCCTAGCAATTGGTGATCACTTAAAAACACTTCCATTTGTTTTTGTAGAAGAGTTTCTCAGACTGCAATAGTCTTGCATATAAAGTGTTACTATCGAGTCATCCACATTATGTCAATTTGACTCTTATGTTTCGACATATATTTGTACTTTTTCCATCACATAGAATCTTCGTCATAATTAATCCACCCTTAGTCCCAATTAGGCTTGCAATTCCAGGAAACATGACTTTGTTGTCGTTACATTGCTCAAACTAAATTGATCATTATGATTTTATTGCATAGCTTAAACCAAAAATGAGGGACACGCATATATAGGAAAACAGAGACTCAACCACCAGCAACAGCATAAGTTCAATCAGCAGACAAAAGGTTCACTACAATAGATTTAAACAAACAACACGAAATGCCGCCTTCAACAAAAAGAGAACTGGCAACATAAGAAATAGCCTTCTACCATTTTGGAAACTTAAATAAACAGGTAAAAGAAAAAAAGGATTTGTTAAGCATAGAAAAGCAAGACCCACCGTACGCATCACATAAAGGTAAAAGGGCAGAATGGCAATTCTTCCTGACTCATCTTTCTCAAACTTCATGAAATTTGAAGGACTGAAAAACCGTCGACATTTAGGGCCTATTTGTTCTGTACATACAGAGGCAATGTGGCAAAAGTCTTCATAATTCATCTAAAAAAGACAACAAACAAAACATGTTTTAGCATCATTACAGAGAATTATACACAAGTTAAAGAGTATTTATAAGGCTGTGACCGTCAAAGACATTAAAAAAAAGATGAGACTTGTACCACACTAACACTAAATTTCTTTAGAAATTAGATTAGACATGTCAAAATTATTAACTTCAAAATGAGCAAAGCTAAAACAAGCAGTTAGCAGATATCCAAGAAAATAAGTGTCACCAGATATGGCTATGGCAGGCTAATCCATATTTCTACAGCCACATCAGTAAATGTCAACTAACACAAAGATTATATTTCTTTTGGTCTTGTTTAAACCAAAAAACAGAGAAGGCAAAAAAAAAAGAAAAGGAAGGAAGGAAGGAGGGAAGGAAGAAAGAAGAAAGAAAGAAAGAATGCGGGGGAAAAAAAGATACAAAGCTGGCAATAGTGTGATATGCAATAACAATCATCAAACAAATAGTATTGAGATAGACAATACCTGCCAGAAAATCTAAAAGATCAAAATCTGTGATTTCAATCACATGGTCAAACCTTGCAAGCATAGATCATTTGTAAGGCTGTGAGATGGAGCACAATGAAAGTCCAAGGCCAAGTGCAATTACAAGTCAATTTGTCGAGAGTCAAGTAGGTTAGGTTAGGTTAGTAGTGAAGAAAATGAGTCTTTGAATTGATATTTAAAGAGTTAAAAGAGATAGTACATTCAACAACATTCAAATATATATACTGCCAGTCAGGCAGTTAGAATTTAAAGAAAATTACATAAACAATAACAACAACAATTATAAGAACATGTGAGCATTTGTGTATAATGGAAACTCAGAATTGCACTGCACTGCAGAATAGGCTTTCCATAAACATCGAGAATTGGCAAAATGATTGCTCTCAAAATTACCAGCACAGGTCAGCAATCAGGAAGAATCTCAAAGGAAAAGAAGTCAACTACTATTGCTAATGTGGACATTTGCAGAGAAGCTTAACGTATACTAGATGCTTAACAACAAGAGAGAAAAAAGTAGATAATAAGACAGGCCACGGACCTTTTCAGCACCAGTGGCATCATCAATCACACAATTTTCTCTTAGGCAAACCCACATGGCATCCAGATCATCAGCATTTAGCAAAAGATCGGATTGCTTCTGCACATATGAAATGATTGCAAGAATTAATTATTGTCAATCCACATGTTAAAGCTAAACCAAATAATCGATCAGATTATGGCTTGAAAATCATATCAAAATTTTATACAAGCCAACAAGTTTATTAACAATCCATCTGTTTGGGGGGAGGGGATATGGAGTTCCAATATAACACCACAAGACAAAGAGATGCCCTATTTATTACTATAAACTTGTGACATACTGATTTAGATCTCCCAAAAAATGCAATGCTCAAGTGATAATAACTAACAACAGTAATCAAACCGTGAAATGAAGTGCAAGTGATACCTTTAAAAAACGATATTTAGCCAGCCTCTGGACCCTGTGACTGATGGACCCTTCTTCAGGTTTCTGAACGAAGGGGAAATAGAAAACCAAAAGAAAAGCGGTAAGAACATTCTCGCTTTAGCATTTTCACTTGAGTTCTATTCCAAGAAGTACTGGAAAAATGAACAAAAGTTTTCTGAGTAAAAACAAGCACCAAGAAAAGTGGCAAAATGACAAGTGATCATTCCTCTTTAGGTCACCTGGCTTATTGTAAGACATAGTTCTTCAACTCAACTACCTAAGAAGAAACCATATTGCTTACCTTCTTATAGAAGCTCGGAACTGTGCCAGCTTCAGCACTCTTTTGTTGTTTCTCTTTGAAAATATCAAGCAAGATTCTCTTTGTCTCAAGCTCTGTCAATGAGAATGGCAATGTATAAAGTTACATTAAAAGTGAATATGTATACATATATATTTCAATGGCCATATTTACATCTAACTTATAATCAATGTATAAAGTCACATTAGAAGTGAATATATATACATATATATTTCAATGGCCATATTTGCATCTGACATATAATTTACATATGAAATGTGGATCAGCAGCAAAAATAAAAGCAAATAATTACTTCCATGGTCGTGCTCATGGCATGGCAGTACCCATACTACTGAAATGGTTCGTCAATATAAATGGTCTGTTATCACATTCCTTCATAATTCTTCACAAGTCCTCTAAAGGTGATGTCTCAAGAAAAAAAAAAAAAAAAAAAAAAACCACCTATGCCACCAACAAATTGACACCATTTAAGAATTGTGACGTGGAAGGGTTCATGCATCAAAACGGTTGCCGTTGGTCTCATTTCACAGTGGTTCAGACTCTCCATAGAATCGTGGTTTCATCCCAACTCCTAAGGAAGGTGCATGTCTCAACAGTTTCTATGAGAACTAAGAACTGAAGAGTCACAGTTTAAGATTGGAACTCTCATCTTACCTATCATTGAATACTCTTGCGATTAAGGTTCATGGTTCACAACACATCATTCCAATATAAACAACATTCCATCAAATAATGCCCTTAGGAAGCAAACCACCCACCATAATATCATTCGACCTCAACTATCAAGGGATAATTAATCGTACACGTGAATTCTACCAAAACTCCATTAGAAAGGAGTAATCGGTTGACAAAAATGTCAAGAAGCATCAATTCTTACCTACAATACTGTTAACCATCAAATTGGACTAAAATTTCCTAAAAATGTGTAATGCCAATCCAACAACTATCCCACCATGAATTAGCCCCTACCGTGCATGACTTACAAACTCCATACCAAAATTTTGAGCCTCAACCTCCCCAGAAAATCATTAAAGAGTGTTCAACAGCGCAAAATCCGCAAAATCCACGCCTTGATTTTCAGAATTTTAGTTGAGATAGCGTCAATTTCAAATCCATGGCATGTACTACATAACTACGCAGCTACGCTGTCCAACGCAGCATTCCTTTTTTTTTTTTTTTTTAACTGGCTTTGTAGAGAAGTGAATTCAGATCAAGATACAGCTTTTTACACTATTGAAATTGCCAGTTTTATGAAATTACATCAACCATTCAGTCAAGTTATAGCTGCAAAGAGGTTATTAGTGTACATCATTGTAAGTTTCATAATTGATCAGCCAAATGAACTTACAAGTACGTAATATGTATACATATATATATAGAAATGGACAAAGAAGTGGAGAAAATACAAACCCATCAAGGCTTCGGAGCCGAGACCGACCCCTGATCCGATGTACCGGCGAAGGTTTCGAACCCACAACATGGACGACGCCGTTGGAATCTTCCTCGGCACCGATGGTTCGTGGCCTTCACCGTCACTCGACCCATTGTACATTGCCCACGACTCCCTCCAATCTTCGCCTCTGATTCAAATCTTACAATCTTAACCTTCAGACACAGCTCGATCTGGGTATAGTTCCACCCTCCAAGGACCCTATAATCATAGACATTGCTCAGTGGTTCAAAACCCTAGCACCCTCAAGAGACTTCAAAACGCTGAATGTGCATAGACTAGACAGAGAATCAGAAAGAGCATTTTAATTCGCTCCCTGATTTTGTTCTGAGGGAATTGTGAACTTTTTCGTGCAGTGTTTGGTAAGAGAGAATGAGAAGAGAGAATGATTAGAAAACATAATTATTTCTCTTTGCTAAAGACTAAGTAAAAGTAAAGGAAAGAGATTAACCCTGTTTGGAACTTGTGGCAGGGAAAGGACATGAAGGAAGGAAGGAAATAAAATTAAAAGAAAATTCTTGTTTAAAATTGAAAGGAAATAGAAAGAAAATTAATAACATTAATATTGAGAAAGAAAGAGTAAAGAAAGTAAGAAGAAAAATAATTTTTTTTTCTCTTTCTTCTCTATTTCTCTCTCTTTTCTCCTAAATCAATAATCAAACAAGGCTCTCTCCTCGAGTTCCAAACAAGCTAAAGTTTTGTACCTTACAATTTTATTTATTATAGGTTTATTTATTTCTTAAAGCATTTAAAAATAGAAGAAAATTTTTAAACAAGTTTTGAGTGAATTATTTAAACTTCTGTTTTGACTAATGATGTTAAGAAAACAAACAATGTCATGATATGATTCAATGAAAATAATATAAAGTAGATAAAATAACTCAAGACAAACTATAAAAAATAGTTTTTGGGATTGATCTTTTGAATTGTCCAAAACTTTATAGATAACATATAATAAAAAAGAATACAACATGAGCTTTGAGGATTTACCTATACTTCACTTCTTCTATTTTTTCTCTGTTTCTTCGTTTCTATTTTCTCTCTACTTCTTCTTTTATATTTTCTCTATATTCTTGATTGTACCTTAAACTATCAACTAAACTCCTATATTTATAAGAGTTTAGAGTAATTCGATCATTCGGTTCAAGAGTCTTTCACGAGGCAATAGCCACACTTGTGATTGAGGCGGTAGCCGCTTTTGAAAACTTTGGCCACTGAGGAGGTCATGAGATCATCCAATATGCCATCATTACATAAGACTCTCCCTTGGATGACCGCAAAATAGTGCAATATATGTTTTTTGGGTATGTTAAAACTAACTCATTAAAACCTTGTTAGAAAATCCCAGTGGAAAAAAAACCTTAACAAGAGTACAATGCTTAACTCCCCCTGTTTAATAAAAACTTGTTTGTTTCATGAAAGATTTCTAAGACAGTGTATACAAATGTCATGTACTAGTTTTTCAAATATTGCAATTAGTAGTGCTTTAGTAAACAAGCTGGCCAAATTGTCATTTGAACGTATTTGTTGGATATCAATATCACCGCTTTTTTGGAGCTCATGTGTATGAAAGAACTTTAGAGAAATATATTCGTTATGTCACCTTTGATATAGCCTCCCTGAATCTGTGCAATACAAGTTGCATTATTCTCGTATAATATTGTCGAGGTATCTTTGACCGTAAATAATCTATAGCTTTCTTGAGTATTTTGAATCGTGGATCTTAACCAGATGCATTATCGGCTCGTTTCATGAATTACAATTATCACAGAATGATTTAAAGAAGTTACAGTTAATGTTTGTTTCGCAGATCGTCAGAATATAACAGTGTTACCATAAGTAAACAATACCCAGTTTGAGATCGAGCTTTATGTGGATCAGAAAGGTAGTCAGCGTCTACATAGCCAATTGATTTAGGTTGTGACTCATTTGAATAGAATAAACGCATATCAGTTGTCACTCGTAGGTAACACAATAAATGCTTAATTCATTTTCAATGTCTTTGCATTGATGCATAACTATATCTTACCAATAAATTGACAGAGAATGTTATATCAGGTCTTGTAGAATTTGCAAAATACATAAGAGCACCAATTGTACTAAAATATGGTACTTTAAGACCAAGAAGTTCTTCACCATATCATTGAGGACGAAAATGATCTTACTGTATATCTAGTGAACGGACAATCATTGGAGAACTTAATGGATGAGTTTTGTCCATGTAAAACTACTTTAAACCTTTTCAGCGTATACCGATTGATGGACGAGAATTTCATTTGATAAATGCTCAATTTGTAATCCGAGACAAAACTTTATTCTCTCAAGATCTTTTATTTCAAACTCCTTCTTTAAATAATTAACAGCTTTAGTAATTTTTTCAAGAGTTTCGATAAGATTCAAATCGTCATCATAGATTGCTATGACAACAAATCCAGATTCTGATTTCTTAATAAAAACGCATGGGCAAATTGTGTTGTTTACATATTTTTCTCTCGAGAGATATTTACTTAGACGATTGTACCACATGCGATCAGATTGCTTTAACCTGTATAACAATCTTTGAAACTTTATTGAACACAAATTTCATGATTTTGAAATATTTGTTTCGGGTATCTTAAATTCTTCAAGAATTCTCATATATAGATCATTATCCAATTCCCCATGTAAGTAGGTAGTCACTACATCCATTAGACACATATCCAATTCTTCTGAGACTAATAAACTAATCAAGAATTTGAATGTAATTATATCCATTGCAGGAGAGTAAGTCTTATCATACTCAATACCAAGTCTCTGCGAGAAACCTTGTACTACTAATCGAGATTTATATCGTACTATTTTATTTTTTTCATTTCGCTTTCTTACGAATACTCATTTATATCCAACTGATTTCACATCTTTAGGTGTGTGAACTATATGTTCAAATAATTTACGTTGTGTTAACGAGTGTAATTTTGTCTCAATAACTTATTTCCATTTTGACCAATCAATTATACGTCGACTGTATGTGATTCAGTCTTTTTATTACTTATGGTAATACCAAGAGCTACTTTAAATGAAAATATGTTGTTGACAACTATCTTATTTCTATTACAGCTTTCTCCTATTTTCATATAACTTATTGAGATCTCATAATTTTCCGATACCATATCACTTATAAGAGATAGCTGTTCAGGAGGTTTTTCTTCTAGGCATTATTCTTCAGGATTTTCTTCGTCATGAAATTTAGATATTGTGTTTTCTTCAGGTATGCATTTTTTCTTGTGTATTTTTTTTCTGGGAACAATGTCTTTTCTACCGACAGGGCTCTCACGCTTCAAATATGTTTTAGATTCATTTGTTGCTATACTAATAGATTGTCCTACAATGACATCAATACGTGCTAGAGTATTAACAACTAATATATGTGATTTGGTCATATTCTTTGTGTCGGTGAACACTTTAGACAATTGATTTGTAATTGTCTGTAAATGAATGATTCTGTGAATTTCTGATTCACGTTTACTTGTTTGAGGATCAATATGAGACATTGTTGAAACATTCCAACTGATCTCTTATTACTTTTCTAATCGCATCTTTTCTCCCCCTAATAGTGGGAAGACTGACTCATCAAAATGACAATCTGCAAAATGTGCTTTGAAGACATCACCTGTTAAGGGTTCTAAATATCTAATAGTAGATAGAGAATCAAAACCAATATAAATTCAAAGTCGACGCTAGGCATCCATTTTAGTACGCTGTGGAGGTGAAATTATAATATATACAGCACAACAAAAAACTTATAAGTGAGAAGTATTTGGTTGTTGACTAATGACAAGTTGTAATGATGAATACTGATGATAAGCAGTTGGTCGGATTCTAACTAATGATGTAACATGCAATATGGCATGTTCACAAGCAGAAACAGGTAATTTTATTTTCATAAGTAAAAGTCAAGCAATAAACTGAAGTCGTTTTATAAAAACTTCAGCAAGACCATTTTGTGTATATGTGTGAGCTATTGGGTTTCAACATCAATTCCTATTGACATGCAATAATTATCAAAAACTTGAGATGTAAATTCTCCAGCATTATCTAGTCGTATTGACTTGATCGAAAAATTTAGAAACTATGCTCGTAATCGAATAGTTTGAGTATGAAGTCTAACAAAAGCAATATTACAGGTATAAAGTAAACAAACATGTGACCACCGTGTGGATACATCTATTAAAATCATAAAATAACAAAATGGTCCACATGGAGGATGTATTGGCCCACAGATATCTCTTTGAATTCTTTGTAAGAATGATGGGCACTCAAGAACTACATTTGAAGGGAATGGTCTTATAATTAATTTTCCTTGTGAACAGGCAGCACATGTATAATCATTTAACAAAAGAATCTCCTAGTTCTTTAGCGAATGCCCATATGAGTTTTCAATAATTCGACACATCATTATTGATCTTGAACGACCCAAGCAATCATGCCATAATATAAAATTATTTTGGTCAAAGCACTTCTGTTGCATCACTACAGGTGATTCATCATCATTTATAGAAGTATAATATAATCTCGAAGACAATGCAGCAAGTTTATCTGATATATATTTATTTCCTGAAATATAAGAAATGATGTAGAGTTGTTCTACATTATCTTCATTTGTCATCTCAATATGATATCCATTACGACGTATATCTTTAAAATTGATATGATTTCTTATATATTTAGTAGAGTACAAGGTATCATCAATGCATAACTTTGTTCCTGTTGGCAATATTATATTGGTCATTCCGAAGCCTTTAATTAATTTTGTTATGCCAGTGATTGTATTGACATTAGCTTCAAGTAATGCTAAGTTTGAGAAATATTTTTTCTCTCAAAAAATTGTGTGCATTGTTTCACTGTCTACCAGACATGTGCCTTCACCATTAATTTTAAAAATAATCAACGCGTTGGTATGATCTATGTATTTATATACAAAATATTAAAATTGCTTATTTAAAATAAGATAATTTATTAAAAAGAAAAACATATGAAGGAAATATTACAAAAGGTGATAATAAACTAAATAGAATAGAAAACTAGAAAATAACATTAATTAGTGTGGATATCCCCATCACCAATTAAATGGTCTATGTTTTTACTTGCATCTTTAAAAAAATTTGAAACATCCAGATGAGGAATATCGATCGGGCCACCAAAATTTGTAAAATGTATTTTTGCATCTTTTTTCTTTATCTTTAATTAAGGCTTGGTAAAGCTCTCTTAGATGTTTGGGTGTAAGACAAGTATGTGACCAATGACCTTTTTTTCACACCTATAACAAGTATCTTCAGATTTCTTTAGAGGTGTATTTTGTAAACGTTTTTCTTTTTCAGAATTATTTCACTGCTGGTGGTATAGTGTGATATTTTTAAACATCGTATAATAACATCCATGATAATTCCCATGAGTTCGAAAATTATTCTTGCCACGACGACGGTCACGTCTGCGAAATAAGATTGCATTCACTTCAAGGAATAGAGCAGAACCAGTAGGTCGAGACTGATGATTTTTCATTAATAACTCATTATTTTGCTCAACCACAAGAAGACATGATATCAATTTAGAATATTTTTTAAATCTATGCTCTCGATATTGCTACTGCAAGAGCACATTCAAGACATAAAATGTGAAGAATGTTTTTTCTAGCATGTCTTCATTAGTAATAATTTCTCCACTTAACTTTAATCGTTAGCTGATTTTAAACAACGCAGAGTTGTACTCACTAACCGTTTTTAAAATTTGCTACCTCAGGTGCATCCAATTAGATTGGGCTATTAGGAGGATTACGGTATTCTGGTACTCGTATCTCCCTTTTAAAAATTTTCATAATATTAATGGATCCTTTATCATGAGATATTCAGATTTCAATTATTTATGAAGATGATGACAAAGAAAAATCATTACTTTAATGCGATCCTGCTGGGATGCGCCATTTTTCTCAATTATCGTTTGTTCAAGAGCCTTCACAGCTAGATAGATCTCAGTATCAAGAATTCACGATAAATAGTTATCCCAAAAAATGTCAAAGGCGGCGAATTCCAATTTTGTAATATTCAACATTTTCAAAATGCTATATTAACAAAACAATAAGAGTAAATCAGGACAAGAGTATTAAAACTATACATATATTCAGGGTACATAAAATAATAAAAGGAACATTAATTAAAGAAACAACGTGCATGCCTTAATAAGTATTCTACAGGAATGCTTAATTGCATTGTTAAAGTAATATATATAATAAATTGTAATTGCAATAATATGATTTGACAACATAAGTTAATGATCATGTAAAATTTCTACTAAACTTATTATTGTTAGATGTATATTATGATAAATGACAACCGACAGAATAAAGTACTGCGCAATATACTTTGTATTAAATATTATTTATTGTATAATTACTATACAATCGTTGTTCATTAGTAAAACCACTGTTTACGAATGGTAGTATGCATAGTATTCAATTCATTTGATATATATATATATATATATAATTACTATTTTTGTCTTTTGTCCGCATTATAACTTTCAATCCAGACATCAAAATATAGTCAAGTCATATGTCTATGAAAAGCTATTGAAAGAAGGATTCCAGATCTATAAATATCATAGGCAAAAAATTTAAGATTTGAGAGAAATAAACCAACAAAGTTTTGAAATAAATGACTATTCATCTAAATAGTTCAACCACTATTTATATTATTCATGCGATGAATTGAGTGAACAGTAAATAACTTAAAACAAAGATAAATTATACATAAAATGAAGTACCTTTCTAATGTAAGGAAGAACATAGTTATATTTTTCATGGGCACTTAGAGTTTCGTGCTGATAACGTATTATAAAACTAATAGAATATAAAGTAGATAAAATAACTCAAGATAAAATATAGAGAATAGTTCTTTAAGAACTGTCAAATATTTATCATATTAGTTATTCTGGAACAATTAGGGATAGATCTTCTGGATTACCCAAGACTTTATTGATAATATAGAATAAAAAATAATACAACATGAGCTTTGAGGACTTACCTATACTTCACTTCATTTTATTTTCTCTTTGTTTCTTTCTTTCTGTTTTCTCTCTACTTCTTCCTTTCTATTTCATTTCTATTCTTGATTGCAGCTTAAACTATCAATTGAGCTCCTATACTTATAAGAGTTTGGGGTAAGTCGGCCATCTGGTTCGAGAGTCTTCCTCGCGCGAGGCAATAGCAGCACTCGTGATCAAGGTGGTAGCCGCTTTTGAAAACTTTGGTTACTAAGGAGGTCATGAGGTCATCCAATATGCTAGCATTACATAAGAAGTGCAACATTGTACCATGTCCTTAATTTTTTTTTAACAAAATCAATCACTTAATATTGAGTGATTAGTTATGTACCATATTCTTGATTTGATATAACGAAATTAAGTTATTTTTTCACCTATCATCGATCAAAACACGTTGGCATGTTGACTATATTAATATAAACATTTTTTCTCCAACTATTTTGCAATTAATGTAACATTCTTGATGATGAGAATTTTAATTTGCTTGTGACTCTGTTTCATTAGCCCGATGTGCCAGATTAGCATAGTAACGTAGTAAAACAGTTATATCTAATTATATTCTCACTAATGAAGATGTACAATACTAAAATTACATTCTAACCAAAGTAAATTGATTGATTGCCCATGGAGCACTATTAATTTTTATAATAGCAAAGATAGGCAACATACCTTGGTAGTTGTTTAATTATTCAATGTGTAGAATAAGCCCGTAGAGAACATTTAGATGACCAATAACATCTTCATTTTATATTTGACTTTTTTCTCTTCCATAATTACCAAGGTACCCTAAGAGGGTCAAACTCCTCTATCATCCATGACCGTGGCCCACCGAGGGGCACCTTGAAATGTACACAAAGGCGAGGGCACTTTCAGAACTCCACGAAGGGCGCGTTTGTTTCGTGAGATAGAGCCAATGGATTGGACTACTAATCTTGTATCCGGCCTTATCCCATGTTTGATTGCACAAGAGGGAATTAGTACAAATAATTTGGAAAGAGCCTTTAATCCTGTATTTACAGTACTGAATAATCCATAAGAGGAGTTGGACTAAACAATTTGAGAATTAAGAATTGAAGGCCAATATTACCTATTCCTGATATTCTTTATCCCCTTATTCATCCCGTAAAACAAACGTGGTCTCAAGGATAATATAACAAAATTGAAAATTAAAGGGTACTAATCAAGATGTGTTGTACAGCAAGCACTTGTAACTAAGATAGAGCACTTGAATGTGTAGAATAAAACCAAACAGATAGCATTAAGACGAGCAATAATTAGAGAAATAGTATCTTCATCTTTGTCTCTTCCCTAATTACCAAACTAACCCTGAAAGTGTCAAAATCCTCTCTCATCCACCATCTGGGACCCTTTGAAATGTCACACAAAGGCAAGGGCAATTTTGGAACTCCATTGCTATTTCAATTATGTGTTTGGTAGATCAGAAATCCTTTTCATTTGCATCAAGGGCCAGGCAGATCCCAAAGTTACAAGCTTTCGTGGCCCTAGAAAATCAAGCCAATTGACATGGCAATACTCACATGTTTAACTCATCTTATGAAAAACCCAATGCAGCTGTCCTTGTTCCCCTCTGATCAACTGCCATAATAGGAAGTAAGAAATGACATCTAATGGTTCAGACTCTATAATCAGTCTCACTATCATGTGATGATTTTGAAAAAGCAGATGAATAATGTACTGAGATAGCCTGGCATCCAGCCCCACATAAATGGGCCCCACATTGAGAAATCAATCAATTTCATTAATCAGATGGTCCATACAGCAAGACCAGACTTGGGTGATCATTGACCCAGGAGTCTTCAGATGAACCCAAAGGGTCCGTGAAACTTATTTTGAGCCTTTTTTAAGTTGACTTTTTGTTTTTATAAGTTAAGATAAAATAAAAAATAAAAAATAAAAAATGGCAAAAAACTATGCCAAACGAACCCTAAGTAACAACATTGAAACATTGAAGTTGAAGAAGTTTTGGCTGTGAGGTTTTAATGAGATTAGCTGGTCTCAGGACCACCCTAAACTGCTCTGTTTTGGCCAGCAAGGCAAAACCAAAATTCTGCTGTTTTTTAATGCCTACAATTCAGCTCATGAACTCAAAACAGTGAAACTTGAGAAAAACAACCTTTTGTAACCAGGCCATGCACAAACTTCTCCACTTGCTGCCAAGGACCAGACTGCAGATCCAAACAACATCCTATTTGAGACATCCACATTCAAAAACAAAACCTCTCTCTCTCTCTCTCTCTCTCTCTCTCTCTCTCTCTCTCTCTCTCTCTCTTCCACATCCAGTCCAGCCTTCAGCCCTCCACAACATGACAAGTTCCTTTCCACCAATTCCCTTTCACTTTCCAGCCCAACACAAAACACAACAAATCCAGCAAAACATACAAAATAAATAAATAAATATGAGAGAGAGAGAGAGAGAGAGAGAGGGGCCTTACAGCTCAAGATTCTTCTCCACTACCCTTCCTCATCACAGCTCGACCAGTTGCATAAATACAGAACGTACAAAAGTAAGCAAAGAGAAGGGATATTGCAAAAAACCCACTGTCCCATAAGAAATAATCTTCTCTCTAAAGGCAAGAAAACCAAGACCACCAGCCATAGAAGCCGGACCTCTGTATCACTTGCTGTGGCAATGTTTTCTTGGCTCAGCTGTCCTGATTCCTTATGAGGAAAAGTCATTATCTCTCTATACAAAAATAGGAACTCACTCTCTTCTTTCCAGGTCAGATGACCAAAAAAGAGGCAATAAAAGGAACGATAAAGAGTAAATTGAGGGAAGAGACCTTGAAAATTGAAAGACTGATAACTACCTTTTCTTTTGATCCCCCTTCAATAATGATGTTTTCCCCATGCCAGTCCAATAAAAGTCATTTCATCACTGTCCACATCCACTGACCCCCATAGTAAAAAGCACAAATTTTTACAGTTCAGTAACAGTAACTCAAATGGTCATTGATTCCTTTGTAGACAGATTCCTCAGTGCTGACAGAATATGCCTGAATGTGTGTATACATAATCATCTCTTCTACCAGATATAAGTTCTTGCCGCGTACCAAAATCCCAGAATTTAGATCTTTTTGTGAGGTTTACATGGAATCCTTGCTGAAAGAAAAACAAACATGGTCTCTATCAGTAAAAAAGAAGGAAGAACAAGAAATTCAGCTTGAGTTTTGAGAATCACACAACAAAAACAAAGCACTATAAAATAAGGATTTCTCATGCAAGGAAGACAGGATGTTATTAGTAATGGGGCTTCCCCTGGGGTCATCTTCAATTACATGCTGAATGATGGATGGCAGAGTGGGGTACTATGAAAGCCTGTGAGTTGTCCTCTGTTTATCTTTACAAGAAATTGGCAGCATTGATCCTCACCACAATAGCTGTTTTCTAAGTAGATACTTGAGATCAGCCAGTTCACATTTCTGAGCACTTTGTTTCACAATAAGCACTTCAAGTGGAGAACACATAGTACACAAGATTTTTTTTTTTTTCTAATCAAGAGAAGCATTGAGATTTCAGTTCCTAGTTCTAAATGTATAATGCTTATAAAAACTTAGGTTCTAGTGATTATTGGGTTCTTCTATATCAAAGGTTGAATGTTCAGGTTTGTTGAGGAGGGCGTGGAGGCTAATCCCGGATGTCAAGCTCATTAGCAGCTATAGTTGGAGGTGCTGGAGGGGTCCTAGCAATACTGGCAATATTTATTGGATTGGTGTGTTATTGCATTTTGCAGCATAAAAATTTATCAAACAGGAATTCAGAGACAGGTTCTTCAGATCCATCTGCAGTAGGTAAGGTTTCATTGGATATAGCCATGGGGATTTACTGAGGTACTAATTCATACATATATATATATCGGTAAGATTGTCTAATTTCCTGCTCAATCATTGCAGTGGAGTTGAAAAGAGGAGGCCAAGCCAGTTCATCCACAGCCCCACCCATACCTGGACCACATGGAGCTACACAGTTCACAATGGAAGAGTTGGAGCAGGCTACCAAGCATTTCCATGAAAGCAATCTCATTGGGTGTGGAAGTTTTGGTCTGGTTTACAAAGGATTGCTTCGCGATGGCAATTTTGTGGCTGTCAAAAGGCGTAATGGTGTCCTTCGACAAGAACTTGCTGAAGAGGTATGAAAAAACTGCAATAAGCACTGTAGTCTAATAGTTCAATCTCTTCTGTTTTTGTCTTCCCCTCATAAAATCCTGCAAGAAGGCATATTAAATCAACTATAAGTAACATTGTTTCTTCAATTTGTCAACAATTAAAGTTCTCATTTTTCAATCCATCTGTTCCCTGCTGATCCTTTGTGCATGAACTCCTGAATCTTTCCAGTTTGCCTGCTAAAAAGAAATGAATCCTTTGTGCATTATGCTTCGTTTGGAACCCGGATTTTCAGTGAGAATCCAGGTTCCAAGCGGCGCGTAAGAGTGGAGAGTATTAATGTGACTTTTGAAAGTGGAAATTCTTCTGCTTTTATCAGTATAATGAAACAAATCTTTTCAAATTCCATCCTTGTGTACATTAGACTGATTACATAAATTGTTTCCTAGAACTCTGAACTCTAAAATTTTGAATAACAGGTAGCTTACTTAACAAGGATTGGGCACCGAAACCTAGTTACACTCCTAGGTTACTGTCAGGAAAGTGGATATCAAATGTTAGTTTTCGAATATTTACCCAATGGAAGCATGTGCAATCATTTGTACGGTATGACTCATCTAATAGAAGTAGTTTGTGTGTACTAAAATATAGATGTCAATCACAATGATTCATTGTTTGACAGATATTGGGAAAGACTCAACAACAAAACTAGAGTTCAAGCAAAGGCTAGCCATAGGCCTTGGGGCAGCTAAAGGTATTACCAAAACAAGCTAACAAACATGTTTTGGTTCTCTCAAGAGTTAAAGAAATGGGATACTCAAAAGAAATTGCATGGTTTAATGCAGGTTTATGCCATTTGCATATCCAGAAACCTCCCATAGTGCATGGTAACTTTAAAACAGCAAATGTTTTGGTTGATGAGAACTTGATTGCTAAAGTCACAGATGCAGGGCTTTGCAAGCTACTTCAAAGAATAGAAGATGCAGCTCCATCTAGCACGACCAGCACCAATGTTTTCCAAGATCCAGAGTAAACAAATTTTCCTTCGATTGCCTTTGATTTGCTTAAATGGAAAACCAGCTTTTACCTAATACTGGATATGTGTATAACACTATTTAGGGCAGGCCAAATGGGGATTTTCTCTGAAATGAACGATGTGTACAGCTTCGGGGTATTCCTTTTGGAGCTTGTAACTGGTCAGGAGGCTTCACACATTGACTCCTTTGGATCTAATGAACATATACTTCAATGGGTATGCAAAAACTCTTTCCATTAATTGTACACTTTAGTAAAGTTTTGTAGTTATTTTGTTTTTATTGGCAAATTTAATCCTTGGAATTTTCATGGCAGAAGAAATAATAAGAGAGAACTTGAGAATCACTAGCAAGACTATTATGACAACTTTGAAATTGATAATAACAGTAAAATTATCTAAGAATCTTAACATCAATTCAGGTTAAAAAAAAAAATGAGTTAGACTGACCTGAACTCAACTAAGCCTTTTTCTGGTTAGCTACATAGATCTGTTTTGCCATTCCACTTTATCAAGGGCCATTATCTCAGTTACGCTGCAATATAATATGCCTTTCTTTGTTAAGTCAACCATAATTATTTTTGCCCTTCCCTTGCCCCTTAGCACTCCCCTAAATGTGGATAGTATCATTTTTTCTACCTGGTTCACTTATTACTTTTCGTTGTACCTGTCTAATTCATTTTACTTAATTTTCCCTGATTTTATCTTCAACGAGAGCTATCTTTATCATCTCACGAATTCTTTCATTCCTAGTCCTATCTCTTGTAGTTTTACCACACATCCACTTTAGCATCATCATCTCAACTACATTCATTTTTCTAAGATGATTTAGCATTAAGTGTTTACTAGCAATTTATGCCATTTGGCTCTATTCTGATGTTCTACTCCAAGTTTCTATGAATTAATAGGAAAGCTGCATTTAAACTCTTTCATTACATCCATTTTAGAGGAGTAACTTAGCACATGAAAATGAAAGTTAGCTTCCTTTCAAGCAGTGTGTCACTTGACTTCTGCCAGGCACCTATAAATGACATCAGTTTCTAAACTTTACAGTTCCTTTGAACTTTATGAAGGTCGAAACACATCTAACTTCAAATGATTTTGTGGACCGTCGGCTAGTTGGAAGCTTCACCGCAGAGGGAATGAAAGATTTTATCAGGCTGTCACTGCGATGCATGAGTTTTCCAGGAAAAAGGAGACCAAAGATGGAAATGGTTGTGTCAGAGCTTGACAGGATACTTGAGAAAGAGATCACACTCACCACAGTAACGGGTGAGTGTTCCACTACGGTTATTCTTGGAAGCCAGCTATTTACTTAAAATGAAGATGTGTAAAGAAGAAGAAGAAGAAGATCATTTGAGCGTAAGCTTATCCATACGAGCAACTAGCAGCAAATTAACTAGCTCTCGTATATAATTTTTTTTTTTTTTGTTATTTTTTCTTCAGAAATATGGAAAGGGCAACTTGAAAAATGAAAAATAGGGTGGGATTGTAAGTTATGATCTTGTTTGATAATGTGGATTCATCTGATCTGTTGTTCTCTTCAGCCAGGACAGGGGCAACATGCACAAGTGAGTTACAATGCCTTCAAATATGTGATTAAGTAGAGCCAGAATGTTCTCTTAGTGAAAAATTTTTCTACCAGTAATTTAGTAGGAAAGAAATGAAAGAAAAGACAAACCAACAGAAATGAATGTCATTTAGTTCAAATTATTCTGATATTTTGTCTTTTGTCAGATTTCTACTTGTACCAAACAGTAAAATATAAGCAGGAAATAATAAATTACAGTCTGCATTTAAATGCAATTACTTATCAATGTTCAATTTTTATCAGTTCATTAAGATGTAGCTTATGCTGACAGCATATAATACACCCGTGTTTTTCCATAGACAACAGAGACCATGTAAGACTGCAATCCATTAAAAAAACAAAATATAAAATACAGTTCTTTTCTTCTCTCTAGGGAAAGTGAACATTTATGATTTGTTTTACCTTTGAGAAATAACATACACAAGAATTTGTGTATGTACTTGCCCAACCAAAAAATAAGAAAAAGAAAATGTGCAGTAAAAAAAGTGAGGCCAAATTAAAGCAAAACTGAACACTTTGAAAAGACACAGAAGAATTAAGCATGTCTCCATGAACAAGACTTCCATATCTTGTTGAGAAGGGACAAATTATTCTCAGTATGATACATTAAAAGACCAATAATTTGAAGTTTCTGACACTTAACATGCATGTGATTTTGACACTTACGCTCCCTTTGGAATTTTTGGTGAGAAAAGGAAAAGGTGAAGGAAAATAGAACAAAATGAAAGAGTAATTTTGTTATATTTTCCATTACGTTTTTCTTTTCCTTTACTTTTCTAACCAAAATCCGAGTTCCAAACAAAGCATTTACATGCATGTGATTTGGTATACTAAATATGGAAATTTCTCGGAGAAAACAATGCGAATTAGTTAAAAAAATATAAGAGCATAATGAATTGATATAGTAAAGTAACATACTTATATTCTTTCACCATTATGAAGCAAAACCAAAAATAAAGTAAAGCAATCACCAAGTAGACTAGATGAGAGAGAAGTTATTTCCACTACAAAACTTCATAGAAAATATTGCGTATAATTAAAGAGCTAGATTTTTCATGGTGAAAAAAAAAATATGGGACAGACAGTATCTTGACTGAAACTTGAGTTTATTGAAAAGCCTGCAAAAAATTGGAGAAGGTTTATGTCTCAAAAGAAGTTGTAGAGAAAGAATCTGTCATACTGATAGAACATGTTTGAGGAAATAATATCAACTGTCAAGGTTTACATGCCTTTGTCAACTTTTAATTGCTCTGCCAACCATGGCTTTTGCTACAGTAATTACTTTCCAGTCTCCATCAGTTGTCCCATCTCTCTCTGGGAAAACAAAAGACTGAAAGCTGTGAGAGGTTCAAACAACAACCAACCCAAAAAAAAAAAAAAAGAAAATATTAGAGTCAACATTTATGAGTTGTCTACCTTTTCCTTTTAGCCCTCTCACAAATCCTGGCAGAAGTACCTTGTGTGTCTTGCTTTTATTTGACATGGCACGCCCTATATATGGCCAAAAGTAATTTTCCTGTTTTAGTCAGTAAGAGTTACTCAAAAAGGACTTGCATCATGCCTCTAAGATACCAAATCTGTGGTGACTGGATGATAACCCTTTCATGGGCCGGGCGCTTGTTATCCGACCCAAAAGGGTAAGTCAACAGAGTGTGCAGTGTTTCCAGCGGAAGCATCTTAAGTGGACTGGTATATTTTGCCCCAAATGGGACCCACCACCTCGGTAGTCAAGCAGTATACATGGACTACCCACGTGGAGAACCATTACCTTCTCTCCACAAGTTTAAGCTATTAGGTGGTGTTGCCTACCCCTTATATGGCCTAATAACTCCCTCCTTCTATTCGATGTGGTATCGTGACACAATCCATTTGGTGAGTGGATGATGACCCCTTCAGTGTAAAAGTTAAGCAGATTGAAACCCTCAAAACAAAGTGGATTTGAACATGAAAGACAGCAGGAACCTCAAATTCAAAAACTTCAATGAGGTGTCAATTAAGCCATGTCAATGAGGACTTCGACAAATTATCAAGAAGAGGGCAGCCAGACTGACCATCAGTCACCGCTGCGATCTTCAAAAGCAAAATGGGTCCATACTGGCGGAATTCATCAAATCCATATCAAAAGCTTTATGACAACACGACACAACACAATTATCAGCAAAGATCTTTATTCTGCTCCACCTAAGATCTTGGAATCAGCTTTTACAACGCACGCACGCACGCACACACTTTTCAGTTATCCTTTTATCAACATAAGATGGAATTTGTGGCAAATTTAAGAAGGTTAAACTAATTCCATGACAAGCTGCAAGTCACTACTCACTAGTCAGCACAGTATGAGCAGTTATAACTTCTAAGCGTCTAAAAGTAACTTATTTGCATTATAGAACAAAGATTGCTTCAAAAATCTTCTCCCAACTCACAATGCATGTACTTTGAAAATGCCAACCAAACTATATCTTAGTTATTGCATACAAAATAAATCAAGTTTATTACTCTTTGGGATGAAATCAATGTACTCTGAATTTCAAATTTTAACTATAATTGGATTTTATAACAATATAAATTAACCTTGTCCAAGTGAATCAGATAAAACCGATTGTTTTATGAGAAGATGATAATTGACAAGTCTGTCGGCATGGATATGTGTTTGTGTAGAACCTAACATATCAGGCCATTGATTCTTTGATTCTTTTACCCTACAAGATTCCCTGCTCCCTCTTTCTGCAACTAAGATCCAATACAATTTTAGGTAATGGGTCCACAAAGATTTTAATGTTCTCAATCAAATCACTTTCTCTTGTCATTCCAACAATTCAAAGTAAAATACACTTATAGATGACATATGTTGACAACAATAACTATATTCAGAGAACATCCACAACAAATATCTTAATTTTCCCTTCCCCTGTTTAGTTCCTAGGTTGGGATGAAAAAGAAGAAGAAAGAAACCCAAGGAAAAACAAGGGGAAATTATTTTCCTTCTCACTTTCCTTTATTTTCTTCCCTTCTTTTTAAAGTAATAGTTACCCTATTAATTTCTTTCCTCTTTTCTTTGAAATCAAACAAAGGAAAGTTATTTTCCTTCTGCCCTTTCTTTTTCTTTGAAAAATAACTACTTACTTTATAATTTCTCCCACTCCTTCCACAAGTTCCAAACACACCCTGGAATTCAATTAGAACAAGTTAAACAACTCAAAATGTACAAGCATTAACTCTCTCTCTCTCTCTCGCGCGTCATGGACTCATGGGGCACAAGATTATCTTTGTAGGATCAACAGCAAAAAGAGAAAACCATGTTTAAAGGGCAAAAACACCACCAACAGTTCTTAAAATGGAATATAATGATAAAAAAAGGTTAGGATTAATATAGAGATATAAGAATATATACCCAAATAACAAATACAAACGAAACGAGTTGCAGAACTCCGAGGAAGACATGAGCATAATGCAGTAGAGCAACAGTCTCAAAGAATCAGAAGGAAGGGTTCTGTTTGAAGTTAAAAACCAAACAACAGAATATCGTTTTTCACCCAAATGCCACTGTGGTGTTTCTAACTTACTTGAATCTATACCCATATTCATTTTTTTCCATTTTATATTTTTTAATTTGTTTAAAATGTGAAATTCCTTTGACATGGAAAAGATTTCATGAATTACTGTTGTCTTCTTTTAATATTTGAAGGAAGCTAAATTATAGGTAAAAAAAAAGTGATTAGTTTTATATATGTATTTACAGATTAGTTTTGAATTTATAAAGAAAATAAAATAGAAATAATTATATATTATTTAAATTTTAAAAAAGAAGAAAAATGATAAGGTAATTATTAAAAATAAAAAGACAACTAGACAAAATCTTTTTTTTCGTTGATTATTTTTTCCTACCTTCTAATATAGGAACCAAACATAAGAGTAAAGAAAATTGGATAGTTCGGTATCAAAATAAAAGTTTTTGTTTGTATTTTTCGTATTTTTGAAAACAAAAATAATGACAAAACTTCAAAAGTCCCATCATTTTTGTTTAATCTTTATTTTTGTATAAAAAAAGATTTTTGAAAATTTCAAAATGTAATCTAAAATTGTTTCTTAATTAAGATATTTTTGAAAACAAAAAAAAACAAAACTTCATCACAGTCCCAATTTTTTCATTTTTTTTTTTTTTAGAATAAAAAATAGGTTATTTCCTCTAGTTTTCAACCAGCTGTGTAACTTTAAAATGGATTTTTCCTTTATATTTATAAGTTTTTTATTTGTTTCGATTAGCAAAAAAATATTTTAAAAGTGACACATGTTAATATGATAGAATATATATTTTTATATATATTTTTTTAACAAAAATTGTATATTATTTATTAAAAAAATATTAAATTCTTGACAAAATTTATGATTCTTTTATATTGTTGCCTTTTTATGCATTTTATTATATTGCAATGTATTTTAATAAAAAAACTAAAATTTCATTATTCCTAAACGGACCTAACCTCAAGCATCATAAGATCAGAACTCGCACCACCTCCCCTGACTTCCCGCCTCCGCCACTTCTCACCTCCGTCGTGGGCGGCGACACCACCACCTACACTCGCCTCCTCATATCAGTCCAACGGAGGTCAAGCTATCTGACTGAAACGTAGCAACTCAAGAAACTTCCAGTAACGGCATTGAGCGTGTAAACGATGAATTGAGTGCTGAAGGTAGAAAAGTAGGATTTGATTCGGAAAATTTGAGTTATTCGAGGTGAATTCTAATTTTGATTACGAGAATGATGATGATCAGGAATATGATCATGGTGGCGATGAAACGTTAGGGTTTGAGTATGAACAAGCTGAGATTGTGTTTGCTGGTGATGGAATTAAAGGAGGGGAACCGAAGGAGAAAGAGAAGGAGAATGGAGAGGAGGGTCCAGAAATGTGAGTCTTACTGAATTTCTTTATTCAATTTTTATTTTCAATTATTAATTTCATTATATTGATCTTGCCAATTAGAAATGGTTGCTGAAAGCATTTGCTATGTTCTCCATGGCTTAATCAACATTTTGTAATTGTAATAATTTCTTTCATTGAGCTATTGTTTTGATTTCAAAGCTCTGATATGAGATTCATCACCACATATCAGATGTGACTTAAATGCATATAGTTCCATTTAGGAGGAGAATTGTATAGGGAAAGAACCTTGATTTAATGGGTTTTAATCATTTTATTCAAGTGGTATATATGAAGTATTTCAACATAAATTTGAAACATCTGCTGATTATATTGCTGTTACATTATAGAATGTGGATAGATGATGTGTGTATTATCTTGTTTCACGGGTTTCAATCTACTGAAAGTTGAATCATGAAGTGTTGGTTCAGAATGCCATTCTCTGCTGACAAATGAAAAGCTCAAGTGATTCTTGAACTTACAAATGAGGGTGATACATTAATGACAATCTCCCCTCTTCTATGTCTATTGGGTAGATCATAGATGCAATTTTTTTTTGTTTTTCTGGTTTTTTCTGACCGAAGACTTATATCTAAAACCCATGGCCCTAACATGTCAGGTGGTACCTGGTTGGATTTTCATCATAAATATGAGGCTCCAGTTCCCTTATTCCTAAGCCAAAAGAAAAGAAAAAAATCACAGTAATTGTGGGATATTCTGGAATTTTTGGATGTGGAGTTATGGTGTGCGAAATGCAGCAAGTCTATCAAGATACTACATATGGTTACTTTGGGTTCTCTCATATATTTTTACTTGGCATAAATGAGTCTGACCATTTTTGGGAGGCTAGATGGAGGTATTCTAGGTAACTTTCATGGCTGGTGTACATGGGTAGTGGAAGTCTCTCAATTGTTTGATTAATGTTATTAGTGAGCATTTTGTGTATGCTCATTCGAAATACTCGCGATTTTGATCAGATGGTTGCAGTTAAAGCTAAAGTTGGTTGCAGATGTTGGAGTAGTTGGTGATCCAAATGCATGGAAAAACACACTTCTTAGTGTTATTAGTGCAGCTTAGCTAGCCAGCTATTGCTATTGCTATTGATAATTCTCCCTTTACAACTTCACTTCCAAATCTCGGTGTTGTTTCATTTGACTATGGTACTGCAATGGTTGTAGCAGATGTCCCAGGTTTACTTGAAGGAGCACACCAAGGTTTCAGTTTTGGCCATGAGTTTCTCCGGCTCAGTGAAAGATGTTCTGCTGTCATGTGGTATAGAATCTCTCATAACTTGCACCTGCATGATTTCAGCTATAAGATTTTGATGTACCATATTTTCATGGGGTAATTACAAAAGAAAGATATGAAAACTGTATATTTAGTTTCCTATTTTTGGATTTTGTCACGTGAGGTTCTTTTGTGAGTCTGGAATTACTGCCTCTATTCTTACTCACTCCAGATGTAGAGTTACTAGATCTTTGTTCTACTTCTATTTTTGTTTGCTTTGTTTCATTTCTCTTGGTTGGCTTGTGCATATGTTGTTTCAGACTAATAGAACTGTACGTTTTGTCAATGTTCGTCACAGCAACCAGAACATCAATTTTATGCGGTTGGTCTTGAGCTAAAACTGTGTAGACCTGAACTTGCTGAAAAGCCTTATTTAGTTGCCTACAACAAAATGGATCTTCCAGAGGCATCTGAAAGGTGGAGATTATTCAAGGAAAGGCTTCAACCTCATTGCATTAAACCTCTTTGCATAAGTGTTGTGAAGAGAGAGTGTGCTCATGAAGTGATCTGTGCTGCCTATGAGCTTGTACGAAAAAGAATGGAAACCAATAAAGGAGGAGTTTTATATCATCCAATAAGGAAGTTCTTTGCTACTTTAAAGAACTGTTGCCGATGGTTCCTATAAGGTTTATTTGACTTTAGTGAAACACAACTAGGTTTCTGACAGGATCAATCTGCATGAGGTTTATTTGACTTGATTTGACCTTATTTGAGCTTGATGATTGGCCTGCCAATGATGTTGGTATGATCCATTGGAGAGAATTTTTTCTAGTTCATATGATCCTTCTCACAATGGCATCCGAAGGTACTGATTTTTATACCAAATGTTGGTGACAAGAGATTATGATGAATAATGCTTGCTTGTGCATAAATTCAAATTGGACATTGCTCAATGCTTGCTGATCAGCAAAGAACGCTACCACATTTATGTGTTCTTCATAGTTTGTTATTGCATGTATATTTGATCAATATTTTATTTTTGTCATTGTAAAAACACAATTTGTTGAGAATGTATATTAATGTGAGTTTGTGACCCTGGATTATGTTTTTCAAAATTAAAGAAAAATAAACGCAATAGCTAAATGATGATGAGCAATATCAGTCAGCCATAAACTTTGCGTTTGTGGATGGAATCCTCCAAGAAGTGTTTTTTTTTTTTTACAGAACTCCTAGAAGTGTTAGAATGGCTGTTCCTGCTTCTTGGAAGGTACCAAATGCTTATTCCTTTATACTTATTTATTTTGAACATGTTCTGACTAATATGGCATGATAGATGAACACATTGCCATCTTTGGACTAGAATAATGTATAAATGTTCTTTCAATAATTCGAATCATTTCACCCTTTGTATGATGAATCTTATATAATTGTTCAGTACGTCACACAAAACCTTCCCATTTCTCGAACAATTACAAACTATCAATCAGAAAAATGTAAAATAATGAAAAAGATCATAAAATAATTAAAACTAAAATTTTAAAAAATAATCTCATTATGTTGGTTGAACTAATATTATAAATCCAAGAACTTACAATTATAATACTAAAATAATAGTGAGAAAACGTTAGATTCAAGAATACCATTGAAAAGCTATTGTGTATAAATAAAAAATTGAACAATACTTCCCCAATAGAAAGAAATTTCTGACTAAATGATGAAAATTCTCTTTTTTATGAAAAATGATACCAATAGTAATTCAACTACTAAAAACAATGCATAATTCAATTAAGTATTATTTAATTTTCTCCAATATCTCATTTTATTGGTTAAACTTAAATAAATAAATAAAAACAGTCCCAAAGTTGAAAACCATCCAAAATATTTTATGAAACTTACTCAAAACTCTACATCTCATTTTACTTACTTTCACATCTCATATATACTCCAAGAGTTCATATGAACAGCATGCAATATCATGAAATGGTACCCAGAGCCCATATTCATATGCAATATAACAGGTAGAAGCTTTCATGCAAAAATTGTTTGAAATGCATTATGCATTGCCAATGAAGAAACTGGAGGTTAAAAATATTGAATTTCAAAAGTTGGTTTTCTGTTAAGCAATTCATAATATTCACAAGAAGTTTGTAGTTAGTTAATTACAAGTCATTACTTGCAACTGTAATTCTCCTTCTACTACATCATGCAACTTAGAATCCAACACAATGTGAGAGGAAAACTGTGAATATTGCCATAAAAGCTGTAGATTTAGCAATTATCTACGAAACACACGGTTAGATAAAGAGAAGAATGAGGGAATGGAGCAAAGAGAGGGATTGGAAGGGAAAATAGGAAGAGGAGTTTAGAGTTAATTGTGGGTTGTTTACCTGATAAGGGTGTATTTTTCACTTTATTCTGCTTAAATGATGGTTTTAAACTTAATTCAGCATCTCATATAAAGCGCTATTGCTAATAGCATTTAAAAAAACAAAAAAAGCAATGTTAGCAATAGCATTTTCGATCTTGTATTTTTTCACACGGAAAAGAGGAGAAAAAAATATTGGATACAAAAACAATAGCACTTTCCATGCAAGGCCGGTTCAAGACAATTTGTGGCCTAAGGCGATAATTTTAAATAAACCCTTATATATATATATTAATTATTGTAAAAAAATTTGAGTTAATTCTGTTACTGTTAAAATTAATTAGTGAGTTGATTTGAGCTTTTTCTTATTGTAAAAAAAATGGAGACACTATATAATATTTAACTATAGCATATAAGGTTTTAAATAGTCTACGATTTTTTAAATTATTTTTTACAATTGATTTTATTGGGTGAAATCAATTTTTTTTAAAAGTTAACTAAGGTCGTTGATTTTCGGTTTTCTTTTTGTAGTTCTTTTTTTGTTTATTTATCTGGACTGGGCTTTTTGCTTCAGAAAAATTATAGAATAACTTAATTATAGCATTTAAAAGTTTAAAAAAAATTAGAGCCTTTAAAATTTTATTTATTTGTACAATTTGTTTTTTAGTTAAACTTGTATTTTCTTCTTAGTGAAATGTGATTTTTGGCTTCTTTTTTTTATGAACATTTTTTTTTATCTACATTGAGGCTTTTTTTTAAAATGTTGAGAAACTATAAGAAATTTTTAAAAATTTGGGACCTTCATAATTGGGGCCTAAGGCGGCCGCCTCACCCGCCTATAGGGTTGAGCCGGCCCTGTTTCTATGTATCCTTGAATTAAGTTGAAAACAACTCTTGTGACAACTTTAACTTCAAAAATTGTCATTGTCAAGACATGTGAAATTGCCATTTTAAAAGTGGTCAAGCATGGTACCTATAGTGCAATTTAGTGCATTCAATGTCCAATTTAGTCATGGATCATCCATGCCTACTTGAAGCTCAAAGCTCAAATTTTGATTAAGATTTGCCATATGTTAAAAGTTTTATGCTCCAACTCAACAATCCACTACACACCTGTCTTTCTCTTGCTAAGCATATCTACATGGTAGAAAAAAGTTTGGTAGTTAGATGATACCGAGTTTTCAGTACTCATTTCTATTAAATTATGACATGTGAATTTTTATTATATAATCAATATTATTTTCTTGCAAATAATATATTTCAATAAATAAATGACACATGGCAAATGTAATAGGCATAGGTATCGAAATCGTAGAATTATGTGACTACCATACGTTTTTTCTAGACATTGCTTGGGTTAATAAGTGTGAGTCAAGAGAGGGATGGGCGAGGAAAAAAAATCTAGTAATATGGTTGTATCTGTCTTTTTCAAGTGTATCTTTTGTTAAGATTAAATTAGAATATTTTAAACCGAACATTTAGCCGATGAAAGATAATCTAACTAGGCCATAAACTACGAAGGAGGAAATGATAGTAGAGTATTTTAGTTTACCATTTAACCCTTGCATATTAATAGAGAATTACCATTTAATTATAGATTAAGTTTGCTAGGATAGTTGGTGGATGCCTTTCCTTACGAAGAGAAACTCTTCCATGTGATTTTGGGCATTCTGGTGAATTATTGTTTTTACAAATACTTAAATTATAACAGGCTGCGTAACGATGGTATGTAGTAATAAGGGCAATGTTATACAAATAAAAAATTTATATAAAATTTTTGTACAAAATTATGTGTCTTAATGAAAGCCTTTCACTTCAAAATAAACATCCACTTAATTACAAAATTACTACTGTCACGTCATCTTGTATACAAATTTTACATGATTTTTTGCAAGAATAAAATTTTTTGTAGTAATAATTTTCTTTTTCAAAGTTGAGATTATGAGCTGGCCTCCCTAGTACCCAAAAAAAAAAAAAAAAAACTCCATCAAAACCTAACTTGTATAAAGAGCTGATTATGAAATCAAGAAAAATGTTAAACAAATAGATTTATTTATTTATTTATTTTTGGGCATTGAAGCATCCACAAAAATATTGACAATTTAAAAATATGAATTGATGGGTCTTTTGGTTTTGAAATGAGAGAACCACAATAAATTGCGTCATTTTACATAGTGACTTTATATAAAAATTATGTTTATATTTCAACGGGAGAATCACAATAAACTAAAGTCTTGTATGAAAAAACTATTTTGTAAAACATTTCTCCACTTTTGGTTAAGTATACTCTTATCTTATTTTTGTACTCTTCGTCCTATTACATGTAGAAATTTGTATAAAAAATTGTCTCTATCTCCTAAACAAATATTAGTGGTGTGGCAATATTAACTATTATCACTCAGATTTAAGTTTTACCAATGATATACATAAAAGTTAAATACCATAACTGAAAGGAAAATATTAGTCTTACAAAAAAAAAAAAAATAATACAAAATTTGCATACAAAATTATGTGGTAATAAAATTTTGAAATTAAAAGCTATTATGGTGAGAGTTTTGTTTTGAAGTGAAAGATTTTTATTAAAACACGTCATTTATATAAAAATTTGCATACAGAATTGCTTTTAGTACAGTCAATTGCAAACAAAAAGTCTAATAATTAAATTTTTTGATAGCCATTCGTAATTTCAATCACATTATGATGTATAGTATTTTAATGTATCAAGAATATGAATATAAAGTTTTTGTATTGTGAGATCTTCAGCGCCTGTTTAATATAGTTTTTTTATTTATAAGCAAAAATAAATATATTTTTATTTTTATAAGCTAGGAATAAGTAAAAAATTTTAAAAAATAAAAAGTAAAAAATTAAAAAAAAATTATCTTTCCTGATTTATAAGCTAAAAAAAATTACATGAAAAAGTTTTACCAAAGGACCTTCGTATGTACTTATGACTTTAGGAGGGAGCAAATCTCGTCGTTTCTGGCGGACACGTGACAAAGCCATCGCGGACGGGTTTCTTACTCGATCTGAGCCGTCCATTACAAGATCAGAAACCGTACGTATTTTGACCACTACTCGAGTAGATTCGCTTTTACTGTATCCCGAAAGGCCTCTCTCTCCCCACATTCCCCAACGAAATCCTCACCGTACATCTGACCCTCAACCTCGTTAAGGTCATTTTATATAGTGCCCCGCGATACACGTACGACTGTTTGACACGTAGCCCGTACTAAAAGTAAAACTTCAGCCTCTGCAACTTCAGTACGTGTCTGACATACGTTACTCAGTGATTGACACGCCCGAATGTGGGTCCCAGGGGATTGAGATTCATTACGTGGCAACAGATTTTGAAATTTCACGTGGCAATCTGTCATTGGAGGAGTAGGAGGTTTGGTCGTGTAATCCGGTATGTGTTTCCTCATATTAGATTGTGTGCTCGAGTGGAAGATATTCCCCAGCTCTCTTTTTGCAAAGAAAAAGAATATATATATACATATATGTATATATATGTCCGAGTTCATTTGAAATCACACATGAGATTACTGCTTAAGGTCATTTCGTACAACTATATAGTATATATACTTTTGATTTCATCATTAATGTGAATATTTGATGTAACAACTAGTAGATTTAATAAAGATAAATTAGTTTCCCATATATATATATATATATATATATCCTAGAAATTTACATGAATTATATCTCCTAAAAAACAAAATCCAATGCACAAGACTCTAGAGAATGTCACGTATATGTATCCTTGCGCCCTTGCCCATACGTAAACATACTCCGAGCAGATATAATGAAATGACAATAGTGATATAATTAATTAAAGGGTACGGCTATACGATTAGAAAATTTATATAGAATGATATGATTAAATCTCAATTTTTTTTTTTTTTGCTAATCGAGTGTTTGCACTAGTTTGTACGTACCTCAATTAATTTCAGAACTTGTTTAGTTCCTCTGTCTCATAAAAATTAAATAATTACTGGATCAAAGACTCTGAGGTTGGACCCAAATAGTTGATAGCATCTAAGAGATTTCAAAACTGAGACCTTATAGGGAGCAGACCCCCAGTTTCAAGTCTTGACAATCAGAATAATATTTTAGATTAAAATTTCAATATTTCCCTTTAAAATAAAATGTTCATAATTATAATTTTTTAATTACAAAAATATTGTGGCCACAACATTTTAGTGGGTGTTTTTTTCATAAAGTTTTTACTAAGTGTATATACACTTGTATTTGCACCATTATCCTGGAAATGGAGAGGTGGCCACCTCTGAAAAGGTCCTAGAAACTTGGCAGTGCTGTCAATGGTCACTGGAAGAATTAGGGTTTTCTTGTTTTCTTGTTGAGAACTCTTCAACTTCAAAGATTCTGGGTGGTCACTGGTCAAACAGAGAAACATTTCTTTCTCCTCCCATCTGAGTATCTTATCCTCTCTCTCTCTCTCTCTCTCTCTCTCTCTCTCTCTCTCTCAAAGTTGTATAATGCCTACCAGAGAGACTTTCTTTGGAATGTTGCACACTTTCCAAACCATGCACGCACTTTTGTTTAGTTTTTAAGGTCGCCCGGAATTCTGGGGAAAAGATGGTCTTTCCATAGGACTTAAGACCTTGGACTTTGACAAGAGAGAACGAGAGAGGCCCCCCACTCCACCACTTGTTTGTCCATTTTACTTGTTTGAAAAATGTAATGTTAGAACTGAATTTTTCACCCGAAAATTCAACACAGATAAATATAAGTTAATAGGGTTTGCATTATTTAATATTTGAGAGTCACAATAAAAATTCGGTAATAAAAGTTAATAGCTGTAGCATTTTTTTTTTAAAACATTATTCTTGGTACAAAAAATTTCATCAAAATGAGGTGATAGTAATATTTATTCACTCTCCCCGTCATCTCATGTTTGCTCCTAGCACTTCAATATATCTCACATTTTTTTATCAGTAATGCTTTACAATTTGAAAGTTCATATATAATTTATTTACAGAATGATTAATTGAATAAGAGTTATTTACTTTAAAAACAAATTAATTACCGTCAATTCATTCTAGTAGAATTTTCTGGTAGTATAACATTTTCCTTGTTCATATATACAAATGAAATATGCTATTCTTTCAAAAAATTTGTATAAAAAATCTCACCAGAATGATTTGACATTGACATTATTATAATTAAGAGCCATCATAATAGATATTTTATTTTAAAGTAAATAATTCTTATCCAACCAAATCAATGTTGTTTTGTTTTGAAGTGAATAATTTTTATCAAATCAAATTATTTTGATGATAAATTTTATATAAATTTTATTTGTATAGCGTTACTCATATAAGTACTAAACATTATTTAATTAGATTAGACGATAACATTGACCATTTCCAACACATGGTGGATTTTGGAAATGCTAAAAACAAGAAAAGAGGTTGACCCATTTGATTATGATTGGTTTATGTTGTTCCCAAGACCATTTAGGTATGTGAAGTTTAATGAAAGACAGATAATTAAGTTATAAATGTCTTGTTCGAAGTGCTAATCAAATGGATTAGTGCCCCACTTATTGCTTTTGTTTGGGCAGTTTGATCCAACCTTGCTTTACAAGTTTCTCTTTAAGCTTTTTGTTTGTCCTTTTGACCATATATAGCCTTTCACAGTTACTTTTAGAGACACAAACACCCTAAGACCCTCTTCCAGTTTTGCGCCTTTTTTACTTTTGAGGACAATTTATTGATTGGGAAGCAGATTATATGGAATTCACCAAACTAATTGAAGCCAGTACCCCTTTTAGTTTTTACTCCAACATTTTGTTGATAAACAACAAGAGGTGGTCCAGTGGTCAGTTAGTGCTCATGCTAAATATCAAGTCTTAAGTTTAATTCATCCACATGTCTCTTGTCGTCAGTCATCAATTAATATAGAAAGGTTAAAAACTTTGTGTAAACAGTGATTTTGCACGTGCTTAATGAAGTAGTCCATCAAATGCTTGAATACCCTGTAACCAAAAAACCAATGCATTATAACTTATTGCTTAAATTTTAAAGTAGTAGCAACTCGGGAACTGTCGTAGAGTGCATGCTAGAGTGCACAGTCTATTAAGGAGGCGTTCGGATGTGATTTTTTTAGCAGTTTATGGCTTAAATTTATGACTTTTTAAAAATGTATTTGGCCATATACTAAAATAAATGACTTTTTAAAACTAGCTTATAGCTTATGACTTATGACATATAACCTGCGTGTCCAAACACCTCCTAACTCTTGAAAAAAATAATAAAAGAAGAGAAAACCATCATGTTAATGAGTTACATACTTCAAACCATAACTTGGTAATAAGGAGCAACACGAGTGTATTGGTCACAGCTGCAACTGCCAATACGAATGATTGAAACATCATTCTGATAATTTTTGTAGTCTATACATTCTTAAACATGTAATGATATATAGCAAAAACAACATTTCAAGCTGCAAATATGTCCTGTGTTGGATAGAAGAATGTCAAATATGACTGATCAAGCTGTGAGTAGAACTGCATTGTGCATTCTTTAAAGTTCCTCACATCTTTCCATTTTGTGAGCTTTCCCTTGTGTGAACATTACTGGTTGTTCAAAACACTGAAAAAACTTCTCCTTAACGGACATAATTAAAGCACAGTTATCAAAATAGAAAGCAGAAGTAGGAAACATTAGGAAAAACAGAAGCAGAAAACGTGGTCAAAAAATATAGGAAAAACAGAAGTAGGAAACGGTTGAAAAACTTAATAGGAATCTTATTAGAAAACTTTTGAGAAGCTAAAAGAAAACTTTTAAAAAAACTTAGTAGAAATTTACATAAATTATTTCATAGATACTTAGTTAGAACTTAAAAAGAAAAAATGTATAAAAATTAATATTTGAAGTTTTTAAAACATTCCTTCTAAGTTTTCCAAGAATTTCCGTTAAGTATCTCAATAGTTTTTCAACGTTTCTCGAAAGTTTTTTAAACGTTTCTCCTGCAATTCCTGAACGTTTTTTCAAAATTTTTAAATGAGTTTCGTACCAGTATCGAAAATGCTTTCTCCCTCCAAAATAAATTTCTTGGTAACTATATAAATTAAAGTTGCGTACATCTAATCTTCTCCCGTACAGCTTTTTCTTGTGGAACACAGACCTATGTATGAAACAGAAACTAGCTTAAACATTTGACTTCTATAAAGTGAATCTTTTGTCTTTTGGACGCTTATTTTTGTTCTTGTTTCCATTATACAGGACAAGAGAACCTCAATTACTTAGGTTTTTAGTTGAGTTAGAAACAAGGATCTTAACTGCTCCCTTTGAAAATCATGAAGCAGACAAGAACTAAGAAGGAATTTAGCTGACTTATTTTGCTTAGAACACGGATTTTACATGTGCTTATCATACATAATGCAATATTAATACATCCAAATTCAAATGTTTTGAGACTCTCTAGGAGTATGCAGACAAAAATTTATGCTGCGGTTTTTTTTTTTTTTTGGGGTTTATCTTAATTTGTTTCCTAATGATTCATCCCTACCCTTCAAGGATTTGTTGTTACCAACCATTCAATTATGATTCTTGAATTTTCCCATTAAAATCCAACATTAATCCTGCATATGTTCCTGTAACATGTTCAATAGCTCAAGCAATTGATAATGTCTCGTTTGCATATAGCTTTTTTTTTAACCTATTTTTGGCTTTTCTTATGACTTTAGCTAGCTTTTTTAGCCTAAAAGCTAGGGGGAAAAAAGAAGCCATAAGTAAAGTATAATTACCACTGCATCCAACTTCCAATCCACTGTATTGTAGTTGAGTTACTGGTTTAGTTCAGTCCCCTTCAACTTGGAAAAGGACTTTAGTCTTCAAGCCATGGCTCTACCTCTATAAAAGGAAACAGAGCATGTATGCTAGGCTTGTATTGAAACTTGGAACAAAGTAGGTGTTGTGAAGTATCAAGAATGAAAAAGGGTTAGTTAGAGAACCTCCATTTTCATGTATATATATATTTTAGTTCAAGATTACTATTTCGAGCTTGTGTAGAGTCATTGTCCACACGAACTATATACACTTTATATAATACGTGAATAATAGATGAGCATAAGAGAGACTAAGGATGGATCGCACTTGAGATTTCATATTTAGCATGAAGAGAAATTATTTTAAGTTTTTTGGCTACTTCAAAAAAAAGATTTCCAAAAAAAAAGCACAAAAAAAAAGAAAATTAAAAATAGTAAAAGAAGCAAGAGAAAAGAAAGATTTCAAAAGTTGGTGGAAAAGGAAGCATAGTCCTTCAGTGAATGACATCTGCATTGTCCTTCTCTCTCTCTCTCTCTCTCTCTCTCTCCATGATCAAAATCAGTCTTTAAAAGAGTTCCCCTACACCTTCCATTCAAAACCCAAAACTTCACTTCTTTCACCTTCTACATTCCCACTCTACTATAGCTATCTCCCTAATACTGTTACCCTTCCTTGACTGATAAAACCACATTTTCTTTTCTCTTCACTACTACTTTCAGCAATGTCCACCTCTAAAACCTCTGATAAACCCTCCAAAGTCCTTGAACCAAGCTTGGCTCAAACCAGCTTCTCTCTCCTTCAAAGGAACACCTCCCCAACTCAATCTAGTGAGAGAAGAGGCCGGCGAAGGCAACCGGAGCCAGGGAGGTTCCTCGGCGTGAGGCGGCGGCCTTGGGGCAGATATGCTGCTGAAATCAGAGACCCTACAACAAAAGAAAGGCACTGGCTTGGGACATTTGACACTGCCCATGAAGCAGCCCTTGCTTATGATAGGGCTGCCCTTTCCATGAAGGGCAGCCAAGCAAGAACCAACTTTCTCTACACTCAAAACACAGCTTATTCCCACTCTCTTCTTCCTCCTTTTCATCCCCAAACCCTCTTGCAGCCATCACAGCCTGAGATTTGTCATCAAATTACTGATCAAACCACCCAAATTGATCAATCTGAAAATGGCTCTTGTTCTCAATCATCAAATGGGTTATCACCCAATAGCATTAACAGCTGCTTCTTCTCTGCTGATACCAACTCAGGCTATTTGGGCTGCATAGTTCCAGATAGCTGCTTGAAGCCTCCTGAAACCAGCAATGGCAGCACTTCAAATGATCAAAACTTTGGCTTGAATATGGGTTTTCCTTTCATTCAATCATCTTGTGATCATCATAACAATGCAGCTCCTGTTGAAGCTTTGAGTGTGGAAGCCATGGCTTCCAACCTTGGAGATCATCTTCCTTATTTTGATGGACTTGACTGTGGATTTTTGGGAGGTGAGCAGACGTGGGAGCTCATTGAGAACCCGTTAATGGCGGAAAATGGGTTCATGGAGAATTTGTATCCTATCAATGAGAATCCAAGTTTTGGGCTAATGGCTCCAGGGATCACTTCTTCATCTACTTGCTGCTCAACTTCAATTCCTCCATTTGGTGATGGGATTGACTTGGGATACTCTCTCTTCTGATTGCTGCTCTAAAGTTCATCTTGAGGGATTATATAGCTTTCCCATAATACTTACTTGCACCAGCTTTTCTTGTGTTCTTTGTTTTCTTGCAACTCTTTTTGATATTAGTGTAACTACGCTAAGATGTCTCATTAGAGAGAGCGAGAGCGAGAGAGAGAGAGAGAGAGAGAGAGACTGTTTTGGTTTCACAAGATAATGAAAGCTTGTCTTGAAAAGTTTCAGTTGGCGTGGTTTCATACTGAATGATGCGGCTGTGATTCGTTCATTTCAAACCAAATTATTCACCACCATCTTCGTTCAAAATTTTCATTTCAAGCCAAATCATTCACTATCTTTGTTCAAAATTTAAAAAATGCCACTATTATATCATTCTAGTAAAGTTTTTTTTATACAAAAGTTCTATAAGAATAGAATTTTTCTAAATTCAAGAACTTTTCTCCAATACCATGATGTTGTTTTTACGGTGGATAAAAAAAAAAAAAGTTGATCATTGGAGGGAAGTATTTATAAATCAATTGTTGAATTTGATGTGGTTTTGGTGAAAAGCAGTTAATGTGATCCAAGTTTTTTTAAAACCAATCAATGGGTTGAGGGTAGCCAAAACAGTGATCAAGGGCTGAGATTTTTCCGGTACCTGGAACATAAAAATGAAAAAAGAAACGTTTGTATCTTGCAAAATAAGGTAATTTTCTTCCCAGGCTATTCTTATCAATAATCATTAGCATTGTTCATCTAAAGCTGCCCAACAAGTACCTGGAACATAAAAATTGGGAGAAACATAAAAACCTGCAAATGCCAAACAGTTTTATGTGGGCCTTAAGGTTGCCCTTTGAGTACATTACAGGCTTTGTATATATCTATCTTCCATATATAAACATGTATAGAGTCAAAACATTCAGCATCAGACACAGCAAACACATGCAATGCAGTTGTATCTCCTCAGTCAATGAACTAGGATCTGCAAACCAACATTCAAGAATTGAAATGCAACCCCACATCAGTGGAAGTATTAGGGCAGAATATCTTATAATCACAATCAATTCTCATTGGATGTATTGGTTTCGTGAGAGAGAGAGAGAGAGAGGACAAAGATTCGCCAACTATCCAACAGGCGTAGATGGGCTTTTTACCTGCATAAATGGTCATTTCCATAGGATCATCTCACATACCAAATACATTTATCACAATCAACAAAAAATAAATAAATCCTCCTATCACCAAAGGTTTACCCAAAATTGTTCTGCATTTTGGCATATAAAAGGAAAGCTCAGAGAAGCAATGTAGTCAATCTCAAACAATGGATAAAATAGGACAGACATTATTATTACAAAGTCTCAGGTTTATCCTTCATTCCTTTTTCGTATGTGGTTATAAATTTATTTAGAACCATCAACCAATTCAGTTCTCACAATACAAGTAATCTAATCCCATACAAGGCAGTGCTGCGAATGCCTTGCTTGCAGTCTCTGAAGTGCCTCTTTTGCCACAATAAAGCCCAGGACAAAAAGGGGGAAACAGGAACACTTACAAATTCATTCCTAAGTTGAATTGGAAGCTCGTTCCCAAGATTTAGAGAGGTACAAAAGATAAACACACAGTAAAATGTGGAAGCAAGAGTGGCATAGGAGGACTGATCTTTTCGTTCTTGAAAAGATTACAGCATAAATAAACACAACAAACTCCAAAATTGGAGAGATGATGCGGGTTTTGCCCAATGAAAGCAGGCTTTTTCTTCTTCATTATTCGGAAGCAACATGGAAAGGTATATGGGTTTGGTGATCTTTGAAGTTGGGTATGGCTTATTCAAGATGAAAGAGGAGGCCATATAAAGATTATATGAACACAGAGATGAGCAGAGCTACAATGTGCGAGATCTGAATCGTGGGAATGTGATGACTGAAAAGCACAAGCCTCGTATTAAAGGCGTTGCCCAAAAAAAATAACGCTTGGTTCATGAATTCTGAAAAGGGAAAGCTATGATTTGCTAGAATCTTCTGCTTAGCTTGATGTACGTGCCTCATCTCCATGACTTGTGCTACTACTGCCAGCGGAAGGGGCAGAAGCTTGACCAGACTGCTGGATGCTAGGATGAGAGGCAGGCGCACTCGTGGAGAAAATTGAACCAACTGAACCACTAGATGTGCTCATAGAAGAAGACATCCTGATTGATAGAGCATCCTTGTTGGACCCTGAAATAAGTTCCGGCCTCAACTCTGATGATGAGGATGATGGGGCCAGGGTACCCTTTGAAGACCCCACAGGATAAGGAGCAACAGGCATATCAGCAAGAGAAGATGCAGATGGACTGTAACTCAGTGTTCCCATTGGATGATCAAATTTGCATGAGGGCCCAAATTTACACACTCCATTTTGAGCATAGTGAGTGCAAAGTGGTGCGCCCTGATAAACAACTAAGAGATTAGATCACATACTAGAGAATAATTAACAAATCAGATGCAGAATAACGTACCAAAGCATTAAGATTACACAACAATAAATGCACCAATGCAAGCATATCGATATAGTAAAGGGTTACAGCCACATTTGAGCAAGTCTGTAGGCCTGTCAATACCATACTCTAGACTGGAAGCATTTAATACTGAAGCACAATAATGTACAGGCCAAAACTACATCCTTCTTGCCTTCTGAAGCACACAAATTGTGAAGCACCCAAAGAGGCATAGTAAGCATAAACATTGACTGTTGATGGGGGTTCCCACTTGTAAGTTTGTAAATAGGGAACATATCAATAAAAGTGATACCATGCCCAAAACAAACAAATGCATGGCAGCGTGTGACCAAACCAGTTATGCGTCAAGACTACTCCAGAGACAACATTAGACAAGTGCAATAACTCAGCACAGTAAAAAGACTCTGGGTGGACAAAGTGAGCAATATAAATGGAGTTACAACTCAGGTATTTGACTCCTAAATAAATATGGTTAATGAGTACCCGTACCCTCTAGTCTCAGCATATCAGCACAACAAATAATTGGGACTCACTACTTAATGGTTCTCACGAAGCAAATCAAGCACAAAAAGAAACATGTAGAATTGGAAATTTAGCCACTAATATCCATTCAGTTCTTGAAGAAGGAAGAAAAAAAATTCTAAGAAAACAGAAATTGCAAGTCAAATGACCATGAATACTACAGCTTTATGAAGATACTGAACTAGTCTATTAGACTTCAAAATATATCTAATGCCCCAAAACCCAACATAAACGATATGTCTACATCCGAAGTTACCCTGACTCTTTTAAAATGTATAAAGTACCTGTGTTAAACACTCGATACTTGGTCTCCGACACTTGAATAGGAGTATGGTATGGAATATGTTTTAGACATATATTGTTGGATATTCACCCAACAAAAATATGTAGTACTTAGAGTTTATTAAATAAATATGCATAAAACTTCCACACTATGCATGAAATGCTCTATAGCACATTGTAAATGCTATTTTATCCTATAAAATAAAAGAAGTATATTAAAATTTAAAAATATTTTGCCGTGTCACCATCTCCTTGTACATGAGAACTAGATGAATCCGACACTTAAGACACATAACTGCATTCCACACCCATACCCAAGAGTCCATGCAACTTAGTCCAACTTAGTCTATATGAATATCAAATGACTGAATCCAAGGAGCAATCCTAGGCATGTTAATTTAGTACTTTGGAACATAAGAGAAAACTATTCACATAAGTATGACTAAGTCTCCACAAGCATCATAAATTAGCAAATGCCAAAGTACAAACTTCATAATGAAAATTTTATAAATCAAACTGTGAAATAGAAGAAGAAATATAAATGAAAAGATTTACATATTTTAAAAGCAAATAAAAATTTAACTTGCTACCAGTCCACAGGGTATCAAAATACACAAGGACATGTGTCTGTAACTAACAAGCAGAAGTTTTTTGACACACCAATGTTTAATAAGAATCTAGCAACCTACATTTTCCTGGTAGGCAAAGACAGAAATATGTTATAGATCAAAAGAGAGCTATGAGAGCAAATAGGGCGAGGGAATCCTCCAAAGAAATACTAAACGGCATATCAAAGAAGAAGAACGAGAACAATATAACAAAAAATTCTCTGACTCGCTCCACAACCCCAACAGAATGATACCATGCCATTTCCCACCAGTCTGAGATGGAAAAACGACACCACCATGACGATCCTTTATTACTATTACCAATGGCTGGGGCCATGGAGAAGACTGCTATTCAGCAGAACAAAGTAGGCGTCAGCAATTCAGTTCCATATATAACCCAGAACCAAATACGATTTAACATTCGGTTTCAGTTATCATCACTTCTGATTCCGGTTTTAAGACCAGGGAACCAGAACAATACCTGAAAATACCCCCAACAGCCATAAAAAAATTATTTCTCTAATCAAATAAAGGATGCACGCAAGCACCCACAAAATATATGTTTCTCAGTCAAGCTAATACAATACTTCACTAAATATTAAATGCACCTATTTTTTTATAAGTATATTAACTGCACTTAATTACTAAACAAAATGACTTAACCACTTGATCTCAACTATATTTTTGGATGTAATCATCTAATAATGTTTAGAAGAGTCAATTTAAGTTTTGAGTTTTGGAGAGGCAATTGGATATTTATGTATCTATGAGACTTCAAAGATATTTACATTCAAAGCGGAACCCAAAATTGGTCTTGGGTACATTGGGTAATCAGGTAACTGGAAACCACTGACACTCCCTGTGCAAAACAAAAGAAGAAGAAGACCCCAGCACCTAAGTCTCTAACAAATACCAACCCTAGTCTATTTTCTATGCACTACATCAAAAAGAGTCTTGCCAACTATGAAGCGCACTTACCTATTACAGGAAACTGGAAACTTTACGTGATATCTAGATTAATGCATAATTTTCAAATTAAATAATTGTTTTAAATAATTATTGAAAATACTTATTATCTATCAAACTTTAATAAGTACATTTAAAACCACATACATAAAGTAAAAGTAGAGCTATAATAAGATGTTGAGATGGATGCATTGTGTGAAAAGATAAGGCACCATTAGATTTATAATTTTCGTTTAGAGGTAAACGTTGCACCTATTTGATGTCATTTAGGATGGTCTGGTCATGTGGACTGAAAATTATTTATTATACTGTTATAAGCAATCAGTTCAAAGTAAGCATGATGCAAGGACAAAGGAAAGGCCAAAGAGGACGTGCATAGAATGAGATAATTTGGTGAAGTATAGCCCTAGACAGAGTTGTATAGAAAAATTAGATTCATAAGCTCAACCTACAACAAAAATGATACTATGCTTCCTTGAGTTAATCATCATGATCTAGCATCACTAGTGCAATCATCCTACATCATCTGGATATTTAAAGCAGTCTGTGGAACTGCCCCATTTTGATTGTGATATGACAACAATGCAGAGAACACTCTCCTAGCACTGAGCCTAAATTTAATGCAGGGCAGCAATGGAAGGTCGGATTTTGTTCGGTTTTTGTGGTTGCTGAACTGTAGATTATGGTTTAATGGCATGAAAATGGTGGCAACTAGATTCTCATAGGCATCACACCTAGGGTTGGAACTATGTGAGCTAGAACAAGTACTCAATTATATTAGAAGAATTACATTGGCAAGTAAAAAGCTTCAGTGATCTCCTAACCCAATTAGGATTTGACTCTTAAATAAGAAACTAAACTTCAGAAAAACCCAATTATATGACCCATAGTACATCCCATGGATGACCCCTACATCCTATGCCTAGAAAATTTTTAAATTTAACAAAATAACCCTGACCTACGAAGTATAAAATTATCAGATATGAAAGGTTAAACTGACCAAAATTTTAACCTAACCTAAATATAGGCATAAAACAAGACTCTACTAACATTAGAAACTTGACCATGCATTGTTTCAATACCACCCCCCCCCCCCCCCCCCCCCCCAAAAAAAAAAAAAAAAAAAGAAATAAAATTTCCAATTGCTTCAATCGAAATGGCAGAAATGCTTCTGTTTCCTAAGTGACTGAAATGAAACACTAGGGGAATAGCGGAACTCTATTATTTCTATCAAAGCATATTGGAACATAGAGAAATGCATCAAAACACAATCTTCTATACCGAAACAATGAGTTGTGTCAACCCAAGACTTATTATAAATGTTGTACAATTTTTATTCAGAAAAATACAGAAGATTGTATTTTCTATATTAACGTTTGTCACTTCTGAAATATTTCCGAAACGTTTATGTTTCTGTGCCAATCGAAACATCACAACGAAACGAAATTTTGATCCTTGCCAACCATGACATCATGCAGATTTCCTCTTTGCTTTTACTTTTTCTCGAGCCACGTGTGGACGACATCACCAGATACATCACAATCACGATCATATTTTTATCAACAGCAAAACAATTTCTAAAGGAATTCCAAGATATGCGAATTGCAAATATTGTACCAAACCATATAAAATTGTGATATAAAATTATGGTTGTGTAATCATTATTTTTTCTAGCTCTTTTAAGTACAAATCTATTCCTTTGGTATTATAGAATTTCACTTAAGAACTTGAAATTCTTGAAGTGTTTCTTGAGTTTCCAAACCTCTCAACAAGAAGGTGATACAATAGATGAAGTATCTCATAGTCCACTTGATGGCATCCCATGTAACTGCCGTGGAGGGCAACAAAAGTTCAGCCCACCAAACCGTAATTTTACTAGAATGGCTAGCTACACTGAAATTAGGCCAGAGATCTACGACAATATAGCCATGCAGGAGGGGAATTGGGAAAGTTTGTGACAGAGAAACCTATATTCTGGGAGAGGGAAAAGTCACCAAAACACATCCCAATTCAGATAGACTTATACCAAGCAGAGCACTAGGGGACTTCTCTTCCTACTAGTCATACCAAACTCCAAACTAAAAAAAATTTAGCCTTCACTAGTTAGAGTGTCCATTCAAGAACTACAAAAATGCCCCAACACAAAGACCCAGTAGCAAATCTAGACCTATGAACCACTGATGTAGAACAGATTAGGGAAATAGGGCCCAAAGCTGCATAACCACTATTATAGCTCATAGCTAGAAAATTTATAACTAACAAACCATGCTCGACTCTTGAACTGCAAGAAAATACAAATGAAGCCAGTCTAGTAGCATGGATGCTAATTCACAGTGGTGGTCCCATCAATGCAGGATGCAAGGAGAGATGGATTGGTTGCTTACAAGGCCTTGGTATGATTTGCACAAAGTGGCTGGGAGGGAATGCAGCATCACATAAACTAAATAAAATTGTCATAAAATAACACTCAACCCTAACCAAATTCTGTCCAAAATTTCACAAATCACTATAATATTAGTTTACTGCATGAATTGCAGAAATTCAAAGTGTAGAATATCAGAATCCCTATACCTAGACGTTTAGGCCTTCCTGTCAGCACAGAAGAATATTTCTCTTAAAGTAGAGAAGTAATGATACAGAAGACTCAAGAGTTCAAAGCTAAAAAGTGGCACATGTACAGGTTAGTGTGATAATGTAGACAAGAGATGGGTGGGAGAGAGAGAGAGATGAAATGAAATGAGGAAATAAAATTTAGGAAGCTTAGATAAATTGACAACTGGCAATAAGCTGATATTAAGTTAACCCATCAACTAAGCGCATTGGATAACCAGAGCCAACTCAGCCAAGGTTCCATGGTTGGGAAACAATATTGGTAGGACAACTAACCTTAAAAATACAAGTCACTTTGCTGTTGCAATAAAATGTATAGATATTTATCAAGCCAATGTTCAGATAACACTTAACAAATCCGACATAATCAAATAATTTTCTAGTTCTATTTAACAAATAATGGACTACAAGGAAACAACTGTTCAATATAATCAATCTACAATTATCAAAATCTTAACAAAGCTTTAGTCTGAAATTTTGGGGAGACCACATGAAGCCTTTCCCTCTAGTCATCTCTTTTTAGCTCCATCATTTAAATCCAAGGCGGTCACAATCAATGGGAGAACAGTATATTTTGATAATCTCCAAAAACTTTTGCTGCGGGGGGACATAAAATCATGATGTCTGCTGGTCAACAGAGTTTTTTTGTTTTTTTGATAAATGCCTAATGGCCAACACAGTTACCAAACCAATAAAAAATAATTAAAAAAAAACCATGATCAGGCAAGCTACATCATATGCCCTTCTTATAAATATTTCACTTTCATACTTGGGGGCGATAAAGGAGTGGACGCCAGGGTTCAAACACCATCACCTATCAAAGAAATAACTGAATAAATAAATAGACCACTTTAACAACAAAAGAGAATTGTCTCAATACAAAGAAAGACCGCATAATACTGCATTGGCCAATAGGACAGCAAAATCAAAAGCTTCAGACGAGAGAGAAAGAGGACGTTGTAATGATTGAAAAGTTAAAAGCAATAAATCCCTATAATAGATCCAATTAAGAAGGAATCAAGCAGCTAAACAAAGTAATATTCCTATGCTCATGTTGGGTTGGCCACATGAATTCTACACCCCATTGACCTATGTCTAGATCGCAAACTCAAAAAATACAGGGCAGCCAAACATCATAAAATTCATTAAGAAAAGAAAAAAATTTGAGAGCTTTGACTCTATCCACCAGCTAAGAATTCAAAATGCATTTAATTCTCCTTAAAGTGCAACATGTCAAAAGAGGATAATGTTTCAGCATCCATCCTCTCTTAACCACAGCTTTAAGAGGCAATTTTGACCAAAAATCAGCCTGATGGAGATAGCAAGCTGAACCCCATAGGACGACCTAATAAAACTTCACACACCTGGAAGGGTGGTAAATTTTTTCCCTATACTCCAAGGACATAAGAACAAACAAAACAGCTATTTCAACACCATAATCACCATGAAGAATATAACACATAGAGTCCTTATACTGTAAACAAAAAATAACTCTATTTGGGTGGGTGTTTGGGTGGGGGGTGGTTCTTGGGGATTGTGTTTAATAAAGGCCAAAAAATAGCATGTAAACTGTGATTGCATTCCAAATGCATTAACTTTTTCCTTTTTGAGTAAATCTCATTACAACTCAAGGATTTGGCTAATTAAATCTGTTCAGAGGACCGGTTACATACCACAACAACCTTATTACATGAGTAAAGTCGCAATGCCTCCCTACCAAGTGGTCCTAAGCTTTAGGTAAAGCTCCATCTTGTACAATGGAGACTAAAACTCAAAATATAGGAGTAATCTGGACTCAGATGTGAATTTAGTGCATGCATCCATCAAGGCCTTGGCAGCTAATCCCCAATCTTGGACATAGGGAAACAAATGAATCATTTTGATGCAATCCTAGGTTTAGGAAAAGATGCTCTGATACCAAATAATGCAATCCTGGGTTTCCAAAATGATGAACTAATAAAATACAGCTGGAGAACTCTATGAAATGAAGCTCAAACACTCCAAATTCGGCAAGTATATCATTCCCAAAATAATAAACAAATCAAATATAATAGACAGTCACAGAATTTGAAAAGATATGAAAGTAAACAAACCACTCAATAGACTTTATTTGAAGACCGATTGATAACATAAAGCTTACAAGAATTAAAGCCAGAAACCAAACCGATGAGGCTCCAACAAAGAGGAAAGCCCCATAACAATATTAAGTAAATAAAAGGGCAACAACAGCAGTAGGAAGAAATAAGGGGCAACAGTGGTAGAACCTGCAGCAGCAAGGGAGAATCTGCAAAGATGCAGAAATATAGAAAGGGTAGAGATAAGAAGTAGAAAAGGAGAAATCCTGCAAAGAAGAAAAACCGGCAGTGTAAATTCTGCAGAGTTGCAGAATTACAGAGAGAGAAGAAAAGAAATATTATGCAGAGGTGAAGAAATGCAGGGAGGAGAGAAGAAGGAAGAAGTAGCAGCAACAGAAATGTTGGGAGAAAGAGATTCAGAAATCTGCAGTGAGGTGGAGAAAGAATTCAGCAGGGAGAAAGGGGAAAGAGAAGATAAACAGAGAAGGGAAAGGGGAAGGGGTATAGGCTCCAATCGTAGGAGTGTTTTTTCTTTTCAATAATCAACTTCCACTTCTCAACAAATTATTTTGACTCTATATAAAGAGGAGATAGAAAGCAGATTGTTTTGGGCTGCAACAGGAGAATTTGTCAACATTTGTGGGCTGTTTATCTCTGCTGATTTGTAGCTGATTGGAGAATGATTGAAGAGTGAGTGGAGGCTGATTGATGGCTGTCTTTCTGCTGAGTGGTTGAAAAAATAGCTGCTTATTGTCAAGAGCAGCTGCTGGCTTTGTCAAAAGGATCAAGGCTGCTGTTGTGTTGCAAAAAAAAAGGCTGCCTTTTGTCCAAAAAAAAAAAAACTGTTGGTTGGCTGACTTTGTGAAAAATAAAATCTAATGGTTGCCTGCCAGCCTGGGTTACATCACATTTGTATGTGATGCCATAGCATGTTTGAGATAATAAGCTTATTTTGGTAAATCCATCTAGCAGAGGACCTAATTAAAAGTGCCCTAGGAAACTTCTCGTGAACTGGGGTGATTTCACTCTTTTTCATTTGTTAGAAATGCATATTGGGTACATGTGCAACACGTGTCCCATTCCCACATCATGTCATAGCCGCATGTAGCAATTCAGCAGCTATCCCCCATCATTGGCTCAAGTAGAAAAGAGGGAAGGTCTTAAGACTGGTTTCAGTCTAGCCCATAAACATGTGGAACAAGAACTGGATAATCTGATCCAAAAACTAATATCCTAAAACATGAGTTGTTTGTCTGAGAATTCCAATGAAATAGCTGAAGCCCAAGAGAATTCAAATGCACAAATATTCTTGTAGGACCATTGGCAATAGAGCATCTTGATTTGGTTCTATATTGACACATTTTAAATTACTAATAGAAGTGACTTAATTCGACAAGCACTTGGACTATTTTCCCATTTCAAATCCATGTAAACTAGCAAATTTAATTGTTATTAACTTGACAAGTTTTTGACTTATGTGTATTGCATTGTCAGTTCTATTCGGTTTTCACCATTGTCAATTCCACAAAAACAAGCAAACAAACTCAACAAGAGAGTAACTAAATGTATTTTTTTTCATTTAGGACATTTAATATAGCTCCTATTATACCCAACAACATGCAAAATTTTACTTCTTTCTTTCAATGAAACCTTGTCATGGAGGTTAAGAGCTAACGTCATCTGCTTCCATTCACTCAAACTCCGACGGACATATGCATAATCTACTACTGCACTATGTAGATGTTAGCAATGTCAATAGAAATAACAATCATGAAATCACATAAATCTATGGGAGTCTAATGTTAACTCATGATGTAAGAGCTCAGAGAATTTTAAAACCCTAGTCTGGTCATAAATTGGTCTATCGAAGTCAAGCTTAAAGTGAATCAAAGATGCAACCCCACACAAGAGGAAGGGGGTGTGCTCAGTGAAACGAAGAGAAGGTAAACCATTCTCACGTCCAATTCCTATATGCTATGGTACTAGGATAGCATTACCTGCTAAATGAGAAATGCCACCTTCTTTTCATTACTGTGCAGATATTATTGGGGAACACCCTTTAAGTAATTAGTGTATGGCCATATGCATGCCATATGAACAATTAGTATTTAACAATACAACGAAAAATATGAAGAGGACATGCACTCGAGCCAGTCTACCCTTTTCTTTTTTGTTCTCGTGTTTCTTTTTCCTCTTTTTTTCTCCCTTTCAATGGTAAAGGACATGTAGAGCCATGACAAAGGATGTTGTGCCGTGTGAGCAACAGCTGCTTCATCACAGTCCAAGAATACCGTCGTGCATAGAGCCCACGAGGGAAGACATATACATGGTGCACACCCCAAAAGATTGGAAGTAAGGTTTGTCTAGTTTTAATTGAGTTTGGTGAGTAAGAACAAATTTACTAATATCAACCTAAGGAAACAAAACCCATGAGAAGTATACCACAGCACAAGAAAACAATGCTCCCATTAAAAAGATAAATAAAAATCCCCCTCCCCACCACCGGTGTAAAATTCACAAAAGCGTGTAAGGAATCTAGAAAATTCCCTAAAATCTTAAGTACAATATCAGAAACAATAAAATGTTCGCAAAAATTTTTAAATAGTTCTCTATTCTTTTAGGTATAGAAAATATAAAAGAGGGCCAAAACTCTATTTCATTTATTTTCTTACAAATTCAGAAAAAAATTGAGTTAACTATAAAAATAAAATAAAAAAATCTGTTTCAAGAAACCCCAGAAGTATGTTTTTCCATCAAAAGATAATTGATCAAAAGGGTGCTTTCAAAATGTTCAGCATTTTCAAAGAACATATTGCAGAGAACTCACTGCTGAAAACTGTGTCAAACGGGCCATAATTTCTTTAGTCCATTCACCAGTATTTCATAATGTGTACTTGATGATCCTTCCAAACACAACACCTTAAGGTGGAAAGGGGCAGCCTGCCAAACATATGTTGGTCTCCTACTAGCATGGTCCCCCTTCCCGCAGTCAATAAGCTCCAACACAGGACACTAACCTCAGCATTAATTAATGTGCTCAGTAAATAATTAGATGTAGAAAGGGCAAAAGGGATAACCATCTTGGAGCCACACAAAAATCAATAAATGGTTCACCGCCTCCACTGCCCCCTCATACACAGAGTGAATCCAGAAGAAGTTGCTATGAACAAGCAGCAGTCCACATGAAGACAGACACCTTACAAGGCACTCGGCTCAAATACCACGTTCTCAGTAATCAAAATAGCCTCTCAAGTAGCACTCCATGTGAACGACGCCTTACACGGCACTCTACGAAAATTCCTTTCCAATTTGATAAGAACAAACCATCACCACACGCTTCCCCATTCAAGAACAATTCTAGTTGGCCTGCTGCAAAGCATCCTCACTATCCCCACACCTAAGAGCATTATACAAGCACTTAAAAATGAAGGACTATGTTAGTTGTCCAATCCTGACCATGCTGATAAGTGGCACTCGCCCACAACTCCCCGGCCCTCCCTCTTCTCTTCCAGCCTCCATGGGATGAATCTAACCTATATTACATGGATTCCGACAAGGTGTTGAGTGTAGGTATGTGTCTAAGTGCCAGATTCTTCTAACTTGCATGGCAAGGACCACAAGGACATGACTACATTCCATATCTCTTAAATACTTCTTGCACATAAAATTGTGTTCATAAACTAACTTAAAGCTTTTTGTGCATAGAATGAGAGTCTTATATATAGTTTCATGGTAAACTCTTTTACTTAAATATATTTGTTGAGTGCATGTCCAACTTGATATGTCAAACATATCTCATACTCTAACCCAAGACTCAGGTACTTTACAAATTTAAAAGAGTCCTTGTAACAAAGAATTCTTCTAACAAAATCCTTTGTACGTGCATCTGAATAGGAGAAGCCAAAACACTTCTTCCAAAGGTGCAACACCACACCATGTACATGCCAAAAGTGCAACCTCAAACCATCCTCACTACAAAAACCAACATGAACCGCTCCTCTCAACCCTTCCTAATTTTTTTCTAGAAAACCCACGCCATCATAACTTTTTACTTCCCTAAATGTCCACTCTCACCTGACCTCAGCAAATTACCATTGACAACCCTCCTCAAAGAATCACCATGTGTCCATAGGCCGTTGCCCCAATAAGGTCCGGTTGAATTGCCAAAACTCACTAAGATTCTTCCAAACATGCATGAGAATGTTGTCTCCACACCAACCAAATGGCACTTCTCATACATTACTCCCCAGAAAAATATTGCAAACTTCTCTAATCTCTTTGCCATCGAGACAAGGATAATTAAATGTACAAAACATCCATCGAGAGCCTAGAACAGTGCTTTTAAACAAGTGTGTTTGCCACTTTATACAGATTGTACATCTTCCACCCAGCTAAACACTTACCTAATCTCTCCACTTCTAAGACCGATACCTACATCACTTTAAAACATGAGCTGATGGGAGGACCTAAATGCAAAGTAGGGAGGAAACCAACCTTACACCTCAAGTTGCCTGCCAAAGTACCTTTTTTGGTAATATGTAAGGTTCCTGCCAAACTATTCACATTATATAATCAGTTGCACAAAGATTAATTAATAAAATCTGCATAAGACATACGATAGATGACCTTACATCAAATGCAAAAAGTAGGCATCCCAAAAATATAATCAGTTATGTTTCTCTGTGTGAGTGTCATATATTAAGTATACACACAAAATCACACATAGCAGCTGAGGTGATTGCAACTAGGTAAAAAATAAGAGAAATCAGGAAAGTAAGCTTCAAACTCCTACATAAAAAAATTAAAAAAAAACCTCAAGTAATATTCATACTTAGGCACTTAGTTCTCTCGGTAGATATATTGAATAACAAACTTAAAATCCCTTTGAACTTCCTCACAATTACAAAAATCAAACTAAGAATCATACTTTGATATGAACCGTCATATGGAATGGAGTTTCTGCCTAGATGCTTACCGGACGTAGGGGAAGACCCATGGGGCTGAGGGCAAAATTTGTTGTCAGTGTACTCCATTCTGGTGGATGGTGGTATCTACATGATGATCCAAATTTACAATCCCCAGTTTTCATGTAATGTTGACATTCAGGCTGGCCAGGTCTTTCTGGAAATGTGTGTTCCTTCTGGCTACTGCTTGAAGGACCAGCAGAAGAAGGCGATGGTAAATAAGCTCCCATATATGCAGGTGCCGAAGGAGATAATTGTGTTATCCCATAAACAGGGGCTGCTCCAATTGTGGATTGAGTACCAAGGGAGGCTACTGGACTTACAGGTGCCTACACCAGGTGGATCATCAACTTAGTGGGGAGTATAAACATACTCTTCAAAAAATAACACAATTCACCCCGGAAGCTAATGCACCTACTTGGTAAGGATTCCAACCAGAAACGGGAACCATCCCTGGAGGAAGCAGCATGGGACTGTAAGTCCCTTGGAGATATGAACCTGGAACCAGAGCAGCCCTTGGAACTGACCAATTTCCAGCTACCACTCCATATTGTTGAGATGATGGAATATGAGACTGCATCGAGGAATAAAATGGCAGGGCAGGCACAGGTGCCGGCACAGGCAAAGGTCCAGCTGTTGGTGCTGGCACTTGTATGCCAACAGGTTGCGGATGATGGAATTTACAGGTTACACCATACTTGCACTGCCCCGTTTTCACATAGTACGAACACTCTTTTTCACCCTGAGACAATAACTCTAATTTGAGCCAACTCAGTAGCAGGTGTTAAGAAAGTCAAATGAAACCAAGGGATAGACAAGAAGTGCAAAATTCAAACCGGTCGTAGTGGGTATCCAGAAATATTTAGTGCCACAGGGATAGCAGATCCACCTCCCTGACTTGGATGGTGATATTTGCAGGATGCACCATATTTACATATTCCTGTCCTCATATAATACTGCAAATTGTTGAAGAACAGCAAAGTCAGTCCAATGGGCCACTCCAAATGCAAAATAACCTTCCTATTTTCATCAAATGTGGAACCAAATAAAAGAACAATCATTTCACAAAATAAAGTATAGAACTCATTCTTCTCATATTATAACAAATGTACAGATTAATTGCAACCTGGTAAAAATAGCAATTGTAAATTGCCCAATATCAAGCATCTAGTATCTTTTTCACGTTTCAAAGTTTATGAAGAGCATTTAAACCACATACCTGGCACACAGGTTGGCCCGCTCGCTCTGGGTACTCCCCTCCGCCAATTCTCATAGCTCCCACAACCTTACAATTTGATGCAAACAAACTTAACCAAAGAGCACTAATTTCTCAATCAATGTTTCCAAATTTGCAAAGTCCTAATCATATTAACTTTTTTCTAAGTATACCAATCCTCCACTGCTTCACATCAATGTGACAAGCCAGAAACGACTAAATAACGTGCAATCAGTATCAAATCCATATGTCAGGCCACGACAAACCAAAATAGTCACAAGATCAGACTGAATCATGGACATAATTTGAAATGGTTACCCAGAACACTCATCAAAACCCCCCTAATTAAGCCCTAAAATGTACAAATTTTGAACAGGACAATGAGGACTTAGAAGAATTACCGAAATTCGGTCCCGTGGATGATTGAACCGACACCTTGCACCATACCCACAAAACCCCGTCCTCAAATAGTAGATACAATCGGCCTCGTCGGGCCGCTCCGGGTACGACTCCCCACCACTGCCCAATCCCAACTGCCACATAGGCTCTGCATTTGCAAAATCAACACAAAAACCAATCCAAGAATCACTCCGCATTACCAATTCAACGCAAATCCACATTAATGCACGCCAAATTACATTGAAATTAAACGAAAATTGAAGTGCGTAGTGTCAGTGGACGGACCTTCGAGCCCTGTTTCACCTCCCGGCGAGCTCCATTCCGCCACCAGATCGGACTGTGAACCTTCCATTGCTGTTGTCCGACCGTACCTCTCCATTTACGGACTATACTTACACAAACAAATATATATATGTGTATATGTATACGTGTATTTACAGATGTATACGACGGTGGAGTTGGAGCGGTATAATGGGAATGGAGGGTCCGATCGAATGGGGGCTGATGTTTTAGAGAGAGAAAGAAGAGCTTAGAGAGAGCGGAATGGGGTTTAGATTACTTTTTAGTTTTCTCTCACTCTCTCTCTCTGTATCAGTCTGTGTCTTGTCTAGTTTTCGCTTTCTCTCTCTTCTTTCTCTCTCTAAAAGTATATTTTGCGTGTGTATGCTCTGGGTTTTCTTTGTCTTCCCCATTTTTAAAGCCGTTTTGATCTCTGTGGGGCCTCGTTGGGGTTTGGGGGCAATTTTTCGTCTGATTGTTAATGTACGCGCCAAATAGAGCAGACGTTACTTAAAATAATTATTTTAATAAAATAATGTTTAAATTTTAATTTTATTATCTTTTAAATTAATTTTAAACAAGTTTTAATTTAGTCTATATGTAAATTTATTTCAAAAAACTAACAAGTTTCAAAATGTATTTAAATTTAATTTTTGGCATAACAAACTGATATTAATCTAACATTTAATAAGCAAAACACGAGTTGAGTTGGATTAATTTGATTTGTTTTATAACTTTACTAATCATCAATATTCATTTATGTACTTGGATGTAAGTATGTTGTCTAATATTTTGTTTATAGACATATACATATATATATATATATAGGATACCGCTACTCTCTAGTTCTTTTGACAATTAAAAATCTCCAGTTTAGTACATAAGATTGCAACACATAATTGAAGTTTTAAAAATAATAAGATATAAATTGCCACATAACTACGAGTTTGAACATAATATGTCATAATCAATTTTTAGGCTAAAATTAATATTTTGTAACGTAATTATTTCACACCCATTGATCATATATTTTTTTCATGAAATTGGAGATCTTCAATACCCGTTAGAACATTATGAATTAAGTCTCTAAAAAAATAATATATTATTTGATGAGACTATATTGTATAATAAAATTAATATTATTTGATGATTGTAGCAATTTGGTTCTTTAAAGTAATATATTTAGGAAATTTATATAAAATAATAATTTTAAAATTTTGAATATAAAATATATAAAAAAACAAAAATTTTTAAGTGGCAGTAATGTACAATCTATGACAACCCATTCTTCTGCAGAAGTTTATAAAATTGAAATATACAGTACTTGGATGTTAATAAATAGTATTAAAGAGTTTGGAAGACTGTTAAGTTAAATGACAGAGTTACCCTCATATATTCGCATCATGTGGGAGAGGATGTGTCAACCCACATGACATAATTGTCCTTTTAGGAGAGTTAATTATATTTCAACTCATCTCTAATGATCAAATGAGCCCAAAATATGAGAGCGGTCCAATGTGGTTCGACCATAGTGAGAGAATATGTATAGCCTTTTTCGCAGGCACATCTAGGGAGAGAATATTACTTATTTTTAGGAAGAATACAAATTAAAGCACCTTTACATTTATATTCTTTTAGGTATTTTTTATTATGATTTTAAAAATGTTTTTTTTATTATTTAACACATAGCTTTAGTTAATTTGACATAAATTTGTCACCTCCTTTGTGAAAATAGAAATTTTCATTTCACTTAATTGAGCATGTGGGTTTATGAAATTACCTCCGGATACTCATAAATAGCCTTCTTATTGGAAAATTATTGAATAGGTCGAAGGGCACACGTGTTCCAAACTCATTGGATAATTGTTAATTTTTTATCATATAATTGAAGTTATCTAATACATATATCTAGTTGAATTATGAGGTAAAAAAATACACAAATCTAGTTAGCAATACTTGATGAAGCCCAAAAAAAAGTATATTTACAAAATACGAGCAAACACTACTAAGCTCACAAAATATGTATGACAATAATTGAAGTATACTCCATAAAATGTAATAATCGCGCTTCAAATATGTAAAATGAAAAATAAAAAATAGCATGGAACCTTTTCAATGGCTCTTTGAATCTACCTCTACAATATTAAATTTCAATACATACAAATCATCCACAAACCACATAAGTTGATTAAATTCAGTGGACATGAACAAAAGTCGAACCCAGTACTTCCGAATATATAACTCATCCCATAATTAACTTTATACTGCTAAGTTATTCGTGCAAATTCAAAAAATTTAATTTGTTAATACAATATATATCATTTTGAATCGTATTTTTTAACCTATTGAACACACTAAAATAGGACCCGCATTAATAAAATACACATAAAACACAATTATTTGTGTTTAATAGATAATAAAATGTTGTGAGAAAATGCATTAATGTTTTATATTCTCTCTATTATTGACAAAGAATTAAGGTCATTTATGGAATTTTATCTACGTCTCTCTTTCTCTCCGATAAGAGATGAATTATAATTCTCTCGATAAAACGAAAAATATCAGGAAGCAGATGCGGACACCGAGAGAAGCGTGACGCTGCGTATGTACCAACCAGAAAGCGTTACGTATGGCGGCTCACTTTTAACTGAAGACACTAATCCCACGCGCATACATAGCGCGTAAGCACCCTGATTCCTAAGCTTCATTTAACTGGACGGAAGTTTAATGCAAGCGCTACTGTAGCGCGTGAGACTCAGACTCAAGTCGGTTAAAACGGGGAAAGGGTTAAGCATCACAAGGAGGTTGTTTCAGTTGATTCTGTTGTGGTGAAACACGTGAACCAACGGCTCAGATGTCTTTATTAGTCCCAAACAGACGGTTCAGATAAAAAATAAACTTGTTGTGTAGTAGGTAACAAGTCAATAAATGCATAATTATGTGTCCTGAGAATGACCGGATGTACCCGGTTGGCCAGAGTCTTGAAGGTGAGGTGGGTAACGGGTGTGACCGGTCATCGGGTAAAAAAGTAGGGGTCTTGACTTGGACAAGTATGTGGCCACTGGGCACCGGCCACCGGTGGCGCTTTTTAAGATTTGCTCATCATACCCTTTGGCGCACTCGAACAGTATCTCATCAACCATATCTGTCGGCATTTTTATTCCTAATTCTGTCACGTGCTAAAAAAATATGAAATTAAATTATGTGAGTGCTTGGATCTTAATTTTTTTAGTAATTTATGACTTATATTTATAATTTTTTAAAATTATATTTAAGTAATGATAAAAAATGAATTAAAGAAGTAACTTATATTCAATATGATTTTTTTAAAAAATTATTTAAAAAAATACATTTTTAAAACTAAGTTATAGATAATAAGTTAGTCACCCAAACACCCCCATAATATTTGCCTGGCGCGGATCAAATTGGTTGCCCATTTTGGCCAAACATTATTCTCAAGGGCCTATATGAAGGGTCGGTTTGTTGCAATTTTTTTATAATTTTGTTTTTTTGCTTATAAATATAAAAGATCAAAATTTTCATCTTTTTGGTTTTTATAAGTTAAGGGTCCGTTTGGTACAGTTTTTTTTAAAGTTATAATTTTTTTGTTTTTATAAGCTATAATTTTTTATTTTTATTTTTTGTTTTTATATGCTAAAGATAAACAAAAAAAAAACTTGACTTTTTATTTATAAGCTAAAAAAAAAACTAAGCAAAAAAAGTCCTACCAAACTGGCAGAGAAAAAAAATTTAAAAAATAACCTAAAAAATCTATAAAAAATTTTAATTTTTTTACTTATAAATAAATAAAAAAATCAACCCAAAAAAACTTTAAAAGCTAACGTGACCATTGTATCACGTCACCAGAACTACGCGATCTGACGGCCCACTCACTCGATACTGTGTGTCCATTTTTTGGGGAGAGACGTTACGGTGGGATAATTTACAGGCATTAAAATATGTACACAGGAAGATTTTAATATTCCTGCGATAAGAAAAATATTAAAAAGACCAAAACTCGAGGTAACTATGGTGACGTGTAGTGAATAATTTCTCATATATTAGCTCCTCTTTTTATTGTTTTTTTTTTTTTTTTTGTAAGTTAAATGCATGCACAAAACTAACGGCTATGATTTGTCTGCAGGGTGGGACTAGGGACAAAGAATATTGAGATATTAAATTATGAGATTACAAGTTTGGCCCAATAATTCTTTTTTTTACTTTGGCCTACCCCTGGAATTATTTTATTTTTAGTGTATAGAAAATAAAGTCTTTAGTGGGATTTTGAATAAAACTTGACATAATATTACTAATCCAATCTCAAATTTTTTTCATGTGTAGTCATTGTCTTGGCTGTATGGTGGCATTGCAAATTTAAAATTCCCGCAATGTAAAAAATGACACATGTGTCATAATATAAATGAAACATCATACCATGTAAGCATGATAATGTAGTGTAACAGTCATCCTGAATAATTACTCCTCTAGAAGACCATGCAAACATAATCTTGCCAAACAGCGGCTAAAATCAAGGGTTTGTTTAGAACAAAAGAAATAGTAAGGAAAAAAAAGAGAGTAAATCATTTTTCCTGTGTTGGTTTTGCAAAAGAAATGAAAAGAAAATTACTTGTTTGAAATTTAAAGAAAATAACAGGACAACCATTAAGAATAAAAGAAAAGTGAGAAAAAAAAATAACCTTCTCTTGTTTTTCTTCTCTTTCCTTGTTATTCCCTCCTAAATTAGAAACCAGCCAAGAAAATGAAAAGAATATTCTAATTTCCTTTATGTCCTCTAGTGACAAATGGAGTAAATAGTGAGTACAACGGTAGTACCACGTCATCATGCTTATATAGTACAACAAGTCAATTAATTATCCTCACATAATGAGGTAAATCCTAATCATCATCAGTATTGAGTTTAAAAGTTAAATTTTTTTCACTTAAAACAATATGATTAGGATTTTAGACACCTATATAGTTATATATTATTAGCTTGTGGTATCACATCAACAAAATGTCGTGGTATTACCGTTGTATCCAATATTTTCTTCAAACAGAGGCTGTAAAGCAAGATGGAGCTTCACTCCCTAAAAAATGTTTACAGATAATTGGCTGAGATTTTCCAGAAAGTATCAGTCAGTTAATTTAATTTTTTAAATTTTTATTTAAAGAGTAAGCAGTGCAAGAAAGCAACGTGCATCAACTAACAAGTCAGATCATCCTACTAATTAATAACTAGTTAACTCATTTCATATGGAGAGATTAAAGTTCATATTATAGTAACATATGAATACGCTAATAAATAAATCCAGCATGAGAAACTAAATTGGCTTGATTAATGTTTGAAACACAATTTTTTTTTATTTAGAGGAATCTACACTCACCAAAAAGTTATTTTACAAGAACTAAAGTTTGTGATCTAAATCAACCCATAAATCAGTTAAAGTCAAACAAATAGTAAAAATCAAGTTTTGCATTAGAAAACTCATTAAATAGTAAAAATCATAACGAAAATAGTAACTAAGAGCCTATTTTTGGAAATTAAGGATACGTATTTAGGTTTTGATAAAAACTGGTTTTGAAATGGAGTTTCAAGAACCATTAAAAAGTATTTTTTGACTTTCAAAAATTTTGCAAATTCGGGTTCGGAATCCATTCCAAATAAAGCAGTGGATGTTACAAATTCGGGTTGAAAGCAAGGATGTTATAGTAATTTTGCTTTTAGAACAAAAAGAAAGATTAATTAACAATCATGAATTTAATTTTTGTTAAATTATCACAAGTGGCCTTGGTTTTGGTTTTCAGTTATACGGCGTCGTTTCAACTTGGTAAAAGTTGTGACAACTTGAGAGGGTTTAGCCGTTTAGGATTTACGAAAGGATAGGGAGGGTTTAGGGTTCGTTTAAATTCAGACCTCTCAATCCAAACGAAAGATTTTTCAAAATTGTGAAGATCTTCTATGCAGAACAGGTGAGTTCGCTAAATTTCATCAATGTATAAGTTTATCTGCAAAGCTTTACAGCATGTAAGGTCGTCTGCTAGAGCTTCACCGACCCACAATCTCCATTTCCTTCAAATCCGCCCCTTTTCATCATCTCTCAAATCCACCAAAAACTCTCAAAATCAACACTCGTTTACATACACTTACCTCGTAAACTCATGTGGGTTTGCTCCAGAAAAAGCTCTCTCAGCTTCGAAGTATGTCAAATTTGAAGCTCCTGACAAGCCAGATTCGGTCCTGGCATTCTTCAGGAGCCACGGGTTCACCAAAACCCAGATCTCAAACCTCGTTCGAATACTCCCTCCGGTCCTTTTATGCGATCCGGAGAAAACCCTTTTGCCCAAACTGGAATTTCTCAAATCTAGAGGCGTTTCAAGCGCAGACGTTGCCATAATTCTATCTAGGACTCCGTCTGTTTTGAAAAGAAGCTTGGAAAACCAAATCATCCCATCTTTCAATTTGTTTAGCAAATTGCTTCAGTCGGAAAAGAAAACTGTAGCTGCTATTAAACGCTTTGGCGGGCTTCTTTTGTATGATCTTGAAACTTATGTGGCACCCAATATTGAAATTCTGCGAGAAGCCGGTGTGCCCAATTCGAATATTGTGGTCTTGTTGACGTACCAACCTAGAACATTCATGACGAACAGCGAGAAGTTTAGACAGATTGTGGAGGAGGTAGAGAAAATGGGTTTTAATCCCCTGAGAATGAAGTTTGCGTTAGCAATTCATGCGTTGAGGGCAATGTCTAAATCTACGTGGGAGAAGAAGGTTGAGGTATATAAGAAGTGGGGTTGGTCTGAGGATGAGATTCTTGTGGCTTTTGGGAAGCATCCGTGGTGTATGATGGCGTCGGAGGAAAAGATCATGGGGGCGATGGATTTTTTTGTCAATAAAATGGGGTGGGCTTCGTTGGTTGCAAGAAGGCCAGTACTTCTTTCACTGAGCTTGGAGAAGAGGATTGTTCCGAGGTGTGCAGTTTATAAAGTTTTGTTGTCGAAAGGTTTAATTAAGAGCAACGATATTAACTTGACGAAAATGCTGGAAGCTTCAGAAGAGTGGTTCCTAGAGAAGGTTGTGAACTATAACAAGGAAGAAGCTCCTAAGCTTTTAAAGTTGTATAAGAAAAAGTTGAATCTTGCAAAGTAACTTGGATATGGTTGAAGATAAGAGTGGACTGGTTAAGGATGTCCCCCTTTGATGCCAACTTCATGTAAAATTGCTTTATTGTTTTGCTTCTCTTGGTTTTAATTCTTGCGTATTGAGTTATCGTATTTTAAATACAACAGGGCAATCAATCCAAATTTATTATTTTAAGCAAGTTTGAGTCATTTATTTTCACTTTAGCATGTGTAGTTTGAAGATCCACATTGCAGTGCATTGAATTCTGTCATTTCATGATGGTTGCAGCTTGATGCAGTGCACCATCATCTGTTAATTTGGGTAATTTAATTGAGGCCTCCTCTTCATTTTTTGAATTTTTATGACAAGACAGATTTTAGTTTTGGTGAGATTTGTTGCCTAACATACAATAATGCAATAGTTCAATTAGTCAATTTTCTAATCATATTGACTTCTATTTCACTGTAAAAACACAAGTATTAGCTCAGTAAATGTGTTTTTTGAGCAGATGGAGTGGATTCTTTGTCCTTCATTTCGAGCATACTCAATGATATTGTTCTTTTTGTGCAACTGTGATACTGTTGTGTTATTCAGGTTTCAGTGCATTTGCTATGGCCTTCAAAGTCCCTGTTGAGAATTGTTGTTGAATCTTTTGATATCGTGTTCAATTGGTGTTGGATCGTTTTGGTTTTCTACTCCTTTTTAAATAATGCTAAATCGATTTTTCTATTTTCCCTTTTTAGTTTTATTTTTGGTTATGTAGGTCATTCAATGAAGCAGTCTAAGAGTGGCCTTGAGAAAAATAAGTATATGCTTGTGCTGGCACTTGCATGGTGTGATGCACCTTGTGTCGCACAATGCATGCATTATGTTGGCTGCATTTCTTTGATTTTATGATTTACTAAGAGGATTCTTAATGATGGGCATGTTGACCTATTATTCTTGCTTGTAAGTACAGGAAACAATTTTTTCTTTTGTTTTTTTTGGGAAAAGATTTGATCTGGTTTGTATGAAGCTGGAGGAGAGGAGGGAAAAGTGTCAATGATCTGCTAGGAGATTACTATTCCCCAATCTCTCGCACTCCCTGTGCCTTCCCTAATACCTTGCTCTGCTTTAATGTGTGCCACTGGGCCACTCCCAAGCCATTCTTTCCCTATCCTCTCGGAGATTGAAAGTTAGAAAGGAAAAATATTCCATTAAAATTGAAGTTAATTTCGTGATGAATGTTGAAGTTAATTTACCCATTGCCATCATTATTGATATATTAGTTAGTGTAAGATTGATGTTTAAAATTTGAGGATGCTGCATGTGTCCCTAAATAATGTTGAGGAGCTGGGAGAATGTTTAATCTACCAAAGAACCCCAGCATAGTTATGGATGTTCTTTCATGGAACAATTGCAGTCTATATTCTACAAAATCACTGATACCGGACTTTGAGAACTTCTTGTAGTATTGCCTTCTTCGGTTGGTCATTCAATAAGTGCAATGCGGGAAGGGATGCTGAATATGGTTAGATATGAAATGAGCAATTACCAAAGCTGTATTTATGAGAGAGAGAGAACATAGAGAGAGGGAGAGGATTTATTGCTCAGTGGGTTGAAATTTTGGTAACCATGTTGGGAAATTGCTTTATAATGTGACTGGATATTAAACTATTGAAATGAACTTGATTAGGTGGCTGCTGCATATGCGTGTCTTTGTGACCTGTTTTGAAAACATCACTTGCAGTCCTCGAATCACTTGTTTTTTTTTTTTTTTCTTTCATTGAGGGCTTATCATGTGCTTTTAAAGTGGTGGTTTTTGCTAGGCAAGATAATAAGGGGATTGAGTCCCTGACATCAGGTTTGAGATCCTACAAGGCTGGTTAACAATGACATTTCTTCCTGCCGATCCCTGAGCAAATGCAGCTTATGGACTTTTAGTTGATTGCTGCCTTCATCGGTCAGAAATTCAGACGTGGCACTTGCTGAAACACAGAGCAGTGGTTGCTTAATTTTGTGAAATGTGGGTTTCTAAGGTGGATAGCTGTGGAAAAGATGTCGATTGCTCTACATTTTCAGTATTGCCCTGAGATTGTTGTACTGTGTAGTTGGGCAGGGCTTTGCTTCAGTCTAAGTCAATAATTGTCAGAGGCAGCTGTGGCATTCAGCTTCTACAAAAGCATTGATGCGTATGACCCAGATATTCACCTCCGGATTTTTGGTACCCGTATTGCAGATTGCGGTATCCATCTTCATTGAGCTTTATGCAGAGCTTGTGCAGTGGAAATTATAGTCCATATTTAGCCGTCTAAAAGGTTGCACGGAGTCTCTGGTTTTTCTACTGGTATTACAGTAAGTGGAGCTGGTTGTACTAGTTCCATCCATGATCCTTGCAGGTGGGTAGAGCTGAATATGAGATCAATTGGATCTGCTTTCTTATCGCTCGACTCGGATTATGTCTGTTTACAGGGGTTGATTATGAGCTTTTCTGTGGACTGCTAAAAGAATTGAAGGTATCATCATTCATAGGAGATCCAAACTGGCTTGGATTTTAGCTAGTTTACCAACAGGGATGTGTTGGGGGGATGGTGTTATTTAGCTGCCTACTCATCTCTATTGTTGCATCTCTCTTGTTGAGCCAGTTCATTTGTTCATCATCGATTACTTGAGTACCCACCCATTCACCAGCAAAGTCATTTTTTATGTTAAACTGGGATCTAGGTATTGGAAAAGTCAGCATTGATTCCAATCAATTGTATGCTCTTTTATCATTTTTGGGTTTGGAGACAGTTACCTTTTTCTTTTCTTTTCTTTTCTTCTTTTCAATTTCTATAATTTACAAGTTTGATGTTACATTCCCCGCATGGTGGTCAGTCATTGGTACCTCCACCATGTGGTTTATAGCTACCAATTTAGCTCAGCAAATTAGTCGAGCTGAGTGACAAATTAGTCGAGCCGAGTAATGGTTTGTTCAAACGTCACTTTAAAATTTAGCTCTGACAAAAAACTTAGGTTTTGTTTGGTACCAGTCTCAGTTTTAGTTTCGGTTTCGTTTTTTGTATTTTTGGAATCAAAAATTTTTTGGGACTATTTGTTTTTCTTTTTTCTCGGAAACAAAAAAAATGGGACTATCAAAAATACTATCGTTTTCATTTTCGTATGAAAATAGTTTTGGAAACTTAGAAAATATATTTTTAATGGTTCCCCAGGTTGGGGTATTTCTAAAATTTTTTCTAAAAACAGGTTCTGAAACTGACTTACCAAATGCGGTTTCAACATAAATAATTTCTGAAATCAGTTTGCTAAATGCGGTTCCGTTGAATTTCAGAAAATGAAAATAGAAAATAGAAACTGAAACCGTAACCAAATGGAGCCTTATTAATTTGGTTTTTAGACTTGGACCCTTTGGTGGGGGCCACATATGCATTTATATGTGTATGGGTCAGCGCTAATATTATCAAAAGTATTATTATTATTATTATTATTATTATTATTATTATTTTTTGTGGGTAAGTTGGTGTTAAAATGTTTGCAATTAGTGTCTGGGACTTTTTCATATTCCTCATATGCAGTATTAATATTCAACATGCTAAGATTTGTTGGAGAACCTTATTCAGCTAATGTTGGCTTATAGACATAAGATTATGCTATCACTCTGCTTTTTATTTTTATTATTGACCATCTTTTGAGGAAAGAATGCAATCAAATTGTGAACCTTATCAAGTGCGTATGATCTTTGGTGTTTCATTTTGAACATTAGTGAGATCTTTTCTGTTTTGTTCAAACAGTTTTTATTTGGATTACACCGCACTTTGTAATATTTGATTCACCAGTTTTGCATCTTGATATGCCTCAAGCTATTAAGGGATCGATTCATTCATGGCCCCTATGAGAAAACGTGGAAGTATGAATAAGCGTTTTTCTTATGTTAATGATGTCTCTCATAGTAAAGATGGGGAGGATGCTAAGAAAAGGTAAATTTTATCTTTCTTCACAAGGTATTCATAATCTACAATAGGATAAAATACACTATCTACATTTCTACTTTACAGTGAATTTCACTTTAAAATTTGCACTTTTAATTGTATCAAATAAATTTATTTACTTTTAATTTGTTACAATGTCACCCTTCCAGAAGTTTGCATTTGTGCAATTGACGATCAGAAGCGTTGTGCGTCTCACTTGACGCTTTTTGAGGGGCAAAAATGTATTATCACATTAACTAGTATTATTTTACCCCAATTATTTAGTTTCTAAATTTCTTTACAGTAAATTCTTATCAGTCTCTCTTGTTTGGTATGATGTTTGACACAAGTGGTAAATATAAAATAGCGTATTTCTTGGCATGGAGAAATAGGTAAAAGTACAATACTTTGGCCTACCCCTATAATTATTTTATTCCGGTGTATATAAAATAAAGGCTTTAATAGGATTTTGAATAAAACTTGACACAATATTATTAATCAAATCTTATGGCCTTCCCACGAAATAAAAATTACCTATGCGTTATATTTTGCCGTGATTGAGAGGATAATGAAATGAAATAGTATATATTCAATTTTCTTCAAGTTGTTAAATTCCATTCACTGAGAGACAATGGAACATAGGCATAGATATTAAAAGGAAATATAAAGGAAAATAACAGGATAACCATTAAAAGGAAAAGAGAAACGAATGAAGGTAAAGTGAAAAAAAAAAAAAAAAAAGCTCTCTCTTATTTTTCTTCCTTCCTAAATTTGAAATCAAACAAGTAAATGAAGGAAAATGATAATTTCCATTTTTTGTCGTCCATTGCCAAACAGAGGCTGTAAAGTAAGATCGAGTCTTCATTTCCTAAAAAATGTATTGTTTGAGATCAGTGGCTGAGATTTTCTAAGAAGTATTAGTTAGTTAATTTTTATTTTGTTTTTTAATTTTTAATTTTTCAAGAGAAAGCAGTGCAAGAAAGCAACTTGTATCAACTAATAAGTCATGTCATCCTACAAATTATAAGTGATTAACTCATTTCCTATGGAGAGATTAAAGTTCATATTCTATTAGTATGCCACATTGTTCGTAGTTCCACCGTTTTCACTTTCCCCTTCCCCTAGTATAATACTTTTGGGAAAAAAAAGTACAACAATTGACTCTATTTATATTTTGAGCACCTCTAGTATCAACCGAAATCTGTCCAATAGGCCTCAAGTGATGCTAGCAAAATCCTTATATTTTATATTACCATGCTCGATGCTACAATAAGCAAGCAAAACACTACACACAATTGCGTAGCCAGAAAATTTATCCAGGGACAACTATTAATCATAAGCTCATGTATATAATATATGAAGGGTTTTAAAAGCAAAAATAACTATCTAAAGTGGTATTTATAAATTTTTCAGAAGCAAATTGATAGAAATATAAGCTCATATATATAATACACGAAGGGTCTTAAAAGCAAAAATAACTATCTAAAGTGGTATTTATAAATTTTCAAGAGGCAAATTGATAAACATTTCTAAAACTGAGTAAAGGTAAAATTTCTGAAGCATAATAGCTATTTAAGGGGGCCTTTATAATTTTTTTGGGGAAATAATTTCCTAAACATATTTGTGGGTAAAACTATAATTTTTGAAAATTTGAACGGACGAGGAAGCAGCTATTTCCCCTCGGAAAATGCTATTTTTTTAGAATTTTTGTACAAAATTTTATACCAGAATGATGTGACGATGACAATTTTATAATAAACAAGCATCTTGGTGGATTCTTTATTTTAAAGTGATTGACCCATAACTTAACCACATTATTCTGGTGATAAATTATGTATAAATTTTCTAATTATATAGCATTACTCTTTCCTCTCCGCCCTCCGTGGATGTGCCGAGGCCTGCAATCTACATAGGCGGAACTTCATATGGGCAGCATTCACATTATTCATCCATGGGTGTTCATAGACCTAACGTAATTAAGCATGATGAAATAGCTCGAATCACATCCGAATCATGCAAGAAATAATGTGCACTAGTCCTTAGACATGCTTATTTACTACTACTTGCATGATTTTGTGTGTTCTGCTCCCTAATTATTATATTATTTCAGTGACAACGATTACATTAACTGGCACATGGTTATTCAGCCAGCATGGCTTTCAAAACCTGTTTTTGTACTGTCATAATGGGATTGTTTCAACATAAATTTATTATTCAACTCCCTCACTCGATGCAGTAGCAATTTCTGTTTGCTTCGACATCTCAGAATCATCTACGAGTCCATGTTTCTCCCCAACAGCTCTCATTGCTTGATACACTTGAAGCATGGTTGGCCTCTGATCTGGAAATGACTGGACGCATTTCCTTGCAATACTAAGGAACTGAAAGATCTCATCATCGAATCCTAGCCCAACCAAACAGTTGTCAAGTGCTATCAGAGTGCTATCAGAGTTGTCGGTCGCCTTCCAGGGATCTTTCCCAGTAACCAGCTCAAGAAGCACAACTCCAAAGCTATATACATCCTTCTTATCAAAGCCCAGCTCCAACAATTCGCCATTCACGGAAGAGCTTCCACTCAGAGTAGACTCATTTGTGTTGGTGAACTTTGCCTCCCAAAAATTAGAGATCTTGGGCTCAAAATTTTGATCTAGTAATACACATTTTGAGCTTATGTTAAGATGGAATACTCGGAATTTGCAATCGTGGTGAAGCCATGCCAAGCCTCTTGCCAACCCAACAGCGATTTTAACCCTCAAAGGCCATTCCAAGATCTTGGACTCAGCTTTTGGAGGATGTAGCCAATCATGGAGGTTCCCATTTGACATATACTTGTAAACCAACAGCCTTTCCTCTGTTTCATGACAAAAGCCCAGCAGAGGCACCAAATTAGTGTGTCTCAGTCTACCAAGAGTCATTATTTCGGACCCAAAGTGTCCCTCAAAGCACTGCGAATCGTAGAACCTCTTGATGGCAAGGAAAAATCCATTTTTGAGAACTGCCTTATAAATTGTGCCAGTCTTTCCCAACCCGATGACGTTTTCTTCGCTAAAATTGTCAGTAGCATTCACGAGTTCTGTGAAACTGATTCTAGTAACCAGCTTCTCCAATCTAGAAACCTGTGAATCAAATTCCTGCACTTCAGGATTAACTTGGTGGGCAAACAAAAATAAATAGATTGAAGCGTCTGAAAATGGGTGGAGAAAGAGACACCATGACTCTGTCTAGGATATGCAAACAATAACAAAGTTAATTGAGCTGCTTGAAACTGAGTCTAGAAAAAGCTTAGCTGCCTATTCCAATTGGAAAATGTTATTCTTTCAGAATTTTTGTACAAAATTTTACACCAGAATGATGTGACGATGACAGTTTTGTAATTAATAAGCATCTTTGTGAGTTCTTTATTTTAAAGTGATAGACTCACAGCTTATCTACATCATTCTGGTGATAAATTCTGTATGAATTTTCTAGTTGTATAGTATTACCCATTCTAATTTAGTCCATTATTGACAAACACCATGAATTTCCCGGTTATAAACTTATAGCAGCTCTGGCCTGTATGTTTATGTATTATTTGTTAGCATTTGCTTTTCTTTCACCACTTGAAAGTGAAAGTGCAAAAATTATAGTAAGAGGGATAACTGATAACAATCGGGGAACAATTGAACATGGAGGAAAAAAGATGCAAAATATATGGATAACGAGTTTCACCTACAGAAGTTGTATGGAGAGAGAGAGAGAGAGAGAGAGAGAGAGAGATTTTTCTACCTTGCTATCCTCGCTTCTACTCTTTGTAATTGGCGATTGACCTGCTTGAACCACCTCTTGGTTTCTTTTCTTCTTTCTTCTGCTCATAATCTTCTTAAGTGGAATGTTGGGCAAATAAAACAAAGACAGAGCAAAAACCAGAGCCGTAGAGACCGACCAACCAACCACGAAGCCACTTACGAAGAAAGCACGATGGTTAGCAGCAGCCTTGCAGGGGGGCAAGGGACCCCCACAAAGTCCTTGATTGTTTGCATAGCTCTCAGCTGAAATAGTGGAATTCGAAAAACTCGGCACTGGCCCTGACAATAGATTGTTAGCAACACTAAAATCCTTCAAGCGAGGAAGCTGGCTGAGTTCAGGAGGGATTTGGCCAATGAGCTGATTGTTATCAAGTTTAAGAACACTGAGATAACTAATATTCGCCATTTCAGGTGGAATTTCGCCAGAGAGATTGTTGGAGGATAGATCGAGCCATCCCACATAATTGATCATTTCCGAAATACCAGAAGGGATGGGTCCGAAAAGTTTGTTGCTTGAAAGGTCTAAGCCTACTAAGGCGGAGCAGTTTGCAATCCCCCCAGGAAACTGACCCCTGAGTCCCATGTCTGAGAGTAGGATATTTAAGACCTTGTTCTCGTCAGGGTGCCAACATTCTATTCCAGTAAATTTACAGATGAAACCTTCTGTATAGTTGCTGAAGTTCCAGGAGCTTAAGTAATTGAAAGGGTCTTCGATGGAATCCTTTATTGATTTCAAGCAATTAATATCACTCTCAAGACCATTACCTGACAAGAAAAAGTTGCTCAGTGACAACCAGGCAATGGTAAGGATTCTTGCAGTGAAAGCCATTTGGATGAATGAAAACTGGAATAAATAATAGAGAAAGCAATACAAAATCGTCGAAGTACTTGCCGGAGCACCAAATGCCCTGTAAGAAAGAAGCGATGATTTGGAAGATACAGCGAGAGAAAGAGAGAGAGAGAGAGAGATCAACAGACGTGTTAGCGCTGCAGTGCAAAAATTGACTGAGTGTTATTTTAAGAGACTTTCTGACGTAACTTATTTAGTAATTTATGACTTATTTTTATAAATTTTTTAAAATATATTTTGAGTAAGTGTCTTTAAAAAAATAATTTATATTTAATTATATTTTTTAAAAAAATATATTTTTTAAAAATAACTTATAACTTATTATTGTACAACTTGTAGCTTAATAATTATCATGTCAAACACCTCCTTTGCATGGATGAAAATAAAAGTCTAAAAGTGAGACTACAAAGTGTTGCGTGAGCGGTAGAGAGAGAGTGACACGGACGAAGACCGAGAAGACTTGGGCCGCCGGTCCAGCACGGTTGGAGAAATTGGGTGGGTGGGACATATTTTTGCTCTGTTTGAAAGCACGGTCAATTTTTATTTTTTGTTACGTGTTATTAATATATGTTTTTATTTTTTATTTTTTTTATAATTTATTGATGGTATTTATAGGTTACTGTTCGGCTAACAGTACTAGACCAATGTTTTAAAATCAGAAAACACATTTATTTTAATATTTTTTATATTTTTTATTTAAAAAAAATAAAAAACAGAAACACAAAACAAAAACTAAACGGACCATTTATTTTTATTTTTTTGCTTTTGCTGTCTATGGAACTGACCAAGCTTTTTTAGAACAGCTTGGCCAAGGTTTCCTCACCTATATACATATTGAAGTATCCGGAATCTGCAGATATATTTAATTTATTGGGTTATGTCAATGATAACATAACAAAAAAAAAAATCGTTATAGATAAAAGAACCACTTTTAAAGAAATGAAAAAGCAGGGGACAAAAAACCAACTGATAGAGGCACTTTTTTTCCTTTTTTAAAAAAATTTCCCTCTCGGTGTTTTCTGATCCTACTACACTTGAAGAAAGGTTTAAAATTTGGACCATGTAGCTTCTTCCAAGCCCAGGCTTCAAGCCGAGTAGGCTCCTATAGCCACAGGGTGGAGCAACAATCTTCATTTGCCAGCAATTACATAGTACCGTTAACATTTATAAACCCTAGTATGATTTCTTAACTAGCACTGCAGTTCATGAAAAAATGTACATGTCTCCTTTCTAAGCTTCTAGGCCCAGTATAATTTATGAAGGAATTTTATTATATTTGGAAAGGCTTTAAGGCTATGTTTAGTACAAAGAAATGGAATAGAATGGAATAAGAATGGAAATAAGAATAAGAATGAAATAAAATGAAATAGTCATTCTCATTTCCTTATTTATTTACTTGGTGGGAATAAAATGATCATTCTTATTCTACTATTTGGTAACACAAATTAATAATGCTAGAATGAAATATAATTTTAGTCTACAATATGAAAAGCCAATATTATATTATATATAAAATATGAAAAGTATTATACATTATTCTAAAGTGGTGGTGGCAACAGAGGGTGGTGGTGGCGGGTGGATGGTAGTGAGGCTGGCAATGGTGATGGCAAAAAATGTATGATGTTGGTGTTTGGTTCATCAACTGTTTGTACTAATTCAACTTCGTCACCTGTTACAACCTTTAATGAGTCTCTACTTTTATTTATTCTTTTTTGTTAATAATCTTGATTTTGATTTGTGAGATTGTTTTTGCATGATTTGTCTTTGTAGTTGATTGAGTCTTTGATTAATCGAGCGGACTTAACTGAATCCGATGCTAAGGCGTCTTTGAATTTTGTTAGTATGGGGAGATTAAAGTTCATATTCTGTTAGAATATTAATAAACAAATAAATAAATGGAATGTCTTAGAGTCATGCCTTGCTTGGCTAGAGCCATTACTTGCCGAATTCTTGATGGACCATTCCATGGATTAAGGAGGACATGTTTTCGTACCGATATCCAAAAAAAAGAAGATAATGACATATAACTGTTTGGTTCAAAACGGATATGGCTAATTTGTGGGCCTATCACTTTCAAATAAAGAACTCACTAAGATGCTTATTTATTATAAAATTGTCATTGCCATATCAATTTGGTATAGAATTTTGTATAAAAATTTTAAAAGAATAGCATTTTTCAAAAAAGAAACAAAAAAAAAAAGTTTTACCTGTCCCAAAAATTGTCCATTTTATAGGGCTTCAATTACCAGTGTCAATAGTGTTTGGTTTGTAGGCACATTCCAAAACCCTCAAATCATGAATCATGTTGAATGAATTCTATTTGCTTAGGCCTTTTAATTTGGAGGTGATGTCTGCACTATGCCACATTGTTTTTAGTTCCACCGTTTTCACTTTCCCCTTCTACATAATTTCGAGGTACCTTAACTTTTGGTGTCTGAAAAAATGTCACGGCCAATTGACTCTATTTATATTTTGAGCACCTCTAGCATCAACGAAATCTGTCCAATAGGCTTCAATTGATGCTAGCAAAATTCTTCAGGAGTGGTTATATTCCATGCTTGATGTTACAATAAGCAAGCAAAACACGGTTATACACAATTGCATAGCCATGGAAATTTTCCAGGGACAACTATGAATCATAATGAAATGAAATTCTTTTTAACAGCCAACGAGGACATTTGATTTTCTATATTGTTAACATACATAAGCCATTCATTGATATAGACAAGGGTCTTAAAAGCAAAGATAACTATCTAAAGTGGTAAATAAATTTTCTGGTAGTAAAATTGAAAGAAAAGAGAAACGAATAGGTAAATTTTGGAAAAAATTTTCTGGAAGTAAATGGAACTCTCTTTATTTTTTTCCTTCCAATAAATTTGAAATCAAGACCATTACCTGATAAAAAAAGTTGCTCAGTGACAACCAAATGGATAAACTTTGCAGTTTTTTGGATGAATGAAAATAGAGGCTGTAAAAATAAGAAAGCAGTACAAAATCCTAAAAAAGTACTTGCTGGAGCACCAAATGCCCTGAAAGAAAGAAGCGATGATTTGAAAGATAGAGAGAGAGAGTGAAGAGAGAGAGTGATCAGAGAGGTGGACATTTATTATACCAACAACACGTTGTGGAAGATATGTATAGAAAGCGTGTTAGGGCTGCAGTGCAAAATTGACTGAGCATTATTTTATGGCATTTAACCTAGTTTATTTAGTAGTTTATAATTTATATTTATAATTTTTTTAAAAATATTTTTAAATGAATAATTAAAAAAATAATTTATGTTTAATTATATAAAAAAATTTTTAAATTGATATTTTTTAAAAATAATTTATAAATTATTCGTGGCAAACATCCCTTTATGTATATGAAAATAAAAGTCTAAAATGAGACTACAAAGTAGTTGCGTGGGCGGTAGAGAGAGAGTGACACAGACGAAGACCGAGAAGACTTGGGCTGCCGGGTCCAGCACAATTGGAGAAATTGGTTGGGTGGGTCGGGTATATTTTATTTTTAATTATTCTGCTTTTGCTGCCCTCACCTATGTACACATATATTTTTTTTTTTTTGGTTCAATGCAAAAAACAAATCATACCAAATAAAAGCGATCCCACAATCGAAGTGAAAAAGTATAGAGTTCAAAAATCTCAAGTAACTTTTTTTCTTTTTTTTTTTTTAAAAAACGAGATCTTTAATTGGGAAGGGTTTGATTGGAAGTACCACAACCTACTATAAGTTATCAGTCGATGTGAAACAAATCAAAATTTGTAGATATATTTATTTTATTGGGTTATGTCGATGATAAAATAACAAAAAAAAAATTGTTAAAGATAAAAGAATCACTTTTAAAGAAGTGAAAAAGCAGGGGACAAAAAACCAACTGATAGAGGCATTTTTTTCTTTTTTCTTTTAAATATCCCTCTTGGTGTTTTCTGATCTTACTACACTTGAAGAAGGGTTTGAAATTTGAACCATATAGCTTCTTGCAAGCCCAGGCTTCAAGCCGAGTAGGCTCCTATGGCCACAGGGTGGAGCAACAATCTTCATTTGCTAGCAATTACATAGTACTGTTAACATTTATAAACCCTAGTATGATTTCTTATCTAGCACTGAAGTTCATGACAAAATGTACATGTCTCCTTTCTAAGCTTCTAGGACCAGTATAATTTATGAAGGAAGTTTATTATATTTTGGAAGGCTTTAAGGTTATATTTGGTAAAAAACATGGAATAGAATGGAATAAGAATAGGAAAGAAATAAAAATGAGAATGAAAATGGAATAAAATGAAATGGTCATTTTCACTCTCTTATTTATTTGCTTAGTGGGAATAAAATGATCATTCTTATTCTACTACTTGGTAAGACAAATTAATAATGCTAGAATAAAATATAATTTTAGTCTATAATATGAAAAGCCGATATTATATTATATATAAAATATTAAAAGTATTATACATTATTCTAAAGTGGCGGTGGCAACGGAGGGTGGTGGTGACGGGTGGATGGTAGTGGGGCTGGCAGTGGTGATGGCAAAAAATGTATGGCATTTGTATTTGGTTCATCGACTATTTGTACTAATTTAACTTCGTCACCTGTTGCAACCTTTAATGAGTTCTGGATTAGCTTATTTCTCTACTTTTATTTATTATTTTTTGTTAATAATCTTGATTTTGATTTGTGGGATTGTTTTTGTGTGATTTGTCTTTGTAGTTGATTGAGTCTTTGATTAATCGAGCGGACTTAACTGAATCCGAGGCTAAGGCGTCTCTGAATTTTCTACTGAATGAAGCTATCGAGGCGCTCTCTCTCTCTCTACATAAATATTGTTGGGTTTGTTTTGCTCCTTTATCCAATCTCACATCGATTGGGAGTGCGAAGGAGAGGTAAGGGGCAACGGACAAGGTTATTTAAGGAGGGTTAAGTCTTCTTGGTTAAGTGCACCAGTCAATAGCTTACCTGATAACTTTTGATTTTAGTAAAATTCTTCTTAAAGAGGTGAAAGTTAAAAGTTAGTTAATGAAATAGCTTAATGGGTATCGGCAGGGTGAGGAGGAAAAATTATGTGATTGTAACAATTTTTTACAGAATGAATTTTTCTCTAGGGCTAGTGCTTTTTCTCCTGTTTTTTAAAAGTTTTTCACGTAAATCACTGTGTTGTGTTTTTCTCTATTTATTTTGATATTCCTGTCTTTCTTATTTTCAAAAAAGGCGTGTTTGGGAGGGTCAAAATTCTCAACAAATATATATGTATAAGAAGTCATAAATATTATGTTTGTATGCTTAGCCTTTGAATGGGTATTGGGTGATGGCGGGGGTGGTGGCGGCGGCAACGGTGAACGGTGGTAATGTGTGGCAAGGAAGGAGAATGGAGGAAGATTTATTTTAAAATTAAATACAAAAAAATTATTATTTTCAAAAAATTTCAACTTTTTAAAATTATTTTTGAATTACTAAAATAAAAAAATAACAAAAACATTTATCAAACGTATTTTCTTTTTTTTCAAAAAGTTTGACAACAAAAATATTATCAAGTTTTATTTTATATTCTCATTCACTCATATTTTCTTTTTTTTCAAAAAGTTAGACAACAAAAATAGTATCAAGTTTTGTTTTATATTCTTATTCACATGAGAAAGTAGAATGACAATTCTCATTTTTAAAAGATGGAATGATCATTCTAACAAAATTTGGGAATGGTCATTCCTAGGGAATGGTCATTCCAACTTTAAATAATTATACCAAACAAATGAATGGAATGAAAGTAGGAATGATCATTCCATTCCATTTTATTTCCTTGTATCAGACATAGCCTAAGTTCATTATTTAGAAGGCCTCAGTCCCATCTTAGCGCGGTCATATTAATAGGTTCATTTTATAAAGAAAATAGCCCCAATGGGTTGGATAACGAAGCCCTTATAATAACATAAAAAATATAGCGCTGGTGGAACCCTAAAATATAGAAATGAAATAAAATTATGCGTAGGTTGCTGATAATTCCATAGTTATGAAATTGAGGTCAATCAAGTGACATGCATGAAACTTTCTCATTTTAATGAAGAAGGAGAACCAAAAGGTAGGCTAGAAACCAAATGTAAATAGCACTCAAGACCATTATCCAAATGAATAAGGAGAACCAAAAGGTAGGCCAGAAACCAAATGCAAATAGCACTCAAGACTCTATTATCATTAGTACTATTGAGTTTTATAATAATTCCAATCCGTTTCAAGTGTTGCAGTTAATGGATCACTCGTATTCACTAGGTCCAAGTGATAAAGAACCGACCCTTGTGCTGGTGGAGTGAGACGGAGCGAAGGGCAAAGGAGTGAAGCTATGGCATTGCTATTTTGGGAATTTTATCAATTTATAATTGTAGGCTTCAATATAAATACGTTATTATCTTATTGATGCAGGAGCATGATGACAGATTTAGTCTAAAGGCCTGTTTGGTTGGGCTTATAAACTGACTTTTTGACTTAAATTTTTTTGTTTATAAGCAAAAAAAGTCAAGATTTTGAAGCTTTTTTACTTTTCTGCATATCTTATCCTGTTAAAAGCAAAAAAAAACTGAAAAAACTTAATTTTTTTTGCTTATAAGCCAAAAAAACAAAATAAAAAAAATTGCAAAAAAGCCAAACCAAACAAGCACTAAGTTACAATTTGCTATGCTTTGAGCTGTTTGAGTTATTAATTTAGTATGTTTGTATTTTAATTAGCTAGTAAGTTGTGTTAAGTCTTGGAATTGTGTTTTAACTGCTTGGAATATGTAAGGTTTGTGGCAAGTTGTCTAGCATTTACTATGGATCTAGAATGAATCATATTTTCTAATTCATATATTATCTACAGGAATGATATTAAAGATAATGCTTTTGAATATAAAAATATTTCTTTACAAGTTTTTTTTGCTTAGAGTGAGTAATTCCTCCTACAAATCAAGTGTATGACTTGGTTTTGTTGAGTGACATCCACGATTAGCAACACCAAGTGACATCCGTTGTCCCCAGCGAATAACATCCCGAAATCATCCTACCTTCTTTGTTGAAACCTACCGGCTTTGGTCACCCTCGCAGGCTTTAGCCTGCATCACTTGCTCTGTATGATAGTGCAAAGTGCAAAGTAATGGAGCGATGGCTTTGCTATTTTGGGAATTTTCTCAATGTATCCAAGTTAAAGTTTCAATAAAATTCATGGGGGATGGCTTATGTGCCTAGAAAGGCTAATGGTGCAGCTCATGAGCTAATTGGCTAGGCATTCGGGAATCCGTTTACTAGATCTTTCTATGCTGCGGAGCTCCCTCACTCAATATCAAAAGCCATTTTGTATGAAGTGAGAGGATTGGTGTCCCTGGTGATTTTTTTTTAATTTTTATATCTCCTTGCCCCGTTTCTTGTTTTTTTTTTGGTATTTGACTCCGCCAAAAAAACAAATGTAGGTTTTTATATAAATACGTTATTGCCCTACTTTCTATTATATCGCATTCAATATAATGAAAGAGGTTGTACTCGGAAAAGTTGGTAATTGCTGAACAACGTAAAAATCTTGTATTTTCTGTGTTCTTTATTGTATGTTCATTGAATTACATTGTATTACTTGTGCTTCTGTGCAACATAAAGCACCTTACCACCAACCAAAGAAATAGCACTCTTCCTTTAAATGGCCAAGACAAACTACATAACTCACAAGTTAATTCACACGTTAGTAATTTTTAATGTCCTAGAATAAAAAAAGAATTGTAACAAAATTATCCCTTAGTAATTTTTCATTTTGACTTAACTTTTTTCAAAGGGTTTATATTCTGTTTTGACACCCACACTCTATCCAACATGCGAGAGTTGGGAACTCACAAAAGGCACTCATGGGATGTAAATTAGGCATTTACCATTCAATAAATCTGATTGGTCAAAAACAAACTTATGCCATTTAGAGGCCTCAAACCATTTTTATTCCAAGAAAAACATAAAAACTATACGTTAACATCAAATATGATATTGTTAAATGAATTTTAAAAATAGTTTTAACTATATTAAGATTGTATTTATTTCAATTGTGTAAAAACTTGTTTTACACTACTAGAATTTATGAAGAACCAGGGAAGAGAACCTTAGCGGTGTTTGTTACAATATAAGAGAGGAAATCCTTGTTAGCTTCAAGTTTGGCAATGTCATCCTCTCTAATGAAATGGTACTCATAATCTAATATGTACTGTATTTTCTTACTACTAAATGCAAGTGAGTCAATCTCACAAGCGTTTATTAGCATAAGGTTCCACTACTTTGTGTCTACTAGAGGCACTAAACATATCTCTTGGAGGGAAGGGCATGGCATTACCAAATCGATGAACGACAATACTTCTAGGGTACCCCTTCAAGATGTAGGAGCTCAACTGTTGATAAAGATGACCATTGATGAGGCATCACAAACTTGTGGGAAAAGCACAAATCGATGGTCATCCCACCACAATACTAGTAAGTTTTCGAATAGCGATAGTAATCCATATTTTATTTGGTCATTTAAGGAGAGTTGCAAATGGCTTATGTGGTCACCACAACCTTCATTGCTCATCTCTTTTCCCTTTTTTCTGTTGGGGTATTTCACATAATTGAGATGGACTCAATCTATTTGATACTCGGTGAAGGGCGCACACACAATGCTTCTCAAGGATTGAATGCAGTCAATGATTACTTTTTGCAACTGTGGAAAACTGTCGCTAAAGTATTATATACTGAAGTATCCAGAATCTGCAGATATATTTAATTTATTGGGTTATGTTCAATGTTAATTTATTGGCATTTGGAGGGGCAACTGTGTTGCAAAGAATGACGATACCTTGAGACACTGGCTGTACCTCTGGGCAGTGGTGGAGCCAGAAATTTTAGTTAGGGGGGCAATATTTATTTACAATCCAAAATTTTTTTTTAGCATAATGATATATAATCTGAACTTTTATACAAAACTTGGTAAACTAGTTTCAAAACTTGTTTTGAGTAAATTTTTTGGAATAAACCTTAGTTTCAGGAAGAAAATTAAAATTTTAAGGTGGCATTCATAAATTTTATAGGAGGAAAATTGATAAATATTCTAAAATTATTGGTCAAAACCAAAATTTTAAAAGTATAGGGGGCAATTGCAAAATTTTAGGTGGATAAATTGAAAAAAACTTTCAAAATTAGAGGTAAAAATGTAATTTCTACAAAGTTGAGAGGAGGTAAGTCCCCCCCCCCCCCCCCCCCCCGGGCCTCACATGGCTCCGCCTCTGCCTCTAAGATCATTAACTCCTTAAAAGTGACAAGAAAGTATCCTATTCTTCTCAGGTAACCACCTCATGAAATCTGACTCTGATGGGATAAGAATTAAATTGGCCTAATTAAGGTTTAAAATTATGTCATAGTTCAAACATAATTTTTCTTATTTACTGGAATCTACATGCACCAAACAGTTCTTTGATGTTTGTTAACATAATCAAAGCTTGTAGCCACTTAAAGTCAAACAAAGTATTCAAATAGTAAAAATTAAAACAAAAATAGTTCCTGAAAATAAGTGTACTATACTACACTTCTCGTGAGTTTTGAGTCAAATTCTTAATTGAACTTATAAAATTTGAGACAAATGCGGTTTATTAAAACAAGAATGTTAGACTAATTTTGCTTTTACAACCAAAAAAAAAGATTAAATAACAATCCTAAAATAAATTTTCTGTTAAACTATCACAGATTCACAAATGACCTTGCTTTTAGTTTTTACTTATACGGCGCCGTTTCAACTTGGAGGCTTCCAATTCTGAGACACCTTGAGGGTTCGTTCAACCTCAGACCTCTCAATTCAAACAGAGGATTTTCAAAATTGTGAAGACCTGCTATGCAGAACATGTAAGTTCCTCCTCCTCCTCCTCCTCTTCCTTTGTTCTCTGCTAAATTTCAACAATGTCTAAGTTTATCTGCAAAGCTTTACAGCATGTAAGGTCGTCTGCTAGAGCTTCACCAACCCACAATTTCTATTTCCTTCAAATACACCCCTTTTCATCAACTCTCAAATCCATCGAAAACTCTGCAAATCAGCACTCGTTTACATTCACTTACCTCGTAAACTCATGTGGGTTTGCTCCAGAAAAAGCTCTCTCAGCTTTGAAGTATGTCAAATTTGAAGCTCCTGACAAGCCAGAATCGGTCCTGGCATTCTTCAGGAGCCATGGGTTCACCAAAACCCAGATCTCTAACCTCGTTCGAAGGCTCCCTCCCGTCCTCTTATGCGATCCCGAGAAAACCCTTTTGCCCAAACTGGAATTTCTCAAATCTAAAGGCGTTTCAAGCGCAGACGTTGCCAGAATTCTATCTGGGACGCCGGCTGTTTTGAAAAGAAGCTTGGAAAACCAAATCATCCCAGCCTTCAATCTATTCAGCAATTTGCTTCTGTCTGAAGAAAAAACTATAGCTGCTATTAAACGCTTTGGCGGGCTTCTTTTGGTTGATTTTCAAACTTTTGTGGCACCCAATATTGAAATTCTGCGAGAAGCCGGTGTTCCCAATTCGAATATTGTGGTTTTGTTGACGCACCAACCTAGAGCATTCATGACGAGCAGCGATAAGTTTAGACAGATTGTGGAGGAGGTAGAGAAAATGGGTTTTAATCCCTTGAGAATGAGGTTTGCGTTAGCAATTCATGCGTTGAGGGCAATGTCTAAATCTACGTGGGAGAAGAAGGTTGAGGTATATAAGAAGTGGGGTTGGTCCGAGGATGAGATTCTTGTGGCTTTTGGGAAGCATCCGTGGTGTATGATGGCGTCGGAGGATAAGATCATGAGGGTGATGGATTTTTTGGTCAATAAAATGGGTTGGGCTTCGTTGGTTGCAAGAAAGCCAGGACTTATTTCGCTGAGCTTGGAGAAGAGGATTGTTCCGAGGTGTGCAGTTTATCAAGTTTTGTTGTCTAAAGGTTTAATTAAGATCAACGATATTAACTTGGCGAAAATGCTGGAAGCTCATGAGGAGTGGTTCCTAGAGAAGGTTGTGAACCGTCACGAGGAAGAAGCTCCTAAGCTATTACAGTTGTATAAGAAAAAGTTGGATCTTGCAAAGTAACTTAGATATGATTGAGGATAAGAGTGGACTGGTTAAGGATGTCCCCCTTTGATACCAACGTCACATAAAATTGCTTTATTGTTTGCTTCTCTTTGTTTTAAGTCTTGGGTATCGAGTTAACGTATTTTAAATACAACAGGGCAATCAATCCAAATTTATTTTTTTAAGCAAGTTTGAGTCTTTTGTTTTCGCTTTAGCATATGTAGTTTGAAGATCTACATTGCAGTGCATTGAATTCTGTCATTTCATGATGGTTGCAGCTTGATGCAGTGCACCATCATCTGTTAATTTGGGTAATTTAATCGAGGCCTTCTCTTCATTTTTTAATTTTTATGACAAGACAGATTTTAGTTTTGGTGAGATTTGTTACCTAACATACAATAATGCAATTGTTCAATTAGTCAATTTTCTAATCATATTGACTTCTATTTCACTGTAAAAACGCAAGTATTAGCTCAGTAAATGTGTTTTTTCAGCAACTGGAGTGGATTCTGTGTATTTCATTTAGAGCATACTCAATGATATTGTTCTTTTTGTGCAACTGTGAGATTGTTGTGTTATTCAGGTTTCCGTGCATTTGCTATGGCCTTCAAAGTCCATATTGGGAATTGTTGTTGAATCTTTTGATATCATGTTCAATTTGTGTTAGATGATTTTGGTTTTCTACTCCTTTTTAATGAATGCTAAATTGATTTTTCTTTTTTCCCTTTTTAGTTTTATTTTTGGTTATGTAGGTCATTCAATGAAGCAGTCTAAGAGTGGCCTTGAGAAAAATAAGTATATGCTTGTGCTGGCACTTGCATTTTGTGATGCACCTTGTGTCGCACAATGCACGCATTATGTTGGCTGCTTTTCTTGATTTTATGATTTACTAAGAGGATTCTTAATGATGGGCATGTTGACCTATTATTCTTGCTTGTAAGTACAGGAAACAATTTATTTTATTTTTTTTGTGGGGGAAAGATTTGATCTGGTATGTATGAAGCTGGAGGAGAGGAGGGAAAAGTGTCAGTGATCAGCTAGGAGATGCATATTCCCCAATCTCTCGCACTCCCCGTCCCTTCCCTAATACCTTGCTCTGCTTTAATGTGTGCCACTGGGCAGCTCCCAGTCCATTCTTTCTCTATCCTCTTGGAGATTGAAAGTTAGAAAGGAAAAATATTCCATTAAACCACATCTAGTTGAATAATGACTATCAAAGTTGATTTCGTTGTGAATATTGAAGTTAATTCTGTCTTTGCCATCATTATTGATATATTTGTTAGTATAAGATTGATGTTTAAAGTTCAAGGATGCTGCATTGTCCCTAAACAATGTTGAAGAGCTGGGAGAATGTCTAATCTGCCAAAGAACCCCGGCATGCATGTGGATATTCTTTTATGGACCAATTGCTGCTGATGGAGTCTATATTCTATATAAGTTGCTGACGCCTGTCTTTGAGAACCTCTTGCAGTATTGCCTTTTTCAGTTGGTCAATCAATTATTGCAGTGTGGGATGAGATGCTGAATATGGTGAGATATAGAATGAACAATTACCAAAGCTGTGTTTAGGAGAAAGAGAAGAGAGGGAGAGGATTTATGTTACTGCTCTCTGTAATGTTGGGAAGTTGCTTTATACTGTAATTGGATATTGAACTGTTGAAAATGAAGTTGATTGAGCAGCTGCTACCTATGTGACTATTTGGGACCTGTTCTGAAAACATCAGTTGCAGTCCTTGAATCACTTGTTTGAATTTTTTTTTCTTTGGTTAATCAAGGAAAAGAAATCCTGGTGATTCCTGAGCAAATGCAGGTTATGGACTTCAAGTTAATCGCTGCCCTCGTCGGCGAGAAGTTCAGAGCATGGCACTTGCTGAAACAGAGAGCAGTGGTTGCTTAATTTTAGGCAGTGTTGGTGTCCAAGCTGGATACTTGTGGTAAAGATGTATTGATAGGCCTACATTTTCAGCATTGCCCCCAGATTGTGGTGTTGGAGAGGGTAGTTGGGCAGGGCTAACGCTTTAGCGTTTGTCAATGGTCAATTGGCAGCAGTTGTGACATTCAGATTGTGCAAAAGCATTGTGGTGTTGGAGAGGGTAGTTTTCAAATCATTTGTAATGAGCTGAGTCGAGTAGAGTAATGGGTTGAAAAACTTAACGAACTTCAAAATATGTTTAAGATTGGTTTGTTTTATCTTTGGTGCTGATTTTAACAGATTGTTTGGAACCTGGGGGAGGGAAGGAAAGGAAAGGGAAAATTTAAAATTTTTTTTTTCTTTTTCCTTTCCTTGTGATTCCAGCTAAGACGGGAAAGGGGAGAAAAAAGACAGAAAGTTTTAAATTACTCTCTCTTTCTCTCTCTCTCTCTCTCCTTTCTTTTCACTTTTTTCTCATTTTTATGTAAAATAAAAAAAAATAGAAAATATTTTTCAATCATTTTTTCTTTCCCTTTCTCAAGTTCAAAACAGGCTTTAAATGAGTTTTAATTAAGTTAATCACAAAATTTAATTAATTTTGTGTTTTCTTAGTATATATAAACTTATTGAGATGAGTTCAAAGCCAAATTTATAAAATTAATGCGTTTCAAAATGCTTTTCAAGCATGTGCATTTTGTTTTGTTTTTCAAAAAATAAAATAAAAATTATATAGAAAATTCGTTTGGTAAATTATTTAGAACATTTTCATTTTTTTTTAAACACTCATTTTTAAGAAATGGATTTAAAATATTTTTTGAATTTTCCAAAAAAAAGTCTAATAAGAATAAAAAGTGATAGAGAAACAACAGTGCGACTTTGTTTGTATTGCTTTTGAAATGTTGTTTTCTTCTTTTTAGAAACAAAATAATGACAAGTTCGAAACGACCATCGTTTGTATTTTTCCTATAAAGATACTTGTTATAAATTTAGAAAATACATTATTTTCTAAAATAGAGGTATTTTTAGAAGAAAATTTTCAAAAACAGTTTATCAAATGAATTTTCTTATTTGTTTTTTTAATTGGGAAACAATTTTCAAAAATGAAACCAAACACTGATTTTTTATGCTTTTGAAAACAAACAAACAAAAATAAAAATATTTTAAATATATCTTACAGGCTTGCGGCTCACACTAACACAAGTCTAAGCTTCACACACCATAACTAATTGGTTTAATTACAACTTGCATCAATTCACTTTACACCAAATTTTATTTTAGAACTTTTATTTTCACTTATAACAATTAAACTATTATATTTCTAATTTATTATAATGTCAACCTTCTATTTGAAAATGAACATAAATTAACATATGATGATCACATGACCTTCTTCAAAAGACAAATATGTAAAATTTAATTATTTTTTTAAGTAAAAAACTTGTATATATTGCACGTGAGTTGAATTAAGAATTTTTATATGAAGTTTAATTATATTATATACATCACAAAAGTGATTTGAGAGAAATTTGTGATAAATTATTACGAATAAACATGATTTTATATTTTTGTTCATTAAAAAAGATAACGTATTTATCATATGCGAAGTTTTAGTATATTTTTTTTCGTCTATTTTTTAAACAAAAGTTAGCAAAAGGTTAAATTTATAACAAATTAAGCTTAATTAAAGTGAGATTTGATGTAAAATATAAGGATATAAAGTGTAATTAACCCTAACTAATTTGTAATTTCAATTCAAATTTAAATTTAAATTAAAAAGAAAAAAGTTTAAAAAGAAGATCACACGAAAACGCTATGGTGGCTTAGGCGTTTCTTGTATTCAAGTTTCGCGGTTACGCCCCAAATTTCCTCTCTCTCTATCTTTCTCTCTCTCTCTGTGCCAATCCTCCATAGTCATCATCGTCTTCGCTCTCGTCAATTGCTCGTACGCTTCAATTATTCTCTCGATTTGCCTTGCCACTGTCAAATCCAATGGCTTGAATTCGAAAGCTTTCTGATCGGTAAGAACACATTTTTGCTGATCTCGCCTTTTCTGCTTTTATGATTATTCTTTTTGGGCTGTTTCAATTAGGGTTTCGACTGAGAATTTGGAACTGGCTTTTGGGGGTTTTTTGAACTCCTCTAACCACAATGTCTTTTATATTTGACTTACTCTGTGTTCTATTCATTATTTCTACTTCTTCAGTTGAAATTTCGCTTTCTTTTCTAAATCTTCTTGCAATAATTCTGATTTCGGATGTCATATTCTCTGGTATGTTAGTTTTGTTGGAGTTACAAATTAGTAATAAAGTTTTTTGCTGGGATCAGCTGATATATATGTATGTTAGAGCTTACATGCGTATACTGATTTTGTTGCGTCAAGTCAATTAGGACTCAATGAAGTGTTCAAAGTTTTTTGCTGGGATCAGCTGATATCTGGAACTTTAATTTGTAAATTTTCAACTAACTTAAATTTTTAATAAAATTATTATCAACTGTTAATTTCACTTTGAAATTGTATTTCGAAATATTTGATGAGTCCAAGCCACAATGTTTTTGTACGCTTTAAGTTTCTGGGTTCAGAGCTTTGCTTAGAGAAAAAAAGTAGTCCAGTTTAAGGATCAAAAATTTCGTTTCGATAGGTTGTTTTGGTTGGTTCGGAAATGGAAACAGTTTGGAAACGTTACGAAAATATTTTGGGATGTTTTGGAAACATCTTAGAAGTAAAAGATATTAATATAGAAAATCTCAATCAAAATTGTACAACATTTATGACAAGATGTAAATTTGAGTTGACACAACTTATTGTCTTGGTTTAGCGTTGGGTTTTGGTGCATATTTTTATGTTCTGGAGTGTTTTGATGGAAACCATAGAGTTTAGTTATTCCACTAGTATTTAATTTGGGTGTCTTAGGAAATGGAAACATTTTGGCCATTTCGACGAAAACAAATGGAAATTTTGTTCATTGGTCCAGTTTTGAAAGTTTGTGCCTCTTCACTAAATAAGGTGTCTAGACAGGATAAAATGTTTAAATTTTTAAGTTTGTGCTTGTTCACTTATGAAAAAGTTATTTGTGCTTCCTCATTAAATTACGGGCTTGGAATTTTAAATAAAGAAATACAATGACATTTTCTTTCAAATGCCTCTTCTTATTTGGTGTTCGATTAACACACTATAAATAGTTTTGTGGCGATTTGTGAACCGGTCTTCTTGTTTGAGCTTCTCTGCATACCACTTCTCAACACGTATATATTACTGTGGTTAAGTTCTAGGTATACATTAAATATTGCGCATTTAATTACTGCTTCATATCTAATTTACTTTTTAGATAGAAGATGCTAAGATTGTGCTATCACTCTGCTTTTTTAGATTCATTGAATTGAATAGAAGATGCTAAAATTTATTGGAGAACCTTATTCAATGAATGTTGGCTTTTATACATGAGATTATGTTATCACTCTGCTTTTTATTTTTATTATTGATCATCTTTTGGGGAAAGAATGCAATCAAATAGTGAGCCTTATCAAGTGCTTATGATCTTTGGTGTTCCATTTTGAACATTAGTGTGATATTTTCCAAACAGTTTTTATTTGGATTACTCTGCACTTTGTAATACTTGGTTCACCTGTTTTGCATCTTGGTGTGTCTCAGGTGATTAAGGGATTGATTCACTCATGGCCCCTATGAGGAAATCTAGAAGTGTGAATAAGCGTTTTCCTTATGTGAATGATGTCTCTCCTAGTAAAGATGGGGAGGATGCTAAGAAAAGCACACAGCGGGTGAGTTTTTTATCTTTCTTCATAAGATATTGGTAATCTAAAATAATCACGATGAATGAACTTTCTTTTTGTCTCTGATGGCTACTTCCAATTTTTGCTAGTGGTGTCTCAAAAATTTTCCATCTTCTTGGCAGTGATATGATATTATAATTCCGACTCTTGTAATCTTGGCAATGACATAATATAGAATCTCGTATTACAGGGTGAAGCTTCATCCTTCATGCATGAATTTTCTTTGTAAAAGTCAGATAGTCACCTTCTAGATAGGTGTATTGCTGTGAGAGCTATATCAAATTTCTTCTAGTAGGGAGCTTTTTGCATTGAGCTATTTCTCCTTCCTTTTTCACTGTAACTGTGTGGGCTTATCTTGTGGATAGCTCCTAAGTTTCTACACTCTATACCATTGACAGATGAGAGGATGTGTTCAATTAGGAACGTAAGAACATGATTAGGGACAATTAATTGCAGTCTTTTGGATAACTGGTTGCTACAACATATGGATCAACGGGATCAGACCTCTGTTTGAAACAAGTCATACTAGTCCTTACTGTCATTTTTAATATTCAAGGTTCCCATAATATTCAGCTGTTGTGTGCTTGATAAGTCACTTATGTAGCAATCATTTGTAAATAATGAGACGGGTATTCCTGTCCATCCAGACAAAATCCAAAATAAAGGATTATTTGATTCAAAGGATTTTTCACATTTTTCTTGAATTCCCAAGAATGTTCAGAGGATTCTGATATATTTTTCTTTGTCCAAATTTGGAAGTTTGTTTGATTAGCTCCATATGGGTATGGCAGCTTCTACCTGACCCTGAATTGAGTAGTTTTGTCTGTGTTCAGTATACCATGTTTGTGTTGTGCTATTCTAGGAATTATAATGTACTTGTCTGCTCTGTATTGTTGATGCATGTTTCAGTTGCATTGATTTTGTGTTATGTTTCTGTCAATATTTGGAACAGGGTCGTGCTTTCTCGGGGTTTGCATTGCATTAATTAACTAAACAAGTATCATTAAGAAACTCATTGTACTTGGCATTTGCAAGTATCCTTAAAATGATAACCTTGTCCTATTTTTTTTTTCTTTTGCAGAAGAGAAAGCTATCTGACATGTTAGGGTCACAATGGAGCAAGGAAGAGCTGGAGCGTTTTTATGAAGCATATCGTAAGTATGGGAAAGATTGGAAAAAGGTTGGTTTAAATGTATCTTCAAGTGCTGTTACTTTTATTTAGCCTTCTTTCTGTGAACATTATGACTATTTCCTTACAAGTACTGTTATTCAAATTCTTTGTGATTTTGTGGAAGAAGCTGCAACTTCATTTGTGCGCTGGGATCAAGTCTACTATCTTGTTGGTTAATCAGTTATGCTTTCGAGGTCTTCTGATTTTTCTTTCATATGGATTCTAAGGTGGCTGCTGTGCTGAGGAACCGGTCTGTGGGAATGGTGGAGGCCCTTTACACAATGAATAGAGTAAGTGCACTATTCTGGTATAAGTCTAACATGTTGAATCCACTAATGATGCATCTCTCTGTAATTGGTGATGCTTTTAGCTTTTAAACAGTACATGTGATGTTAATCTTGAAACTTTGTGGTTAATATCTGTGATAGTTAACCATGAAAATATTTTTGTCTCTTTTTCCTCGAACACAGCTGGGCATTTCGATTGCATGGTTACTGACAAGTTTGTTCTGTCAAAATTAAGCTAATGTGCTTCACAATTTCACATTGCTGCCGCAAGTTGGGATTTTGATTTCATTTGAAACAACGGATAACCAATTTAGGAGACTTATTACTATAAGCTTTATGCCCTAGTGGATAACGTTAAGCTATATGACCCAGTGGAAACATACAAATCTATCTTAGGTTTGGCATACTAAGTTTCCATTTTCAATAAGAAACTATCTCCTCTTCAGATTTTCTTACATTTGAGGCAGGTTGACTGAGTTTACTACTGACATAAGCTACTAGTTTAGTCAGAGTTATATGAATAAGCAAGTTCAGGGGTTGAATCCTCTGCAATCGATCGATGGGAACCACAAAGCTATATGGGGCAGGAGCAAACTGTGATTGCTAAATAACTAGTTGAAAAACCCATTGGAAGATTGTTTCGTAACACACACATGCCTGAAAAAACTGTGATTGCTAAATAACACTAGTTGCTAATACAAATTAACAATCTCCTATCTTTGTCTCAATTAATTTAGTTAGTGCATTTAACCCCTTCTCTTCTTGGTTAGGTTTACCTTAATAACTGAAAAGTGCAAAATATTATGCTGTCCTGTCTTTCAGCCATTAGTGAGTTGGAATCATCAGCTTGTCTGGCATATAACCCGTAATCTTCTTTTTACATTTTGGTTCATAATCTTTGTCTCTTGCCAAGGGTTTGTGCGTTACTCCTATATTCTTGCTTTACCTAAAATTTTAGATTAAGAAAAACAGACACGCTGACATGATAATTTTAAAAAGATCATGATACTACACAACAAGGACACTACAACAAATAAATATATATATTTATGTGTACATGAAAATAATAAGCATTTCTTCCTTTTTTGCATTACAAATACATTTACATTTTATTATATGAAGATAGTAAAAAATTATATCCCACATATGAACAAAAAGTCCTAGTACCTATTTTAAAAAACTCTATTCATAAATAAATTGGAATTTTTAAGATTTAGAATTCCTAAATTAAAAAGTCTAGAGGAGGGATTTGGTAGATTTAAATTCACATTGTTTTTATTTTATAATTGTATCCCATCTGTTTTCTTTTTTCAAACTTTCAATGTGTTTTGTGTGTCTAAGTGACGCCGTGATAGACATGAATGTTCCTCAAGTATCCTAAGCGTGTTGGGTTCTTAAAAAGTTGAAAAAAAATAGGAGACATTTGGACGCATGTCGGGGAGTATCCAATGAGTGTCACGTCTGACATGGACCCAAAACCTTCTTAGAAGTCTTGGTGTTTCTTAGCTTTCAAATTTGAAGGCCATCTTGATAGTATTACCTAGAGTTAACCTTAGTTTAGTAAAATTAAGTTGTTAACAAATAACATATGCCATGTAAATCTTTTAGAGTATGCCTTACAGGTTTTTATACTTATTTCGTAGCATTACTTTGCAGTCCTTGTTCTTTCTCTAATCTTCCGGACAAGGATCAAAATTTCGTTTCGATACATTGTTTCAGTCAACTCGGAAACGGAAACGTATTGGAAACAATTCAGAAACATGATGGAAACGGAGAAAACATGGAAACATAAGGAACCTTTTAGATACATGAATATAAGTTCATCCACGTGTATTTCTAAAGCTACTAAATTAATAAAAAGAACATGTTTGAGGGTTATGTAGTCATTAATATTAGAGAAAACGCATGATAACATTGAATAGCAAGCGCTAATATGTATAAAGAACAGTTAAAAAAATTTTAATTTTAGAAATTTCGTGAATTGTTATTTATTTTAGTTTGATAGAAGGTTTTATTTATTTATTTATTATATAATGATACTTAGAGTTGATACTATGTGATTATAAGATAATTGGAGAATTACATTTCTTTAATGCATTAGTTTTCAAATAAGTATTTGAAAATTTTAAGCTAAATTAATCATAGTGACAATAAATAAAATCTCTCCCTAACTAACAAAGATAATAGATTACTATAATAATAAATAATAAAAAAGAAGGTAGCCATAAGCAAGGCTCAGAATTGTCAAGTACATGTTGAAACAATTCATTGTTTATGTTTCGCAGTATTTCGGTGCATTTAGGTGTGTTTTGGTATGTTTCAATGGAAACATTGGAATTTTAGTATTCCACTAATGTTTCGTTTCGGTCATTTCAATAGAAACAATTTTTGAATCTCGTATTCTCATGACAAGATCAAGTTAAGAATACACATCCAAAGATCAAGTTAAGAATACACATTCAAAAAACAGAAAAGAAATTACATGATCATAAATCATTTTTTTGTCTTTAAATTTCAGTTGAGTTTATTGAGTGACACAATGATTGGGAAATATCCACGATGAAGAAAGAAAAGATGATTCACTCGTTAATTTTTGAATACTCCTTGGATAGTATTGAATACTTAAAATCTATATATTTTTGCGACATTGTTGTGTATAATGAACTTTCAAATAGTAATGTGCAATGAATTTTATATTTTTAAGTGCTGCAATGTCCTATCATTTTCTTTGTCTTCACCAAAACATTGGATATGCTTTTCCACCATTGCTGTTGTTGTGGTTACGGTTATGCTTACTGCATATCCGGTTTCATCCGGTTCCATGGATAGTCCAAGGTTTCAAACTGTATTATAGCCCTAGGAATATGATAACCAGAATTGAGTGTTGTAAATAAAGGTTTTGGGCATTACATGGCCTAGTGAATGAAAGCATGTATGTAGTGTGCATGGCATTGGTCTAGAAGTGTGTTTAATTCATATTAATGCTGTATTTTCAGGCTTACTTGTCTCTTCCAGAGGGGACTGCTTCGGTGGTTGGCTTAATTGCAATGATGACTGATCACTACTGCAATCTGGTGAGATTGTAGTTTAATAACTAAATGGGCTGAACATTTATGTATAATTGTTATTGATATTGATATTATTATTATTACTACTAATCCTTTTGGGATATTAGAGAAAGGATTGTTTTCTCTCTTACATGAATGAACACAAATTTTATTGCTTTTATTTCTTACAATTACTGCATAGGGAAAGGAATCCAAATATTTTGTGATGCAAAAGAATAGAATCAACACTAGGTGGATAAGAAACTGAGTGTGAACTGTAAAGACTATGCCTGTTTTGTTTTTTTTTTTTAACCTCTTTTGGTAGTACTTTAGGCACACTGCCATCCTACCCTGCTATGATACGTAGATGACTTCACATTATAGGCAATTTATTATGAACTTAAACAGTGTGAGACTTGTTGAGATGGCTTGAGTGTCACTAAGTTTTTGGACTGTGGCCTGGCAGGAAGGAAGTGACAGTGAACAAGAGAGCAATGATGGCACAGGGACATCCAGAAAACCTCAAAAACGTGGTCGGGGTAAATTTTGGCCTAACACCTCCAAAGGATCCGATGGGCACTTACTTTTGCATTCTGATCCAGCTGCATCAAGTTCTGGTTGTCTGTCATTGTTGAAGAAGAGGCGCTCTGGTGGTATGATCTTGTGCTTGGAAATAACTTTCAACGGATCAAAGTTCCCTCTCTCTCTCTCTTTCTCTCTCTCTCGTGTATGCCTGCAAGTCCATGCACACTTGTAACTCAACTTTGATTTGACTACTTTAGTGAAGGAGCTCATGGATTGCATTTACTGCTTTTGTTTGGTATTACAGTGCTCGTGACTGGGCCACTTTTTTGGCACGAGCTTTTTGATTTTCTGCTGTTAACTTTGTAAAATAGAACTAAGAACTTCCATTAAAGCTTTGACACCTAATGGAAACCGGCATAGTAAATGTTCATTTGCTTCCTATTAGTGTCTCCTCAGAATTTAAGTTGTACAAGGCTTAATTAGGGCAAGACTGCTTTGGATTTTGCTACAGGAAGTCGACCTCGTGCTGTGGGGAAAAGGACACCACGCTTTCCTGTTTCATATTCTTATGAGAAAGTTAATGGGGGAAGGTTCTTCTCTCCAACTAGGCAAGGCCTGAAACTAAAGGTGGATGCTAATGATGATGATGTTGCTCATGAGGTAGCATTAGCTCTAGCAGAGGCTTCACAGAGAGTTGGTTCTCCCCAAGTTTCTCAAACACCAAACAGAAGAACAGAGAGCGTTGTTTCTTCACCGATTCGGAGTCGTAGAAGGATGGTAATATTCAATCTTTATTTAAAGGATTTTGTAGCTTTCTCTAATATACCCTTAAAAAACGATTTATTGATTGTAAACTGTCTTTGGATATAGCGTGCTGAATTAGAATTGACCAGTACCAAGCTCGCTAGTGAATTGGATGAGGATGGTTTTGAAGGAAGCTTAGGAAGCACAGAAGCTGATAATGGAGATTTTGCAAGGGATGGAAATTATTTGAGTGAAATAGAAGGTGTTGGTACTGCAGAAGCTAGGAAGGGGAGAAGGCTTCGTGGGAAGAAGTTAGGAGTTGATGACAGTGGTAACAATCATTTGGATGACATTAAGGAAGCCTGTAGTGGGACAGAAGAAGGACAAGATATGGGTGCTATCAGATCGAACCTTGAATTTGAGGTTACGAATGGAAAAGTTGCACGGTCCTCTCCTCAAGTTTCAAGGAAGAAAAGCAAAAAGGTTCTTTTCAAAAGAGGTGCGTGAACAATTTTGGTTGAAGTTCTAAAATTTTTTTTATGTTGTTTTTATTTTCTCGACCTTTTTGGGTTTTTTATTGGGAAAAATATTTTCTCTACATTCTTATTTCTTGGTGAGAGATCTGTGTCAGCTCTTCTACTATTTTCTTCAGGCATAATTGCTATTGCTTATCTCACCTGCGTATTAGTTATTTCTGAACACAGTGTAGGTAGCAGTGATGTAATTGTTTCATTAATTTGATGGAAAATGGTTGGATCATCCATAGAAGCATCAATTTTCTACATTCCTGTAGAAAATGTTTTCTTGCTTCCTTCCTTTTTCTCCATTTAGGTTGAAAGCAGTTTGCTTTTTTTTATTCAATCCATTGATTAAAAATGGGACTGAGCACATTTGCTTTGTCTTCTTGAAAATTTACCAGCAAGCTCAAGTTAGTTGATATCACCAGTTTGGTTAGTATCTGAGTTGGTTTGGGAAAATTTACTGTAATATACCCAACAGATATTTGAGGATGCAAGTACCATTCTGAAACTCAGTGATCTTAGATGATTCTAAGAAGTTGCATTGATCTGTTTTGTCTTTGGTTTCTGTCATTGTTCGTGTTGTATGTAATCAGTGTTTCAAAGTGGCTGTATCAGGGAATTTAATCACTTCTTCAACAACTGATTAGTGTTAAAGAGGTTTTTATGGAGTCAGGATGAAATAAAGTTTGCTGAGTTTTTTGGTTAAGTTGGCAGAGAGAAGTTTGTGGGAATTAGGGATTGTTTCTATATGTTGGAGGATTCAAAATATATCTTCTCATTGACTCATTGCTGTGGATATGTTATTGACTCGTTGCAGCATATATTGTTTTGTTAGTGATCTTAACACGATTTAAAGTGTACCTTAAACACTAATACCCTTCTAGATTACATTTGAATTTGATAGTGTTTTTTCCCTGTCCTATATCTATTACTGGTCTAAGGTCCAAAGAAAGGGGACGTCTTATTTTGGTCATTAATTGCAAAGTTAAACGTTTTCTCATATCTTTATCCACATGTACCTAGAAATTAAAAGCAAAGAGATTAATTGCTAGGATTTTGTGTCTGGACATAAGAATCTTGTTTAGATTTTTATATCTTGTCTTCCAACCAGACTGTGGAGCATTGGTGTAATTAATGTTGATTCTGTTTATATTCTCTAGTTCAAAAATGTTTCAATAGTGTATATTTGATGTTCAAATCTACTCTATTTCTTCATGAAATACTATTTCCAACTCTTGGAAAACGTGATAAAAGGGATGTGTCTAGATCTAGGGTTTCAGCTCCTAGGATGGGATTCAGTCAATTTCTGGGAATTAACTGAAAGGGACTACATTTGAAATTCCTATTTTTAAGACCATATGAAGAATCACAATTGGTGAATGAGAGACGTTTCCTTTCTGTATTGGTTTCCACTGGCGGTTGGAGTTCTTGGTTTTGTTTTTTAGGGCAGTGATGATACGAATGGGGTGAAAAACTGATTGGGTCTACAATTATATAGTATGTTGCGGCTGTTGTTTGATATGATTGTCATTTTTACTTATTAGATTGGGACATTTCATGTGAATTGTCATAAGTTTCTGTTCTAAACTTGCTACATTTGCATCTCATTAAAACCCACTTCAGATTAACATTAAATTAAAATTTAATTCAGCCTCAATGTTTTCTAATGTGGAAAAGAGCTTGAGATCTACTGGTGCTGGTATGCACAAGGAATCCCAACAAATAACATTATATTTATTTCTTTATCTCTTTGCAGTTTTACTTGTTGACATCAGTAGTTTTACTGCATTTATTTGGCAAGGTTGTAGTCATTCACTGCTTTGGTGGAGTTTTTTTAATGAAATCCAACTTGATTTTTTTGGACCTGTGTTGGTGTGTGTTGGGATGATTAAGTATTACCTCAAACATGACCTATTCTGGTATTGTAATTTCAAATAAGCCAATTGAGACTGTTAGGTGTTCAGTTAATTGTTTTACTTTTGTGCGGAGCAAGTTATTCGTCTTGAAAGCCTGATTAGGCTGTCACCTACTGCTGGGATTCTTGCAATCCAGCTGCTGAAGAAGCTTGTTTGAACTTTTTAGGTTCCCTCTTATGGAGAGGTTTGGTAGCCACTGTATCAAATGTCTTCTTTCTTGTTGCAGATCCATTTTGTCCATTCAGGAAGCAAATATTCATTCAGAAAGTTGTGTTGTGGTGGCTATTATACTTGCTTATGCATTGTCCTCTGTGTATGTCATAATCATAATCCATGTGTGTTCTCATACCCAAAAGGTTGTGCTGTAGCTCATCTAAAATTAAAGGTTTGGTTGGCCCTTGTCTGTTAGTTATGTGACACACTTGGGTTACACAGATAGCTCATGTACACGGTAAGCATTGTGCTTTAGGTGCATTTAAGCTAAATCTGAGTGTACGATGTTGATTGTATAACTATATAGGCCTCAAAGCAGTTTGTGTGAGGTTTTATATTTTCAGATCTGACCAATCATTCATCAGATTGGATCCAAATATCTTTCTAACTTGCAAATTTCACACAGAGAGAGAGAGAGAGAGAGAGAGAGAGAGAGAGAGAGAGAGAGAGAGAGAGAGAGGGGGGGGGGGGGGTGCTTGTGATTTGATTGGAGGCAGCTAGCAAAGAAAGTTTTATTCTTATTTATCTTGATGTTTTCTTTTATTATGCGAACTACAAGTGAATTCTTGTGGGAGATTTATTTAGAATATTGTAGTTTTGTCATGTAACATAGTTTCCTTGTATTCCTTTGCTTAAAGAGTGCAATCGTATTTTATCATTGGTTTTGGCTTAATGTGAACGCAAAACATACTTGGCACTTCCATGTTCTTATTAATTAAGTTGGCATTTTCACTGCAAATTTTCATTCTGTTGACTTAGATACTTATCATTGTGTAGATGAAGGATCTGCCTTTGATGCCTTGCAAACTTTGGCCGATTTGTCATTGATGATGCCAGCAACAACAATCGAAAATGGTAAGTAATTTACATTTTGAAGTCTTAGTTTTTTGTAGATCATAGAACATTCCCTATTATTTTTCTTCTCATATGGCTTTGCCCTATCATCTTTCTCAGGCTGTCCGCTGTAGTATATTTGTTGGAGTGCCCTCGGTTTGTTGTTTTGTTCTTTATGCTCCCTATAGTTTGTCTCAATTTTTTCTTTTGCCTTTTTGAAATTCAAAAATTATCTCCATTCCCATATGCATAATATGTTCCACTCAAGAAATGAGAATACTTACATTGCACTGCAACAGGGTGGTAATGGCAATAAAGTAAAAATGGAGAGCACTATATGCTAATTGTAGAAAATCACACACTATGAGAGAATTTTCTATAATAAGTTGAAATTACAAAGTGTCCAAGCGGTAACACAAATCCTGTAATGTTAAGGCTTAATTGATATATAGTTCCTAACCCTAATTCCTTGTTTGTCAAGGAGTTTGTGTTAAGGACTTGTTTTTCCCACTGGGAAATATGAGAAATGGGAAACTCAATTAAGATAGAGTTTTGTGACATCATTCAACATGCTCCACCAAGTCGAATTTTTAAAGGAAATCAATATTCATGCCATGGCCATTCAGTATTTTGAATCACCAACCTCCTTTTGAACCACATATCTTTGCAATTATATTTTCAAGATTCGGATTTCCGACTGCCTCTAGCATCATGTATCAGTTTTTGGCAACTGCTACTAAATTATTAAGCTGTTTCCAACAAATATCGTGGTCTTTGAATAAAACGACACCAATAAATGAATTTCTCCCTTGGATACTGATACCAACATAGGAACTAAAACCCTTTTATTTTGCGCTAAACTCTGATACCACTTGCAGAAAATTTTCTCTACTTCTAACGAATTGTAGAACCGCAATTTACAAAATCAACACCACATGTTAATGGTATGTTATGTTGTGAAGCTCTGGATTAAGTCTCACAAAAAGTCACATTGCCCACTTCCAAGAATGGTCACAAGAAAGCCAATTGAGGACTGTCTTTTTTTTTTTTTATAGTAAAAAAGTGGATATTAAATCCTTTGTTACATAGCTTTATATAGAGCCAATCAAGACAGTTACTAACTAAAGTAGGAAAGAATTCTTGAATCAAAAGGCACTTTAAACATAAAATCTTTAAACTTAAAATAGCTGTGAAAGTAAACCAAACAATATTAGGAAACCAGCAAGGACTGGGAAACCCAATTGGATGGCTTGGTGCACTCATATCTCCTACGTTAAGGGTTGGTCTTTCTGCTATAACTTTTGTTAGTGCCATTCTCTGCAAAAATCCAACTTGGATTATATTTTTCCTTTTTTGTTGGGAGTATATTTTCCTTTTTTGTTTATAATCTTTCTTATTCTTTTTCTTCACCTTTTTTAGCTGGAAATGATCGCAGCTGGCTATGCTGATCAATCACATTATCGTGTTGATATAATGTATGTTGTTGTTTCTTTGTGGCACTAGTGAGTGCAAATGATGTGGCTAGTTTTCTGTAAATAGTCATTATCTGGGGAATTTTGTGCTTCAGGATAGTAGATTACTAGATTCAGTTGTTTAAAGGTAAAGGATCATAAGTGCAAAAATTGTGGCCAGCTGGACAATATCCATTTCTGAATTATTTCCTAATTTGCATTAATTGGGAAATAGCAGACTTCAATCAAAGTCTGTGGGAGCCTTATTGATGTCATCTTTTCACGTTCTCCATTACTTGCTATTATACACTATACAGTTTTCAATCACTATCCATTCGGGCATTATGGTTTGCACCCTTCTTATAGTTAGTCTTCTCGTGTGTCAGAGTCATCAGTGCAGGTCAAAGACGAAGATGATGATCTTGTTCACAAGTATGGGTTACTGGAAACTGTGCTTGCAACCCATCAAAGGGACAGACCTAAATCGTCAGGAGTTAAAGCGAAAGGGAAACAACAAACATCAAAGCTTGGAAAAGTTTCAGTTCTTGATGCTAGTGCTATTCCTGAAGCAAAGGAGGATCCTCAACAGTCTACTGCTAGAATTTCAAGAAAGAAACAGAAGACATTGGCATATAAAGTAAGGGACAATGTTGACTTCAATTGACACCCAGTCTGGTTGTATTACTCTATCACTGATATAGTGGATATCCATCTGATTTATGAAATGGTGAACTTAATGCTAATAGCATTCTATCTGCAGATTCCAAAAACTGAAGCTCATATTGATACTCAACCAAGTGAATCTCAGGAGGCTGAGGTCTGTTTACCTTTCTCACTGTCATGGAAACTTTTTTATGTGTACTCTTTCAGTGTTTTCATGGTATGAAATCAGTATGTTCTTATAGCGGAGGAGCTTCTCATGTCCCGCTCCTTAGATGACTGAGCAATATGATTTTATTGTGACATATTTCTCCCATATCATACTCTTATGGGGCTCAAAAGTGCAACAGGGCTTCCAACTTAAAATAATTTAGATTTTCTACATATTTAATTTTTTGTTGCAGGTTCCAAAGTGTAATGGTCGGTGCTCATTGATATTGTGTGGAAATTGCTTTTGGTCTGTATTTGCTCTATTTTCCCCTGTTCCGAGAAACATATATACCATCTAAACGGACCATCTGTTCCAATTGAAATTGTTTTCGGAGTGAAGGCAAATCATTGAAAATATGGGAGTAGACCTTATTTGTGTTTAAATGCTTTGATCTTCAGTATATATCATTGATTCTCAACTCGAGTCCTTTAGTTGTAGCTTCTTATTGGCTTGCCGCTCGGGTGGTTTGAACCCGTGCATTAACATCTTTGGTGACCCACACAAGATAGATGCCAGAACTTTAGTCGGTGTCTAATGTTTTATGTATTTGTATCATTGGAGTTATAATTAAGATCCTTTTTCTATTTAACATTTGTAAGGCTTGTATTTCTTCCCTATGTTACCTGGATTCAGGTGCAGGTGTCGGGTGTGGGTATGAGTCCAAGTGTCGGATTCATCTAATTCTAATATCTAAGGACACTCGGACACTGCTAAATTTCATATTTTTAACATACTTCTTTTGCTTTTTTAAGATAAAATGGTATTAACAAGCTAAAATATAGCATTTCATATGTAAAATGGAAGTCCTATGCTTAGTTCTACAATAAACTCAATTACATATACATACTTGTTAGATACGTGTCTAACTAGCCATATCGGACACATATCCTCTACCATTGTCCGAGTGTCGAGTGTCCGACACGGGTCGTTCACAAATTTAGAAGAGTCCAGGTAACATAGTTTCTTCCCATATGAATTTGGGAAAGAGCTGCAAGTCATCCTTCATGGATCTGTCACATAAAAATGATTATGTTATTTGCTTTATGGACATAGTGATGAAAGTGTTGAGAATACTAGTTGTATTAATATGTAAAAGAGGCAGTTATTCCAACATATTCTGAACAAACAAAACAACTTATCCCAATAACTCAAGGTCAAGCTGAGCAATGAAGTCCAAGCCAGGATTGGCTTTGAATTACTCTTGGAATGAGGGGACAGCTAATGGAAAAGAAGAAAAGGGTAGAATGCTGTGGTAGATCACTAGTGAAGTATGATATATGTGTGTGTGTGTATGTGTATTTTAAAATAGTATTAGTTTTGATAATGCAAGGCATTTATGTCTGCATTTGTTTCTTTTCTTTTCTTTTTTTTTTTTTTTAAATAATTGTACTACTCCAGACATTTTGTGCAAGTTGACGCAGTTCCTTTCCTGATCAAAGGTTCAGAATAGGGTGCATAACAGGGAATAGCCCTCCCCCCTAATGCCTGTTCGATGATAGCATTAATCAATCCCATGTCTCTTGTTCAACCATCTGCATTCTGGAGACTTCTGCTAGCAGGCTAGCTGACACCTTTGCATATTCACTTATTTTTTCTGACAGACTGTAATACTGACCATATGCATATGAATGCCAATGTTTGACATGTTTATATGTTAAATTATTAAAGCACTTCTAACCAACATTAAAAAGGAGTTTTTCTAGAAATGCCAAGAAGAGTGGTTGTTTCGTCTTATTATTAACCTTGTTGTTGATGCTGAAATAAAGCCTGATACCGATCGCTTTTCTTTGTCATGTTTGTGTTTACAATATTCATTATCACTTACCTTGAAAAAATTTAAAAAACAATGTGCATGTGATTCATCATCAATCTCCTGTCCCTTTTTCCCTGATGCAAGTAATAATTGCTATCTAATCCCTCTTTTTTTTCTTCTTCTTGTTTTTTCCTCTTCCTTCTTGTTTTTTGGGAGTTTGTTTAATGTCTCCAGTCTCCAGTATATGCCATTGATTATGATATATTAGTGCTACACTTGGTTGCAGGCTAGAGATGGAGCTAAGAATTTAATGAGCAAGGGTAAGCGCTCTTCTTATAATACTTCACAGCAGAAAGAAGGAAGATTGGTCAGACATCCAGAGCGTTCTGCTTCAAGTACTGATCCAAGAGGAGAAAAGGGTGATTCAGCTCTATCAACTGTACAGTTTCCTGTTGCAAACCAGGTTAACTTACCTACCAAAGTTAGGAGCAGGCGTAAGATGGAGCTACAGAAACCACAGTACCTGAAAGACTTGAAGTTCTCTGATAAATTTTTGAATGATCAACATAATTTACCAATGCCATCAGTCCATGATGGAGCACTCAATCTTAAGGTTGCCATTTGGCTGCATTTCTATGAACTCAAGTGTCTTTAGAGTTTGAGTATATTTTATATATGATTTTCAATGTAGGAGAAGCTTTCTAATTGCCTATCAAATCATCGGTTAAGGAGATGGTGTGGTTTCGAGTGGTTCTACAGTGCTGTTGACTACCCATGGTTTTCTAAAAGGGAGTTTGTGGAGTACTTGAATCATGTTGGATTGGGCCATGTTCCAAGATTAACTCGTGTTGAATGGGGTGTCATAAGAAGGTATTTATCTTCCAATGCTTTTAGCAGTGTCTAGGACTGGCAACCCCTGTCCCAGGGAGAAAAAGAAGTTTCCAAACCTGACAGGGGCCAGGGATAGGCTGGAATTTAAACTTGCTGTAGGGTGGGCTTGCGTCAGGTCCTAAGTTTTTCCATTTTGATTGTCTGCCCTTGGCTTTCCAATGAAATGATGCACTTGGCATCACAAGGTGCCATCTCTTAGGGCAGTGTGCTCAAAACATCCCACCTGAACGAGGGCAGAAATTTTCCAAACTAAGATACCATGTGGCTGTAGAGAAAGCCCCACTCGATGTTGGGTAATCATGGGCAACTGTGACACTTTAATATGGGCAAGGTGGTCTAGAGTTTGTTGGGTAAAAAGCAAAACACACGCATGTACACTAATTGGTGATTGGTGGGGCTGGTTTCTATCAGTCTGGGGCCCTTCCCTGAACTGAGTCAAGTTTCATTTCTGTCTTGAACTTGCTCCTAATCTGATTAGAAGCTATCCAACCCCATCTCTATGGAGGCGGGGTGCGTTAAGTGATTTTGGATTGAATTGCTATTCGTAGCAGTACGCACTTTATATAGAGTAGTCTTACACTCAGCCTCAATACTGAAAAAGTGTCTGACATTTTCTGACATAGACCACTTCATTTTGCATTCTTATTCTTTGTTAATGCAGTTCCCTTGGCAAACCACGGAGGTTCTCTGAGCAATTTTTGAGGGAAGAAAAGGAGAAGCTTAATCAGTACCGTGAATCTGTTAGAACACATTATACTGAACTTCGTTCTGGTACTGGGGACGGACTTCCAACAGATCTTGCAAGGCCTTTATCAGTTGGCCAACGTGTTATAGCCATTCATCCAAGAACAAGAGAGATTCATGATGGAAGTGTATTAACAGTTGACCATACCAGGTGCCGTGTTCAGTTTGACCGACCAGAGCTAGGGGTTGCATTTGTCCTGGTAGTGCATTTTTTACTTTTATCATTTATGTCATCTCAGGTTACATGTGGTTGAGATTTGTTTTTAAATCTTCATATATTGACCATGGAGATATTGTTTTTCCACCCAAGAATTGACACATTATTACCCTTATTTGTTACACGAAATATGATTTAACAGTACTTAAACTCCTATCCAAACTTAAAAAAATTTGTTTGGTTAATTTTTCATCTGCTTTTCTAAAATATGCTTTCATATATGCAATTTGATATAATTGATGTTCCGTATAATTAATTTTGTATGCTCACAGTTGAATGACATTTGCTTTTCGACTAGTATGTGATTCCAGTTCTCTTTCTTTTGTATTTTGTATTTCTGAAATATTCTTAGTAGGCTGTTGACTACTACCTTCTTATACAACCTCTGTGGACAATAGATCTAAAATACTTAGTTTACATTTTCTGATGTGTATATATGCTTTGTATTTTATTCATAACGAAGTAGCCTTGTATTAAGATTGTGGTCAGAAAGCAGTAGTCTATGTTCTTTAAACACATGCATGAACAGTACAGTATGAGTACAAAAATTAGTAGCCCATGGGCAACCTGCTTTCCGAATTTTATCGAAATATGCTGGATAGATTTAAATTTCTTCAGTTATAGGAGACATGGTTGGATTGTTGTGAATCACTGAACACTAATTAATTCTATCAAATTTGAAATCCTTTTGACAGACCAAATACTTGATCTAACTATATAAGCATTAAAAAATGGAGCCATTATGCCACAAAACACAGCTTTTTGTGGTTCATTAGTGTGCTTATGTCCACTAGAGGTCATGTTGTTAACTAAATGCTATATGCAGTACTGGTTGTACTTGTTTAAATGCTAGATATGTGATTGTAAGATTGTTTATTGAATTTGTGCTTTAGAAATCTGTAAAAGAATGTGGTGAGGCCTGGTTTTGGTACTTCTTAACGGTGTTGCCAATGCTTAAGGAGTGTAAAGTTTAGGACTGCAGAAACAAACTGTATTGGAGGCACCCTCTGCATGTACCCTTTTCAATTTGATTTGCCTTTTATGCCTTTTTAGCATCTTAACAAATTGAGAAAATAGTAAATCGACGGTATTAGCATCTTAACAAATTGAGAAAATAGTAAATCAAAGTTAAGATCATCTTTTATTTTCTATTTAACCACGGATTTTTTCATGAATAAAAAAATAATAACTCATGGATCTTTTTTATGCAGAACATTCTTGTTACTTCTTCCATTTTGTTTATTGTTTCCCTTAATTGCCACGATCTGACACTTCAATTGTTGCAGGACATTGATTGCATGCCATTAAAACCATTAGAGAATATGCCCACATCACTGGCAAGAAACACAGTCGCTATTGATAAATTCTTTGAGAACCTCAATGACCTAAAAATGAATGGGCGGGCTAAGGATCAGAAACCAGAAGGGTACATGAAATTTTCTCCTGGTGAAAACCTGGAACATCTTGATGTTCCCTTTCATGTGTCTCCATCAACTCATCCCATGAGTAATTTGTTAAAGCAGGCAAAGGTAAGTAGTACCCGACTTCAATTGTTGCTTGTATGCATATAGGACTAAGATTTGGCATCCTTTATAAGACATTCAGTTATACTAAAACCCAATAAATTGAACATAATGCCATTTTACATTTTCACAAGATAGGTTGTTTGTGGAGAAGATTCTAATTGTGATTTGACAGGCATTTGTTTATCTGTCAAATCCAGATCAAAGAAACTTCTTATCTTTCTTTCTCTATTCCAACACCAAACTTATGTCTATTTAAGTGGTTATTTGGTGTGATGCAATTGAGTTGGTTAAAGGTTGCTATGTGGGACACCTAATTTTGAAAAACGCTGATAGTCGCATCATTGTCCTCATTGCAGAAGTACCCTCTAATTACAAAAAGATTTTGGTGATCTGATATTTCCTGGGCTAAATGGAAGAATTATAACAATTTTTTATAAGAAACATTGTTATCAGATCCACCAAAATGTACAACTTCATATATGAAACTTGTTTCCGAGTTTTCATACCTTTTGGAATATACATGAGTACAAGGAGCTCAATAAAGATTGCTTAATTTGTTCATACTAAATGGCCTTTTATTCCTTTTCCTTCATAAACATCAAACTACGAAAGAGGGCCACAGGGTCACATTCTAAATTGGTCTCTCTCCTAGATGGACATCTTTTCCCCTTCTGCCTCCATACTAAAACCTCAAACTGTCTCACTGTCTTAGGAAACACCCATTCAACCCCTAACGATGAGAATAACACACTTTATGTCTGTTGCCACTAGAAAAGGCAAAAGATGTTTCACTGTCTCTCCCACTCTCCTACACATGTAATACAAATTTGGAATCATTTTGCCCTCCTGATTAGATTATTGATTGTGAGGATCTTCTCCCAAGCTACCATCCTAGCAAAGGAAGAAACCTTGGAAGGCACTTTAACTTTCCAAGTAATATCTTCGAATGTAAAATGGTCATCTTGTTTCATTGTCTGAATCATATCCTTGTAATTCACTGCTATAGAATAGATATACACTGAAAACATCTAACAGTATTAAACTGTAACATTATCTCAAGGAAACCTTTTTGGCCAGGGTGCTCTGACAAATTCTAATTCACAAGCTAAAATTGGATCCAAGGAAACTGTCAACAATCAACAAGCAGCAAATTCTCAGCCTTCTATGCTGGCACAGATTCAGGCAAAGGAAGCTGATGTGCAAGCTGTCGCTGAGCTGACTCGTGCTCTTGATAAAAAGGTTGTAGCACTTAAAACTTACTTATGCGTCTGTTAAGTAGTTTTCTACTTGCAAGAATTTTCCTTAAGTACTTCATACTTGATGCTGAAAACACAAGACCTTTTCATGTTCATTTTTTAGTTTTTGCCTATGATATCTTATTGTTGCATTGATATTATGTTCTTGTTAACATGACTGCTTTTGCATCCGGGTAGAGTCACAAATACCTTTACAAAGTTCTGCGGGAAGCGAATCGGTGATGTCTGCTTTTTTTTAGCATGATTATATAATGTTGTAGAGAGTTTTTTCTTTTTCCCTTTTGTGTAGTACAGGTCAATTCCATTATATGATTCTCCTTTTTAGGTCAAGGTAAATTTAGTATATTTGGGAACAAAATCAGTATGGAATTGTTCAATTAATCCCAGAAGTGACAAGTTGTCATGCTTCCATGTCCTGCTCTAGAAATAGTAAATCTCATCATCGAGAAAAAATCGTTCTGTTGTATTATTCTCTTGTCAGGCAATAACAGCCCATATTTAAACAATAAACAATTAAAATCGTTAACTCTGTTATGTGTTCAACTACTTCATTGTTGGTTTCCAAGTAGAATGAGTATTGTGTTTCTCTGTATTACTTTATTGGTTATGACTTAATATTGGAGCTCTTGGCATTGGAATAAAGTTTAACATTGATACCATAGTTGTTAAATGCTCAAGGTGCCAAGGTCTCTTGGAGCCTAAGTACAAGGTGAAAAATAAAACACAAGTCTAAGAGACGTAAGGCGCATATGGGATAGGCATGTATACTAAATATGATACAGCTGAAAGTAATTTGCAATATGTGACGCATATAAAGAGGTGAATTTTTTTGACATATTCCGAGTTCAATAAATCGATATACATGTAAATCTTTTCAATTGGTATATGCATTCTTTAATTTAGAAACCAATTACAAAAATTTTAGTGATAATAAGAAAACTACTTTTTAGTATCTATTGTATAATTCTAAACGCTGAGAATAAAACAGTAGAGATATCTAGTTCAAGTAGCCCACCATAAATGAATTGGCAATAAATATTATAAATCTGTAAGGTTGTGAACATGGTGTAAGGCATATCAATTAATGACCATCGAAAAATAAAAAGATAATGATCAAAAATAATTTGAGTATAAAAAAAGGCACGTCTTTCTTGAGCTTGAAGCCTACTAAAAGGTGTTCCCCGAGGACTTTATGTGAGCTTGACTCAAGAGGCTGGAGCCAGGCCTGGCCTGGCATAGAATGAGGTGCTTTCTTTGAGCCTTTATAAGCTGGGGGCTTTGTTAGGGTCTTAAGTGCAAATGTAATTCTTCTATTCAATGGAGCCGTGTTTATGAAAATTTGAGATTGGGTTTGTGTGAATTTGCCTAACCCTTGCAATGTTGAAGTGCTTCTTTTTCTTCTTAACCCGTCCCAATCAAGCTCTAACCAAGCCTAAATCCTTCCCCTACCTATTGGCCTTTGATTTAAGACATAAACAATAAAATAGCGGCCTACCAGGCCTTTTAATTGTGTCAATTCTGAAAATATAGCACTCTGCAACTTTTAAAAATCAAGCCAGAACTCTTTGAAAACGGATGAAAATGTTGAATATATTATGATGCTCTAACCAGAACTGTTTGACAATTTTAAGTATCCGTTTCCTTCCTTTTCTCTTTTTGAGATTTCAAAGGAGCAATGCTTGTTGATTGATTTGATATAAGAGGCTTTAAAGTTTAAGTTGACAATCATGGAGGAGGATTATCGATTGGGTTGGATTGAAAGAAGCAAGGGACAGAAGAGAGTAGAGGTAGGAGAGGTATATCCAACTAGAATTCTTCTTGCGTTAGATTTCAAGTAACTTGCTTCATGTATACTGAATCCATCAGAATAAGGCTCTCAAATCTATTTACAATCTCCAAATCTAAGCTGTTTACATCCACATATATTCATGTTTAATTCATCATGCAAAATGAAGCCCACGAGTTCACCAGAGTATTTTCTTATGCAAAACAGAAGGTAAGAAGTTCAAGGCAAAAGGAAATTTGTTTCCAAAAGTTAAATACGCTTGTTTTTTTGCAAGTGGGCAGAACAGCTACATTTAAGCTATTCTACTTGCGGGCAAAGACTTGCTAAGTCTGCAGTTCTGCGCCCTACTCCCATCTCCATGCACTCGTGACATATTTAAATTTTATTTTGATTAGAAGTTAAACTTCGTAAGGGAAACCATGGAACGAACCCACTTAAATCTTTTTCTTCCCAACACCCAACACACGAACCCCCCTCCATATTGTGTGGATCCTGTAAAGGGAGCTATATGTTGAAAAGTTAGTTTTGGAATGTTCTTGTAACAATTGGAGCAAAAGTTCCTCTAAGATAGGAAGACCAGCTAGTACTTAGAGTACCAGTAGTTGATGATAATATACTCCCAGAGTAGTTTGTGCTAATGTTGATTTCTATTTATGTGTTTCTTGACTTTCTGTCCCTTTGGGTGTTAGGTAAGCACCATCACCCCCCCCCTCTCTCTCTCTCTCCTGAGTTGCCTTCACAGTGGACTTCCTTTTTAATTTCACTATTTTTCTCTTAGTGGTGATTATTTTGTGATGTTTGCATGCTTTTACCATTTGTTTTATACTTAAGTTTTTTTTTTTTTTTTTTGGTTTATATTTTGCCGCAACATGTTTCATCAAGTAATTCTTTCCAATCGGAAGCTGCATACAAAACATACCTAAAATGAAATCCACTCATAGAGATTTGTCAAATCATCCTATCAAAATTGATAGTAACGAAGTGAGTTGATTGGCCATCTTGGAACTTGTAGGACGCTGTGGTGTCTGAATTGAGGCACATGAATGATGATGTGTTGTTGGAAAACCAAGGGGATGGTGACTATGCTTTAAAGGACTCAGAGCCTTTTAAGAAGCAATATGCTGCTGTACTGGTACAGTTAAATGAAGTAAATGAGCAGGCACGTGGTCTCCATGAACTAATATTCAGTTCTGCTCATTTTTATTTTCTATTAGATATATTTTTTCCTGCCGTGATTGTTGAAGTTGATAAACTTAATTGGCAGGTTTCATCTGCTCTTTGTTGCTTGAGGCAACGCAACACCTACCAAGGGAATTCCTCACTTACGTGGTCAAGGGCCACAGCCAATTTAGGGGAATCTGGTGGCTCCTTGAGTTCATTTGATCAGCCTGCAAGTCACATGCAGGAATCAGGATCTCATGTCCATGAAATTGTTGAAAGCTCTAGAATAAAAGCTCAGACGATGGTAGATGTAGCTGTGCAGGTATGGAATGTCATTTTGTCTGCATGCCTGTCAATATTTTTTCTCCGGTAATTTGGAACTCGTGTATCATGCAGGTGGAAGGATATCCAGTAGACCCCCTAATAATTGATAGTTTTGCTTTTATGATTTTCAATTGCAAAAGCATTTGCTCATAGTTATACAATTTTCTCTGTAATAAGACATGCTTGAATATTTTTGAACGCTATGAACTTTTTCACAAGTAATATCTATTATATGTAATCTTGATTGTACAAAAGCTTCTATTCCCTTCTCTGCTAGTAATAAGCTGATATTGCTAATAATTCCCGGGTGATAGATATGCCTGTTCATATGTGAGAGATAGAATAAGTGATCACACACAATGCAACAAATTTGGTTTCTCAAAAAATTATTAATTAATCGAGATTTTTAAATTATAGAATGTTAATTATAAGATAGTCCTACTGTATTCTTTCTATATCTGGACTTACTTCAAAACCGAGTATTTTTCTAAACATTTTAAAGTGCATATTTGCCCACCTGTGCTCGGATCCAAATTGGCACATATGATTGGAACTACATCCCCATACTTTGCATTCAACTCCTGATTCTACTTTACAAATTCCTGAAATGCTTCTACAGCTTTGAAATGCAGGGCCCTGCTTCCAATAATTCTAAATGCTCATCCTATTTGTGAGACGTCATTTACTTTGTGAGAATGTGAATTATTTTGTTAGTGATATTAAACCTCTGAAACTACGATGTGTGGTTTCATTGAAACCTTAGAGGAAGCATTGTGATTGTTTAGCACTTGTCAGAACCTACCACTCACGTCAACAAAGACTTGAAATCCCAATTACTAGGGGTAGGCACTTGGTTGGATCTGCTTTTGATTTGTATAGGCTAAACGATTTTCCGTAGGTGGCCTGGTAATGTAAATCATTAATCATGTTAACTTCTTGAGCTATTAAATCTGATATGGTTCCCTAATTCTGATTAGAGTTTCCCCTTAATAATCATTTTAGGCAATGTCATCCTTGAAGGGAGAAGGAAATACTGTTGAGAGGATTGAGGAGGCTATTGATTATGTGAGTAGTCGGTTTTCATTGGATGATTCTTGCATGGTGGCCATGAGACCTTCTACCCCTCCCAATCCAATTCATGGTGGTTTAGCTTCTCAGGATCTGTTGGCTTCCTGCACATTGAGTTCACTGCCTCCAACTGAACCTAAGTTGAAGACTGTGGCAGAGAAAAATGAAGCACAAATCCCATCAGAACTTATCAGTCACTGCGTGGCTACTTTACTCATGATTCAGGTAAATTTGATGATGTGTTCCAAAATTAACCTCATGCTTTAAATCCTTTTTTTGGGAGTTGCAAGTCCAACTATAAAAGTTTCAAACCATATTAGTCATACAATTTTTCTTGCTCCTTTTTGTTTTTTTCATCATAGCATGCTAACTTGCATGTTACAATCTTCTGTGTGACTATTTTAAAACTCTTCTTATTTAATGCCTATTTTATGCCCTAATTTTCCATCTATGATTGACTAGGCATTATTTATCTGGAACCCAATATCCGTTAAGAATCGGTAGGCTTCAAATCATGGCTTTTTCTTTCGACTCTCTGGGTAACGCTAACAATTATTTCTCCATTTCTCTCTATTGTGAGAGAAGTTGATTTTGGAGATTATATTTTTCAATCGGGCGAGGGAGTGAGGGAGATTCTTTTGTGGAGATTTTCACAAATTTGTTCTAAGTTACTAGTGCTGTAGATACTTGTCAAAAGTGTAGACATTAAGCAGCTGAATTTGCAGCTTTGGAAATTTAGGAATGGATTTATCGGTTCATATTTGTATTTTAAAACTAGTTCAAAAATATTGTTAGAAAAAGAAACCACATGCTTGAAATTGGATTTTATTACTATTTTAACTGGTCTAGAAAGTGGCATTTTCTTTTGCTATTCACAATCGATTTGAGTTGCTGGAATGCAAGAAATGCCTATTTGTTATCTTGGCATAAGTGAAATTATCATTTCATTACATGTTGGAAACAGGATTCTGGGTATTGTCTGATCAAACTTTTCTTTAGATACCTTTTTTTTTTTGTCTTTTTTTAAGTCAAAAAGTAGCATTTGTTTTGTACAAAAAGACATAAATTTTAAAAGCGAAAAGGTCGCTTGTTCCTCCAAAGCAAAAAAGCTGCTTTTGTAGTGTGGTCCCAGTTAGGGCTCTAAACAAGCCGAACTAAGCCAATTAATGGGTTATTTAAACTTGGCTTGCTTATCTTTCGAGTCGATCACGTGCTAAGCTCAAGTAGCTTCAATTTTTAGCCGCATATAAGCTTATCAAGTTGAGTTGAAGCTGAGCTCAGAAAATTAACAAATTTCAAAACGTGTTCAAGCGTGACTTGTTTACATAACGAGCTGAACACGGCTCAAGGTCAGGTAGCATGGTTCGTTTTACGACCCTAGTCTCAGTTAAGTAACCCAAATACAAAGACTAGACAAACATGACATGACACTGAAACGCTGACATGAGAAATTGTAAGCCAGCAGTATAGAGTATATGCACACTAATTTGTTGATTTTAGATAGTCATATGTATTTATATTTATTTATATGGTATACAGATCATTTTGATTCGTCTCCTAATTCTTGTATTAGTTATTTCATGGTGAGGAAGATGAGACTAAACACATATCTTGCACCTAAATTGTATTCTTCTACTACTATTTCCTTTTTTATATTTCTTATCCTTATACGTAGAATATATCCTCTGCAAATCTTGGAAGCCACCATTGAATGTTTAAATTGTGGCAGAAAAATATGCAGTGTCAAACATTCTTCTTCTTTTAATTATTATCTTAAAAGGTTGGACACTTAGGCATGTGTTTATTACTGTATATCCTTTGCTTAAATCTGGTCAGTGTTTTGTTTGTAATTATTTTGGACCCTTCTTTGTGTTTGTAGATCATTTATTCTTGGATTATCTTCCAATCGTATATACTTTTGAAGTGGATGTTCTTCAGTTGTAGTGGGCAAGCCATTATTCCATAGTTGGAAATTTTCTTTGTCTATATTTTATTCTTTTCATTAAATTATCAACATGATGTCAGTATGAAGGCAAGGTCTGACGCATCAACCAGATCAGTTGAGCCATTGGACCATGAGGTAGTTCCTTTTATGTGTTAAGAAGTGGGAGAGGTTACTTGACATTGCTACAACATTTGCGAAGTTGTGATGTTTATTTGATGTTCACCATAAGCCATGGTTTGATGTATGCTTCCCTAATAACAAAACTCTACTGATACAACAATACTGATCTAATTTATGTGTACCTACATATTTATCCAAAAAGAATAACAAAGTTTCATGCCGATGTACAATATTTAGGTTTTAATTACATGGTTTTTCTTTCTCCTTTTGGACATCTAGCTTGTAAAGGTTTTTTTTTTCTTTTTTCTGTTCTTATCTTACATTTATACTTAATGCTGAGAATTATCTTCTTAAACAAATTGCAGAAGTGTACAGAACGACAGTTCCCACCGGCTGATGTAGCCCAGATACTGGATTCTGCTGTCAATGGTTTGCAGCCTCGCTGCTCGCAGAACCTTCCAGTCTATGCAGAGATACAAAAGTGCATGGGAATAATCAGGAGCCAAATATTGGCACTCATACCGACCTAACCTCATATATTGAATCCTTCAAGTTTGTGTATAATCTACAATGTAGAATAACAAAGTTGGTATTCCTTTGAGCTAAGATTTTGAAAGTTGTATCATAGTTTAGGTTCTCCTTTCTCCTTTTGTATTTCTTTCCCCTTAGTTTGGATAGGGATCTCAATGCATGTGCTGATGCATATAGCGGAATGTAACTTGTAAAATCTTTACCCGTGATGTTCATAAAGGCCTGTTTGCTGCCATCCCAATTGAAAAGGAAGTTATTAGCTGTTTCAACATCAACAATTATATTGCACTGAAATGTTGAATTGCATGAACAGGTCAGATGGTACTAACTACTCAATATTCATTCTTATTAAATTGGGATATAAGGTGTTTTATTACATTAACAACATGAATTTTTAATTAATGAAAATACTTTTAATTCAGTAAATAACACAGGACAAAATTTAATATACAATATGGAAGAATCTCATACTATTTAATTATTGGACTTTTTGCCATGAACAGGATCAATTATCCATGGTCTGGTACACATGCCCCACTTATAGAAAGCAGACATCAAACAATAGGCCTCCCATTTTTCTTCTTCCCTTGGGCACGTGCTCTTGGACCTATGGGATAAGTTTTGTATGAGCTGAATGTACCTACTTATGTAAAATATTCAGGACTTTCATAATCAACTTACATGCATTGATAATGTCATTTTTCTTAGAATGAAATCCATCAAAAAGAGCAAAAAAATCCAATGCAAGAAGACCAATAGATGCAAAGGCAATCAAACATCCATAAAGTACAAAAAGAACAATTCCAACCATCTAATACCCTTCCCTGTTCTTTATTCCATTTTTCTACCAATAACAGCATAGAAATGTCAACTGAGTTCAATGCTGTTCACAAAAATGGCAGCTACAGGAGCAGCACAATTTAGTTCATAACAATTTGGGTGAAGAGATGAATAACTAGCGGGAGAAAGTACATTCCTTTCAATTTACATGCCTTGCGCTTTTGCCTAATATCCTAAAAAGACCAGGCCATGAAGCGGGAGGCCAATACAATGGTAAGTTCGAAAAAATTGAAACCAAATCACTGGGGCAGGGGAAGCTTTCCTTGAAGGTACATTAGTGATGGCTAAGGAAGAACCAGTTACTGACCCCTGCAGCTGTTGGTCCAATTAACCAAGCAAGAATCTGAAGACGTCACTCAGCGTTATAATGCCTTCTACGCGCTTGCTGCCAGCCTCGACAACAATAAGCCGTCTAACCCCTGGCAAAAAATAATAAATAGTCACATAGTGAATTGAGATTACAAAGAGGGCTCAAATATCGGCATAAATCAGAGAATAGAGTTAAACTTAGAATGTCATTCACAAGAAAACCAAGGAATTGACATTACAGTTAGTCATTATCTAAGGCTACAACAGCTTAACTATAGATAATAACAGCAGTCCCCAAGGCCAGGCAACTCCACAAATTCATTTTCAAGTTGAACAATCTAGGCCTTACAGTAAACCCCTAAACCTTCATCAGCCCAAAACCAACTCGCTTCTCAAAATCCAAGTAAAACAGAATTTCAACCCAGTACCAGATTCGTCAAGAAGCAACCAAAATACTCCATTACATAGAAACTCCGCATCCTATCCATGGTTGTTAGACTCCCGATCCGGATCTTAAAATCCTCCAATTTTACGATCCATTTGGGAAAAATCGATCCTGATCCTATCCGATCTATTGTGGGGGTAGGATCTTACGATTTTGGTGTGGGATCTTATAGGATCGTAGAATCCCGATCATGGTAAGGAAGCAAAACAGAATTCCAAAATCCAAGTAAAACAGAATTCCAACCCGGTATCAGATTGGTCAGGAAGCAACCAAAATACTCCAGTACATAGAAACTCCTCATCCTATCCATGGTTGTTAGACTCCCGATCCGGATCTTAAGATCTTACGATTTTATGATCCATTTTGGTAAAATTGATCCTGATCCTATCCAATCCATTGTGGGGTAGGATCTTATGATTTTGGTGTAGGATCTTACGGGATCGTAGAATCCCTATCCTATCCGATCCTATTTCTAAACTTTGTTTTGCTTTATATATCAAGTTTTTTTTGGGTTACTTTTATCTTTGTGGCCTACCCATTTTATACTAGGTTCAAATCTTATAAAAATATGTTTATATTGGATCAAACATGGGAGAAAAACCAAAGTACAACAACCTACATTCATATACCTACATTGCAACATTTTGAAAAAACTAGACGGCTAAAGGAATATTAAATGCTATTCAAGTATCTCCGTCTCCATCTCCATCTTTGACTCATTTCACTCTTCAACAATAGCTCTCTCTCTCTCTGATTTTGTATAGTTGATTGCTCAACTGCATTTTTTCTCATTTTTCTCCAATTAATCAAATAGCCTAAAATCTTTTTTTTTTTGTTTCTTTTCTTTTTCTATATACATTTGTTCTCCTTTTTTTCTTTTTCTTTTTTTAATCAGTCATACGTTAAACTACAAAGCTCTTATTCAACTAATTTTGTTCTTTTTTCATGGATCCTTTTTGAGATACATAGTTATTATTTTCTTTTGTAATATTATATAATGTTTATATTTATGTGATTTATTATATTTTAAACACTATTTATATTTTTTGTATAATTTAGACTCACTTTGTGTTTACTTCTAATAACTATTATATGTAAAAATTATCATGCATTTTTTTCCTTTATTTGTAGGAACTTATTACGATTCTTGATCCGATCCTAAGATTCGATCCTGTAAACCCTTTGAACAATCCAATCCAACATAGGATCCCAATTTTGACAACCTTGATCCTACCTATAACCCAACAAACAACTCATCAAAGATAAAATCCATGAATTCTTACTAATATCAAAAAAATTTAAGGGCAAATTATATCCACCTCCCTTGAGATTTCAGACTATTACAACCCACCCTCTGAGATTTTGAAAATTACGTCTCCCACCCTTGAGATTTGAGGTGAGTTGCATTTTCCTCCAGATGATAAATCTTTTAACAGAATATGTGATGCCAGCAAAAAAAAGTAGGCTCATTAATTAAATTGTCCCTAATGACATAAATTAGATTTTTTTTGCTTCTGAAATTAATTTGTGTGTTAATTTTTTAAATCTTTATTTTTTTGCTTCTAAATTCCTCCACATGTGTGTTGATTTTTTTATAATATATAGGATCTAAAAACTTTGATACAATTTATTTTTTTAAGTTAAACCGTTTTCTTTTTAATATAAGTTAACTAACATTATTGTTTTTTATATTACTTTTTGTAGGACATTTTTCCTCATATTGACTAGAACTTTTTTTTTATAAAAATTTATGAAATCTATATAGAGCTTTAATTATAAAGTTTAAAAAAAATATGAGACTTATAATTTATTTATTGATTAAAATGGTGTTTTATACAAATGTGACATTTAATTTGCTCTTAAAATCTTATACTAGTAATGCATCTTTTTTTTTTTTTTCATTAGAAGAAAGTTCAAAATTAACACACTAATTAATTTCATAAGCAAAAAATTATCTCTTTGTCATTTTATGCGGGCAATTTAGGTAATGCGTCTGTTTTTTTTGCTGACATTACATATATTCTATTAAAAGATTTAACATCTGGAGAAAAATGCAACTCATCTCAAACCTCAAGGAAGGGGAATGTAATTTCTAGAACCTCAGAGGGTGGGTTGTAAAAGTCTGAAACCTCAAGGGAGGCAAATGTAATTTGTCCAAAATTTAAATAGCCTCAGGTTTACTATAACTACATATGACACTGTAAGACCCGACTCTTTATAAACAATTCGAAGCGAAGTGAAAGGTAAATTAGAATAAGTTTCAAAATGTTGTGTAATATTGGTGAGCTATACTATTGAAAAGCTCATGCAATGAGATGAATTACATGTTCAACCTACCTTCTAAAAGCAAGCACCCAAAGAAAAAGGAAGACCTCTCTATTCATTGTAGAGAAGTATATAATTGATATCAGCAAAGTATCTCTGCCCTTCCAGTTCTTGATTAATATAGATTTTGCAATTCTATTTCCAACATCAATTTCCCAACAAAAAAAAAACACAACCTATAGGAATCTCATTTTCCCATAGGCAGGGTAGGGTGGGCATAAATCTTGTATTATTATTAGTATCATCATAATACTAAATGCTTTAACTCAACATTCATAGACTCCAGAGTTTAGTCACAGATGGAACTAGACCATTCAGAAAGCACAAAGGAGATAATGTAAATAACCTGGAGTTGCTAATCGCTCCATAACTTTATGCAGCAGATCAGAGCGCAAACACATGTGACATCTTTGACTGCTGACTGCATATGGAGAATATGGCTCTTGTCCCAGCAGCAAAGCCTATATATTTTTCGAAAACAAAAACAAGAGAAAAAGAAGAGAAAAGAGAGAGACTGAATTATGATGGTTGTAATAGAATATATCATCTATTACAATTAACAAGTAACTTTGATACCATACTTTACAATAATCATGCAAGTATTTCAGCAACAACTTTCTTATATACCCAAGTTTGTACCGACCAAAATCTTTTAAAATCAGTTCACGTAGTTTTGTGAGTACTGCGTCTAGGACACAACTGAAACTTTGTTTAACAGCATCAACGACAATCAAACTGATACAAGGAATGGATTGGCTTGTACAGTTCGCAGTTATTGGATTTTCTGCTAATATGGTTTACATACCTTGTAGAGTTTGCAGCTTATCTCTCCAAATAATGAAATTCACAATCTTCAACAGCACTCTACATATTACACTACCACATCAGGATGCATCTAATCTTTACTACAAAGGAATTATTTTCTGCTCAAGACTTGTTTCAGCCTAACCACCAAGCATGGGATAACCCACCCCACCCCACCCCCTCTAAGGATACTCCTTAAGTCACAAAAAAGGTGGTATAACGGATCCTTTGGTGTGACAAAAAAATATCGCATCCCGCACCAACTTGATTTCTGATAATAAAAACTGTAACAATGCCATCTCTCTTTATAAATGCACTCACATTTCATAGATGACTTTTGATTCCAGCACAGAGCAAGTACAAGGAACAACAGAATTAACATACATCAATAATTCAAATGTCCTAATCATCTACTGTTGGGGAGAAAAATATCATTTTGAGGAAAATAAGCCATGAAATCAAATACAAATCAGCTTCAACATATTAAAACCAACAATTTCTGGAGTCATGTTTAGAAGGCACCATCAGTTTTACAGAATAGCATGCAATGTCTAAAACAGTGGTGTTGCCCCCTGACATCTCTTCAACGAAATTATACTTAAAAAAAAAAATAGTCTCAAACAAATAATGCTCAAACATCCGCTGCTTAGATGTTCACAGCCCACATCTCAATTCCTACGGTAAAGATGATGCACCATCCCAAAATGGAGCGTTTTGGACTTATGAGAAGAACAGGTGTTATTAACAAGGCATACATTGCCATTGTCATAACCAGCAGAAAAGCCAAGCACACACACAAACACGTAGTGGATATTGTAACACAGGTGGATTTATCCATTGAACTTCATAATTGGACGACACGGTCAATCTTATTGAGTTTGATAGGATTTGTTTTCATTTGTGTTAATAAATATGTGCCATGCCAGTCTTCAATATGACAGAACCAGTGTGAGTAAAGAAATTAAAATTCAATCACAGTACAAACACTTTGCTTTTATTTCACGCAAGTATATACCTGGGTCAGTAAATTCCCTTTTATCAATTGATTGAATATGTCAAGTGAGGTTCCAATATGGAATTGTTTTACAATATCATCAATGGTCTCCGCTGAACTGCAACAACTTTTATAACAGAACACTTACAATCTAGTTCACCATTCCACAAAACAAGGCCGCCCACGGCATGATACCCTTCGACCTTAGTTTATAGATAAGGGTTTTCCATCTCGTTTAGGATCAAATGGAGTGATTTCATAAATTTCAATTAACATTCTAAAGATACTTAGCTTGGCAAGCACATAACCTCAGCAATAACAATTGACGCACTTACCTGATGAATAGTCATTTCTTCAAGATCAATACGAGTATAAACTTTGTCTTTTGCCAAAGCAGTGATATCACTGTCAAGGAAATAAAAGACATCACTCTTCCGGGTAGAAGAGTAATTGAAATGTGATTCACAATGCACAGACCTATAATAGAACCAAAACTAACCTTCGAGAAAATATATCTAATAATGAGTCATTGTCATCAACAATTGGTATTGAACTAACATGAGCTGCAAAAACAAAAGGCAAAATAGCATGAGAAAAAAAGGAAATACTGAAGTATAAGTGAAGCATCCCAAGCAATGTGGCTACTACTGCATATTTATCACCCAATCAGATCCCCATTATCCATCTTATCCATAAAATTTTTAAAGGAATTTTTTTGAGGAAAATTTTTTTAAGTGACAAAAGAAAGAGAAAACAAAAGATAAACAGTAACATACCATTCCACATCCAACCCCTAAGTCATAGGGAAAGTAAAAGAACCACAAGCAAGCCATCAAAAAGCCAGCTGCTTCAAATTTTGTTGCTTAAATTAACTAAATTACTTCAAGACAATCAACGTCTAAATCATCAAAAGCAGTTCAATTTGCCAGATAGTTCACAACGGAATTACAAAACTCTTAAGCAGAATATGAATGATGCTATATGTTACAAAAACTTGATTTGACATTCACCAATGCATCTCTAGGCATTCCCATGGCAACCAGCCAGTAATGTTCTTCAAATGAATGAAGATAGCATGTTGCAGCAAGCAGAAAACATTCCTATGAGGAATATTAAGCTACATATGCGGGAGAATTAGTGGCCCACTATTGCTAGATTCACTTATCTGCAAGATAGCTGATCCAAACATTTTAACCTCAATCACTGCGCGGTGTAGCCTTCGCTGGAGGAGCAACTCCAATCACGATGGGATCCAATTGTGTACCCAAAAGGATACTCCCAACTTATTTGTGGGCTTAGTATATCATGTCAGAATAACATCTGAATTTAGTTGTCCATTAAGGAGCACCCATCTAAAGTTCATAACGCAAGTAAGAGTATGGGAGTCACCACTCTATGCTTGATGTGGAGTCATTTGGAGGGAAAGGAACAAGAGGACTTTTAAAGGCAAGAGAGTTCCATTCTCAGTTTCAAGGGGATGGTGATAGTCGCTTTACATTTTTTGGTTAAGGGTAGATTTTCCATTTTGTTACACTCTTTTGATGAGTTCTAAGAAGAGGGAGGACGGCGGGAGAGTTGTATATCCTGGTAGACATACAGGGGTTTTTGGGTTTTACAGCTGGTTTTTTGGGAGTTTTGGTGTATACTTTGAGTTTACAAGGCTGTGCCCCCGTTTGGTGAGTTCAATCCCCAATGAACAAACAAACGGATAGTGAGGAACCACTTCTCTTACAGAATAAATGTCACAACTGACAAAGTTAGAGAGCTTTGAGCCAAAAGAAGTGATTTCTCTCAATGGAGAATTCCCATTATATAGCCAGAATACAAGCTAATCTACAGCCTTTAAAGTAGCTAAAAAACTATATACAAATCTATCTAATGATAGCTGTCAAAGCTGTACAAAGTATAGAATCTGCTGACTGTAAATGGCCAGCTAATGGTGGAAAACTTAGCTGTCAACGCTGTACAAAGCATAGAATCTGCTGGCTGTAAATGGCGAGTTAATAGTTGGACAGCTTTGGCTGTTAGCTGCCTTTGACAACCCCCCTCAAATTGATGCTAGTAAATCTACAAGCATCAATTTGCTAACAAGAAAATTATGGCGTTGACGTATCATGGATTTGGTGAAGATATCTGCGATCTGCAAAGTAGTGGAAATGTGTGGAAGGGTGATAACCTTGCGATCATAGGCCTCCCGAATGGAGTGGCAGTCAACCTCTATGTGCTTCGTGCGTTCGTGGTATACAGGGTTGGCAGCAATTTGGATGGCGCTTGTGTTGTTAGCATGTAATGGAGTAGGGTGAACCACGGAGAAACTAAGCTCGGTGAGGAGAGCACGCAACCATATGATCTCAGAGTATGCAACAGACATTGCATGATACTCAGCCTCAGTAGAGGACTTGGAGACGTAGTTTTGCTTCTTGCATTTCCAAGAGATAAGAGCATCACCAAGAAATATACACCATCTGGTAGTAGATTTCCTGGTGTCGGGGGCAGCCAGCCCAATCAGCGTCACTATAGGCTTGTAGCTGGAGGGAAGAACCAGTAGAGAAGAATAAGCCAGGGCTAGGTGTGCCAAGGATGTATCGAATGATGCATCGGACGGCGGATAGGTGGAGATGTTGAGGGGCATGCATGAACTTGCTGACTGTGTGGACAGCATAAGAGATGTCCGGTCGGGTGATGGTTAGATAGATAAGACTACCAACCAGCTTCCGATAGAAAGTAGGATCCTCAAAAAGCTCCCCTTCGTCACGACGACATTTAGTATTAAGCTCTATGGGAGTGTCAACAGAAGTAGCGTTTGTGAGGCTAGCTAATTGAACAAGATCCTGAATATATTTGTGCTGATTCAAGAAGATACCTTGAGGCAGACAATGCACCTCTAACCCCAAGAAATAGGTGAGCTGGCCAAGATCTGTCACGTGGAAAGTAGAATGCAATAATTTTTGAATCTCAGAGATGGCCTTCATATCTGAACCAGTGACAACGATGTCGTCCACATAAACAAGGAGGACAAATATGCCCTTAGATGTCCTCCGAAGAAAAAGGGAGGAATCATACTGACTTGGAGTGAATGAAAAGCCAAGAAGAGTGGATCGAAACTTTTCATACCATACTCTTGGGGCTTGCTTTAAACCATATAGGGAACGTTTTAGTTTGCAAACATCAAGAGGTGAGGAAGTAGGCATACCACAGGGAAGTTTCATGTAAACTTCCTCTTTGAGATCACCGTGTAGGAAAGCGTTCTTGACATCCATTTGAGGTAAAGGCCAGGATTGGGATGCAGCAAGTGCTAGTATGGTTCGCACTGTGGTCATCTTCGCTACTGGTGCAAATGTCTCGTCGTAGTCTAGGCCATACTCTTGCTTGTTACCAAGAACCACCAATCGAGCCTTGTGACGCTCTATGGATCCATCGGAATGAAGCTTGATAGAAAACACAAACTAACTGCCAAGGGCTTTCACGGATGGGGGACATTGAACAACATCCCAAGTTTGGTTTTCTTCAAGTGCGAGAAGTTCTGTGTCAATAGCTTTCCGCCAACACTCATGCTCCATTGCCTGTTTATAAGACAAGGGAATAGGAATAGAAGACAAGGTAGCTGTGAAGGATAAAGGAGGGGTGAAACCAAACCTATCTGGGGGTCTATGAATCCAAGTACTATGTCTAAGAGGAGCAGGTGCAGTTGCTAGAACAGAATCTGCAGTCAAGAAGTGAGCTTGAGGGGGCTCGGGAATATCAAAGGGCAGATTTGATGTGGAGGAGGAACGTCGCTGGTACACTAGGAGAGACTTAGAAGGAATGGGATTGGCAGAAAAGTTAGTAAACAAGGGTAGAACAGAAAATGAAGGAAAATGGGGATCAGGGTTAGCGGGAAAAAAATACTTGTTTTCTAAAAAGATCACATTTCTAGAAATCCAAATATGACGCAGATGGGGATCATAGCAAAGAAAACCTTTCTGGTGTCCAGAATATCCTAGAAAAGCACATTGGACGGACTGATCTGTGAGCTTTGTGCGTTCGTGTGCAGGAAGATGAACATAACACACACAACCAAAGGTACAAAGGTTAGAATAATTTGAAGTGTGACCAAATAACCGAGTGAAAGGAGAGACGTGATTCAAGGAGGGAGAAGGCAATCTGTTGATGAGGTGGACAGCGGTGGATAGAGCTTCACACCAGAATCGTGAGGGCACAAATGACTCTAATAAGAGGGTGCGAACAACATCGAGAAGGTGGCCGTTCTTTCTTTCAGCCACCCCATTTTGTTGAGGGGTCGAAGGACAAGACTGTTGAGAGATTATGCCATGAGTTTGCAGAAATTCCTGAAACAAGTGATATATGTACTCACCCCCATTATCAGAGCGAAGGATTTTGATTTTGGCAGAAAATTGGGTCTGAATATATGCATGAAAAAGCTTAAAAACAGAAAATACTTCGTCTTTAGAATGCAAGAAATAAATCCATGTGAAACGACTATAATCGTCAATAAAAGTGATAAAGTACTTGTAATGAGCATGAGAAGTAACCGGTGCCATACCCCACAAATCACTATGTATCAAATCAAAGGGTTGGACTACATTTGGTGTGTGAGTGGGAAATGGCAGGGTTTTACTTTTGCCAAGCCTACAAAAATTGCAATCAAATTGAACAGCACTAAGAGATGGAAACTCGTTATTCCCAACTAAACTAGAATTAAGCAAATTATGAAGGACCTTAGAGTTTGGATGTCCGAGACGTTTATGTCATGCTCGGTAATCAACATGAGCAGAGTTACAAGTGACAAAGGGAACAGTGAAACATGGAGACAAAGAGAATTAGAGACGAAAAAGACGTCCTTCTTTAGGCCCCCTCGCGATCATCTTGCCTGATTGCTGATCCTGCACAACACAACCAGATTTAGAAAATTTCACTTTACAATCATTGTCAACCAACTGACCTACAGAAACAAGATTAGTGGAAAGCCCAGGAGAGACAAAGACATTGGTGAGAGAAGGAGAAACATCACCAGTGGCAGTGATAGGTAAATGGCTGCCATCGGCAATATGAATCTTGAGATTTCCAATATATTTTTTCACATTGGTAAGAGAATTACCATTGTTTGTCATATGATGGGAAGCCCCAAAATCAAAGTACCAAGAATGAGATGTAGTGAAGGATTTACCTGAGAGTCCTAATGCGGAGAATGCAGAAATGATCATTTGTTGGATCATTTCAGGGTTACTGGTTGAACAGGAGCAGGAGCAGGAGCACTTTGTGTTAGAGGTGTGGTATGCACAAAACCACCAGTACTAGAAGAACCAACTGAGGCAGAATATGCTGTTTCAGATTTCTTAGGAGGTCGGGTAGGACATTCATTGATAATATGGCCACCCTTTTTGCAGTAGTTGCAGAATTTATTAGGACAATTTGAAGCGAAATGGCCAAATCTTTTGCAACAAAAGCACTGAACAGTGCTCATATCCCTACCTCTTGGCTTGCCTTGTGTTGCATAAGCCACAGGAACAGAGGTGGATCTACGTTGTTCCATGGTGGTTTGAGTGAGCAAGCGCTGCTCCTCACGAAACAAATCATTGAGGCATGCATCTAAGGAGGGGACAAATTCTCGATTCATAAGATTAGACCGAGTGCCTTCAAATTCAAATCTCAATTTCATAAGAAATTGATCCCTTTTAGTAGTTTTATGGACAGATTGAACAGAACTAAGACCTTCGGGAGGTAAAGTAGCATAAACTATGTCAGTATATTCAGCCCAAAGATTCATGAAGCTAGAGTAAAAATCAGAGATAGAGAGACTGTTCTGTTAGAGAGTGGCCAATTCATATTCAAGCTGGAATCGACAAGCAGTGTTGTGTTGACAGTAAAGCTTCTTCAAGTAAATCCACATCTCTGTTGCAGTCTTGAATGGTCGAAGATTCATGATGATGTTGGATTCGACAGATCCTAGAATCCACGCCATGACTTGGGCATCCTTGACCTCCCATTTGGCGTGCAGAAACTTATCTTCGTTGTTGTCAGGAGCAGGGTTGCTGCCATCAACATGGCCCCATAGATCCTTGCCTTTGACAAAAACCATGAAGTGAAACTCCCAGGCTGAGTAGTTTTTGCCATTAAAACGAATCAAGAAGGCATCAGACTTATCTGAAGACATGAGGCTGAGAGAACTGATTGGAGAATAACCAAGAACAAAAAGAAACTAGGACTAACTTGGACAAGAGGACTAGAGAACAAGAGACACGTGAGAATTCAGAGTTGTGGCTCTGATACCATGACAAAGTTAGAGAGCTTTGAGCCAAAAGAAGTGATTTCTCTCAATACAGAATTCCCATTATATAGCCAGAATACAAGCTAATCTACAGCCTTTAAAGTAGCTAAAAAACTATATACAAATCTGTCTAATGATAGCTGTCAAAGCTGTACAAAGTATAGAATCTGCTGGCTGTAAATGGCCAGCTAATAGTTGGACAGCTTTGGCTGTTAGCTTGCCTTTGACAACAACTTCATTGCGGCCAAGCACAAAGAAATGTACCATGAGATCTACTAATTAAATACAAAAAACAAAGAATGAAGCAAAATCCTCAAACTTACCTGCACTCAAGTATGGTTTCTAATTTCTACAGCAAAACTATTCATCCATCATGATTTATGAAATATGGATTGAGGACTCCAACAAGAGACCAAGAAACCAATTGTGAGGAGCTTGAAAGAAATACCCAGGCTCAAGATCATAAGTTTACACCTCCCACAAAATAAGAAATTGATAATATCTTTCCTTTTGGGAACATGAGTCTCACCTTGAACTAACAAATTCAATGCTGAACCAAGAGAAGCACTTGGCCTCAACATTGCCAACGGCCGACCATTTGGTTCTCCAATTCTAGGAACCCAAGTGCCCAAAGGAATTGCACAGATAGGTAGTTGGAGTATCTGCAATGACCCAGAAGAATGTCTAAAGTACCTGCAAATACCTGAAAATTAGCAGACCCACTAGTTAGTAAGAAAACACCAACTGTCATTTAGGGAACCAACTAAAACCCTACATTTTAGTATTCCAGAAAGTGAGGCAAGATGTAATAGCTGCGGAAACGAGGCATCCCCTAAAGCTGAATGGATAACAGGAACTGTAGCTACATTATTTTGCAAAACCTTTAAAGCAACATCTTTCAAATTCTCATCTGGCCCAGCCTGCACAACCAACATAAAAGTCAGGGGACAAGACTTGCCTATACTGGATATTAAAATGAACAAAATACCTATTTCACCAAAAACTGACCAAATAAACTATGCTTGGCAGGAGACCTCCGACAATAGTAAAATAAAAATGGATATTCAACTGGCTGTATTATATCAACAGCAATTGGTACTTGGATTTACCAAAATAATGTCAAAGTATTCCATATATCAGACATAACCACATAGGTATGCTTGTGACGAGAGAAAACATAACCCAATCTTGATAGCAGCTCAGTTATACAAGTACCCGTAGTAATGCTTTTTTGGGTTGATGCTCAACATGTTCATAAGGAAGGAAATGTTGTAAAAGAAGTCAATTAAAATGTTTTAAAAGAAGTCACAAGCAAGTGCCAGAAGGTAGTTATGAAAGGGGATGTTATTCTTCACTCATCACAACGCCATAACAAGCAAAGCCAATATCCCAAAATTTTTGTCCTTTACCTCAAAACCTGGTAACTAATAATTTTAAGTAGCCAGCCCTAGTTTACATGCTATGATCTGAACATGTCACAACAAACACTCACATGAACAAGTTGTGTTGGAAATGCTCTCCCATTCCCATCAATTTGTCTGTTCAGATATAGCTTTGCTTCTTTCCAAGCAGATATAGTGTGCGTCTCAAGCTCTTCCTCTGTCATATTGGAACTACGATTACCGAGCTGCAAAACAGGTCAGAATCATCTATTGGACTAATCTCACACTAGTCCAAATCTGAACTTAACAACAAACAAGATAGTAAGGATTATAATGACTACAAGAGTTTATCTGTCCAGTCTGCAACCCCTAAATTTGGAAGCTTTCAAACTTGAATATCATAACCGGATATGTCCACAGATTTGTACCAATGACACGCGCAAATAAAAAAATAAAAAATAAAAAAGCAACCTTATCTCCACACATACCTCTCTTATAATCAAGATAAAATCCAAAGCACTAAGAACTCCAACAAACTGTCCTTTGCAGAAGTCCCAAAGAGGAGCCATAGGAATTCCCTGGAAATAGCTAGTCTCAGAAGAGGTGCATATAAAAGCTTGTTATCAGGAGAGAGTAAATGCCCAAATAATATTATAAAGAATAGATAGCTGATAAATGTGATCTCAAACCATAGACAAACTTCTAATAAAAAGTGGAAAATGGCTTCAAGGATTGGCAATTAACTACTGAAGCAATCAGAACGTTAGGTTGCACGAATGATGGAATCATGGATCCCATAGTCCACCAGAATAAGAAAACATTACTCATTTCTCCAACAACATACTGCATTTCCAAGCACAGATCTTTTATTCTTACTCAAAAAACCAAATGGCTGCCACAGTGCAAACCAACAGAATTTGGATTCCACCAGATAATACTCCAGATATCAGCTAATTATACCCCAAATATCACCAGGTAATCGTATTATTATTGGACTTTGGTTGAGATTATTCGCTTATTTGCTTAATAAACAATCACTACAAAGTCATTAGCATACTCTTTCTAATGTGCATAACAATGCATGTAATATAAGGTTAGTTCTAGCCTCAAAAGAAATAAAGAGATACCTGTTCATGCAGAATATGAAATGCTTGCTTTACAGGTAGATCAACGTCTAAGGCAATGACCTGCAAGCCAGATGTATCTATATGAGAAAAATGAAACATATTTACTGTGATCAAGTACATATGATCTTCCAAATGTAGATATGATAAAGGAAAGTCAAGGGCAAATCATTCAAACCTTGCCTGACTCAGGAAGCAACTCATAAGCCATATGTGTAGTTAGGAATACAGCAATACGGTTGCGGGAGACCTCTAAATCAACTTCTGATAACCCTGGCAAGGTGTCATGCAATGTACCATCTGAAACTCTGACCTACCGAGTATGTAAGAGAGTATAACAGAATACATCAGAAAACGTTGTCTAGCAATACTGTAAAAACCCAACATACTCACCGCTATAACTAATGAAATAGAGAACATGCAATGGTGAATAATTCCATAACGTGTACCACGCTTTTCTTCTATTGATCAGTGGATTTAGCACAAAACATTTTCGTTTGTTTCAGTGTGTCTATTCCCTTGTCCCAAATTGTTTGTCCATCTCAGAAATTTCAAAATTTCTGAGATTGGACAATGCATTTAATGCATTCCCACTCAATTGGTGCAAGTTTCCAAACCTATCTTTCAAATTTAAAGATTCACATTGTGAGTGAGAAAACTTGTCAATACCACACGTGGATAGTTTAGGGAAACTTAAAAAACCTGTACATTGATGTTTGAAAGTAGACTTAAAGAATTTTAGGACCAAGAGAAGACAAAGATATAGGGACATTTAATGACAGTTATGAGCAAAAGCCTTTTTTGTTTTATTCCCTTCAGACTCCTTAATCACATTCCAAACTAGGGAAACATCTGTTGTCTTTGTATACTTCCCTTCTGCATTTTCTAGAACAGGGAAAAATTTTGTCTCTTAAATTTCAGATTACTGAAAAAAAAATCCAAAATTCAAAGGGCCTATACTTTCCCTACTCTGAGTTCATTATATTGCTATTGATTGACCATTTAGGATCAACTGTATTGATTTGATAAGAGCAAAGTGATACCTAAATTAATCCAGTTACACCAACTCCATTAGCAACTGAAAGTTAACAGGACAAATTGGTGTAACAAGATCAGACAAGCCCAAACCAATAGAGATTCACCAGGATATCTGACTCTAGCAATCGCAAAATTAGGTAAACATGCTATTGTACCTATAGGGATACACCAGTATATCTGACTTCTCACAAAACATTAATAATACCTGGAGTTCCTAATGGATGTCATTAATGATCCCTCGAGTACGGATGCACATAGGATGGAAAAATGCTCAGCAAGCTTTTATTAAAAGAATTTACATTGGAGCAAATGAAAATATGTGATATAAGTTTCCAAGCAACTAGCAGTAAAAAACAGTTCACTATATCCATCTCATACCAAACGCTGAAAGGCCTCATTATCCACATCCATGTTAGAACCGGAATGTATTTGTGGACTTGGGATTGCAGGAACATAATCAGATTCCCTTGCTAAGAGGACAGTGTTCACCATCCCATAGTTCCCACTCACAAAAGGCTGGTGCTCATCATGTCGCCATTCACCATCAACAATAAACTTGTACTGTATATAACAGAAGCAACACATAAACATGTAAGATTTTTAAAAGTAGAAACAAAACCATGAATCAAACACCTTCTATACAACTATGACTGATATCAGTAATAAAAAATAAAAAAAACATCGATGACAAGTGGGTAAGATTCTTGAATTAAATGGCAAGTGTTTGCAAAGTTAAATAATTCAAACAAAATCAAAAAGTTCCCAGCATCTTTCAGCCACAGTAATTAATGGAAATTTTTGGAGTGAGCTCTTATGCTTACTTAGACCGCGTATCATTTAAATCTTATCAAGTTTTTAAAGCCCCGAAGAGCACCATTCTACTTCAGGGTAATGCTTCATTAGCAACAATCTCTTCAATTTTTTTTTTTTTTTTTCTAGTATTGCAACAAGCTCTTCACTTATATATAACCTAACTACCAAAATTTGATTTTATAATCAAAGAAACCTAACGTTTGCCGAAAAAACTAACACTTGGCACAACTCTAGGTTCTTTCGAACTACCCTGCTATGGAGGCTGGGGCTTTGAAAATCTCACAAAATTTGACTTTTTAAGTGCCAACTTGGCCGTCATTCACCTTCCATCCTGCATCATTATGGCTCTTAATTACAAAAATGCCATAGCCACATCATTCTAGTGGGAATTTCTATACAGATTTTTTTGGAAGAATTCACTTATTTAGAAGGCAGTACACTCTCTTAGCCAAGTTATATAATTCTCTATGGCTCTCAACAATGGAATGTTCTAGATATCTCAACAGCTTTGTGCCACTATGAGTTTTAATGCCGAAGCAGGCAATGGCCTGAAGAAGCTACCAAAGTTAGGTTGGAACTTCTTGTGGCATGCAGAAGTTCTGGTTTTGCCATATAAACTGCTGAAATGGAGAGCCTTTAATATTATGTTGATTTCCTATCTTCGTATATGGAACTAATCAAGAAAAGAAAATGCTGACTTTCAAGTCTCTGTTGATTGTTTAAAAAGGAGAAATACAAACTAAATTCAGATTATAGAGAAGATTTGATCAGAAGCTGTTTGTTATGATTTTGGCCACACTGCTATGTCTTTGGCCTGCTGGCCCGCTGGGGCAGCCTCTGCACCCAACTTAAGGATGTAAGACTAAGCACACAACTTATCCTGGAGGCGTGTGTTTAGCTTCATTCACCCCTTCGCCAAGGTCCATGCAACCAGACACAATATTGCTACCTTGATTTCTGCATGATTCAATCCACAGAGAGAGAGAGAGAGAGAGAGAGAGCAAACAGAATATTTGCTGTATGTAATGAAAATCCTGGGAATAAAGTGGCAGCATAGGGTATCAATTTTATTTATTGCCAAAACAAATTTCTCACAGAAGGCACACATGATTTACTTCAGATTCCATATATGTTATTGTTACATACTGAATGTTTCTTCTCTGCAGTATCGGTTGTAGCATTCATCGTAACTAGTACACAGTTGTTCAGGCTGGTTAATACAGAAAGTTTCAGTACATGAGTTTGTCTGTGCATTATGGGTACGGATGACCGTATGGTGTGAAGAATCCTGAAAAAAACTTAGCTCTCTTCCTTAAAACCTAACTGTGTATGCATAATGAGAATACAACAAGACGAAAGTCTACTGAGTTGAATTAGGCATACCAAATGAGTGAGTCCAACAACCAAGCTTCCACATAACTATGAGTAGAGTTAATGAAATCTTTGAGCATTAGTTAACAGATAATTCAAAACCCTAAAATCCAACTTCTTTTTTCCTTCCCTAGTGCACCAAATACTGCTTTTGGCAATTGTATTCAATTCAACTCAAGAAAATGTAAAGTCCAACTACATGAGGGTTCTCTACTACTGTACTACAGGTCATCAATGTAAAATTTTCACAGAAACAATAGGAAAAAATCCCTAACACTTCAGCTAATCTTCCATTTGTTACAACAACACGGCCAATTGAATATCCCAAATTTTCTCCTCTGTATCTAAACCTCTTCACTGATTCTCTACTTCATTTAAAAAGAAGAAAGAACAAAAGAACAAAAATTCCATTTAGTACTTTGCATGATAAATAATCACATGACACGTAGAAAAAGTATGAGTTCATATTCTGAGTAGAAAGACACCATGTTCATATGTGTGCAGAGAAGACGCATCTTCTTAGCTCGAAAGAAAATTTGATACTATTACTTAAGCAAATCAAGATATAAAAATTACGATGAACAATTATTGTTTGCGAGAAAACATGTGAATTACCTCCGTCATAATAAATATTATTTGCGAGAAAACATTATATTGCAAGGAAAATATGCCAAAGTAGGAAAGATGTGTCAAAAATCGGTATATGACAGCGAGAATTTAATATATTAAACAAGTTTTTCAGGGAAAAATACAGAAAGATTCCAACTCTGATCATTGACACACCACGTAAGTTTTTTGAGTTTGATAGCAACTTTAAACTCCGTATTCAACAGCATTAAAAGGCAAGGTCAATCAAGAACAATTATCATCCCCAACAGTGTTGATACAATATACCACGAAGCATTGATATAAGCTTCACCATTATAAGTTCATGTCACAAATGCAAATTTATTCAGCATTGCTTCACAACACGTGATTGACAGTTTTGCATTTTACTAAGCAATTATTTGACAGAAGTGATTGGGTCATTATCGGAATAAACAAAGACCCATAATTAACTTCAAAATCTCCTTGCATTTACTTCCACTTTCACTGATCATATCTGAATCCCACAATCAAAACACGCGCAACAAAAGCACCTCATTATTAACCAACCTGATGGTATCCGAGTGGTAAGCTGCAAATAGTCTGAAATACAGTGGGGCACCCTTCAACAGGAGTCATTGGACAATGGCCAGACCACCTTTGCCAAAATAATTACACTTCCCATTAATTAAAATCAAGTAAAGAACAATCAATTGAACTAAATTATGGAAAAGTAATAACCAATACAATGCAGTTAACAGAGACAGCTCCAACATTACACATGAGCATTTGAGTCTCACCCTGTAAATGAGCCACAGAGAGAAACACTACTTCCCCCATAAGGCCACACGAACCGTGTCGGGATTAGTACTATGCCAGTAGCTCCACCGGTTTCCCTCGCATACTCCATGCCCGAAGATAATATTCACTCCCAGCAACAATTTTTTTAGGAAAAAAAAAAATTATTACCCCTTAACAGGATGAATAAAAACAAGTAATTATTTTACAACCCAGTAGCATTGAATTCCCAAAAACGAACCACCACTTCAAGCTGAGTCTCCAAATTCAACCACCAAAACCTCAACTTCATAGAGTACCCAAAAACCACGCCATCGATTAAATACACAATTTTTATGAAGCAAAAACAGCTACGAGTTAGTGAAAAATATTAATTAAAAACATAAATAATTTATCTTCAACTCCAGTGAAATTAAATGGACAAACCCACAAAACCCTTATTCAATCAAATTGAAACCAAAAAAAACCACTTAGAAAAACACTACAAAACCCTTCGATTTTCGGAAACACAAACCAACGATTTGGTCTGCGAACTAAATAAAAAAAAAAAACCTAAATCCAGTCCGAAACCCAAAAAATGAGCGGCGAATTAATTGAAGAGTGATCGAAGAATAGAGAAAAAGATGGAAAAGCAAATGAAGATGTGCTCTGAAGCTAACCCTAGAAGCTGGTTGGTTTTGGGCAAATGTTGTACAGTTTTGTACATCTCACAGACCCGTACAACTGGACCATGAACGGTAATTTCTATATATACATTTTGTAGTTTTTTTTTTAAGTTTTTTTCAACATTTTTGTTAGTTTGAAAATAAAAATATATATATTACTCTCAAAATATATATACACATATATATATTCTAAGCTTTAACTTTTTTTTTTCTTTTTAACCATTTTGCTACATATTGTTTTAGAATTTTAAAAACCGATCATGTAATGGAACCAAACTAACCTTAGTTGGTTCGGGCCAATTTTGCGATTCATCTAGATCGTGTTGGTTCAAGTCGATCCTATTGTATTGCATAATTCTTGCTTTATTCATTAAAAAAATGTTTAAAAAAAACCAACTTCATCCTTGCATTTGGGTTTTTTTAAATTTTTTTGAAAATAATGTATAAAACAAATCAACAATAATTAAGTTTAACAAATAATGATTTAAATATATTACAGTATATATAAATTTGTCACAATTATTGTAAATTGTGTGAGCTTGGTTTTTTCCAATTACTTGACATGTTGACAAAAAAACTGAAATGTAAAAAATGCATGACTTAAAAATAAAATAAAGAAGAACCAGGGAAGAAAAAATTGATAAGCACATGTTTATACATGAGAGTTATGCAGTTTAGTGAGACAAATGATTAAATAACGAGTTAGTTATGCTTTTTTTTTAACTAGTTTTTTAAATTTATTTTTTATAGATTTAAATTTAGTTTTGTTTTTGGTAAAAAAAAATAGTAAGCAAAAAGCCTGAACTCAAATCCCATTGAAAAAGGGAGAAATTGAATTTTGTTGAAAAACTATTAAAAAATTAGTTAAAAAACTGATAAAAAAAACAAATTCAAGTGAAAATTGTAAAACAAAAAAAGATTGATTCAACTAATATCCGACTAGAAAAAAATGTTGAAGATATAAATGATAGATAAAAAATAAATAATCATTTTAATCCACTCACATAGTCACATATTGCAATTGAAGACACCATCAAAGCATTTTTTGATTATTTCATTAAAGATCCATGATTAAATCCCTCAACCATTTTTTTATTAAATCCCTCAATATATTTTATAAAAAATAAAATATACTGGCAATGAATATAGTTTTTAAACCAACATAAATATTAGAGTGAATGGAATGTAATTTGTAATCTCACATAAAATTTCATACAATTAAATTACTTTTGCTAATACAATATCAATTCCTACAATAATAAGTATTTGTGCTTATATATATATATATATATATATATTGTATTAATTTGGATTGGCATCAAGTACAAATTTTTATTGTCCACCAAACAAATGAATTTGAAAACTGAAAAGACCGAATAAAAAATTAAACCAAAGTTATTTGAGATAGCAATAACTAAAAACATAATATACGATGAATAAACCTAAAATGAATTCGAGCATGAAACTTGTCACGGTCACATAAGCGTGTGTTGAATCATTTATCGGACATGTTTTGGAACGATGCTAAACATATATGGAGGTGTGAGAAAATTGTGACTAATCATTTGACATGGCAATATTATGTAAAATGATGTAATATCACTTGGCCACCTAAGCCGAAGGATCAACAAAAACCAAGGGTAATTATAAAAATACCTCATGAATTTTGATTTAGTATCACTAAACTTTCATAAATTTTAAAATATGATAAATTAGCATGTTGAACTTCAAAATTATATCAATGAATACTTTATGTTAGCAATTTATTAGAAAAGTGAATGCAAAATTGTCACGTGACTTACATGCGTTCGTAAAAGTATAGTTTGATATTTAAATTGACAATCACTTATTGTAATAATAGTCGAATAACTAGAATGACCTTTGGAATGACAAGTAAATATAAGAATAATTCAAGAAGCATCCCAATCAATAAATAATTATTATAAAAAAAGATAAGATCAATTTTAAGTATGAATATGTTAATGTGTGCAAATCACGTGACACTTTTTAGAGAATCACAATTTTAGGTTAATTTTTCATTCACTCTCCTAACATATTACTAACAAAAGGTGTTAATGAATATAAATTAATAGTTCAAAGAATTAATGTGTCATATTTTAGAGTTTATGAAAGTTTTAATGATATTGAGTCATACTTTAAATTTATTTTTACAATTACTGAAAAAGATACAAAATGAAGCAAAGAGCACTACACACAGAAATCAAAATATGTCTTGTGTGTACCTCTCTGTGAAGTTTTCAGCATAACAGTGATTTTATTTTCAATAGCAGTTAGGAACCTCTGATTTCACATTATAACAAGGGTTAATTTTAGCTTGACCTCCTGTTGTTTGAGATATCGACAGCTAGACCTCTTTAATTTTAAAAATTGACAACTAGACTTGCTGTAGGAATAAAAATCGACAACTAGACCCCTGTAGAAATATTCTGTGAGGTATATTCTCTTTTTGACCACGTAAAAGACATTTATGCCGTTCTCACACACACACACACACACACACACACACACACACACTCCTTGTAAAAATAACAATAATACCAACTAAATATTTTACACAATCAAATTTTATTAAACAATAATATCTTATTATTAGAAAAAAACAAATATCATTAAACAAAAATTACATATTATAAAAATATAAAAAATTCTAAAAAATTATTTTTTTTAACAAAGACACATATTAAACATTGAAATACAACAGGGAGACAAAAAAAACCTCAAATAATTTTTTTAAAACCAAACAACAATGTAAATCCTAACATAAAAAGTAGTTTAATACAATTATATTAATTATATAAGTGAGGAACCTACCCAAATTGGGTGGTTTCACCCAATTTATTTCTTTTTATCGACAAAAATACCCAATTTGGGTGGGTTCCTCACCTATATAATTAATATAATTGCATTAAACTATTTTTTATGTTAGGATTTACATTGTTGTCTTGTTTTAAAAAAAATATTTAGAGTTTTTTTTGTCTCCCTGTTGTGTTTTAATGTTTAATATGTCTTTGTTAAAAAAAAAAATTTAGAATCTTTTACATTTTTTATAAAATGTAATTTTTGTTTCATGATGAGAGAGAGAGTAAGAAGGGCATAAATGTCTTTTACATGGTCAACATGGTCAAAAAGATAATATACCTCACAAAATATTCCTACAGGGGGTTTAGCTGCCTATTTTTTAAACTAAGGGAGTCTGGCTGTCGATATCCCAAACCACAGTGGATCTGATTGAAATTAACCCTTATAACAATTATGAAACAGCTGTTAGTTTTGGTTCCCTCTACATCTCTCAGGAAATATTATTTGATTGTTTGCTTCACAATTCTGGCTTGATCACCTGTGATATGTTACTTTAATTTCATCCTTGGAATTAAAATATCTGTTGATGTGTCACTATGATGCCAAAATACACCTCAAATGTCTCTTTGTTAATGTTAGAATACCTATTTGGATACCAAAACCTTTGTTCATTAATACTTTGAGTTCATTGATTATTTTCTATCATAGTTTGATGGAGAAATCGATTATTTTATTTTATTTCAACAAATAAAAACAGTTATTGATATTAGTTGCTATTTTTGAGTTCTTAGGAATTGACACTGACTCCCAAGTAGCATGGGCATGTGAACCTCATGTGTGTCAACAAAAGCTATATATGCTTTAATTTTGATTGGGTATGAATCTAGAATAGTCATTATTTGGTAGATTTGGTACTTTTGAAGGCTTATTTATCCATCAGTAGACTCCTTTCTTTGGCTTCATCCTGAACTTGGTTAAACATGCAGAATATGTGCCTCTGAATATGAGAAGTGCCAAGAAGTGGCTGCTGCTGCATTGGCCTATAAATGCATGGAAGTGGCATATATGAGGGTAGTTTATTGCAAAAATTCCAGTACGAATAGAGATTGGCATGAGTTGCAAGCAAGTTTACAAATGGTTCCTCAAGGTATGAATGAAGTCACAGAATGTTTAGACATACATTAACTTTTGTCTTCGTTAAAGTTTCCAACATTCCACCTTTTATGTTCATCTTCACTTTCTAAGGAGCAACCATTACCAGCCCCCATGGACAAGCCGGGAGGTGGAAAGGTAGGATTGGTCTTCCTGTGGTTCTAATACCCACAGTATATCTTTTATTCCATTAGTAACCTTAGTTGTGCCAATTCATTGATTTTATAGGGGATCTTAATTTTGGGGTTGGGTTTTGATGCTTTGTATACATCTTGTGTACAGAGGCGACGCCCTCTATGGGTTTTAATGCTTTGACACACAATAAAATACCTTATCAAGCTGCAGTCGTAGTGTCCACCAAATGAACATTGGACATGATCTAGTGACTTGTCTTGATCTTTTCTGCACAGCCTTCATATTGAGAAGGAACGTAATTGTCCTCGAAGGAGTACTTGGCATGAAAGTTTAATCCTGCCTCTGAGCATGACCAGTAAGAGAACAAAACATTTTTCTATATGACCAATACTTTACTTGAGCGTTGTTCACATAACCTACATGCAAAGTGTAGAAAAACTTGCTTCAAGAAAATAATGCATGTCGTTCTCTTCCGCCGCTCAGTGAGAAAAATGATGATTAGCTAAGAGGGCGAGAGGAAGTGCAATCCTTGGGAAGATCCACATTTATTTTTTCCTTCCTCCAAACTTATTTGTTGCATCTGTTACTAGGAGCTGATGTGACTTTCAGCTCACTCTTAAGGAATAAAATATTGTACGTTATTAGAAACAACATAACCATACCATTTTTGCTCCATCTTTTGTTGAATTCTTGTAAGTCCATGTAAAAAGCATTCCCACCCCCCAACAGCCAGCGCCCAAACCCCCCCCAAAAAAAAAAAAAAAAAAACAACAACAACAACAACAAAATGACCTTCTTGCTTTAGCCTGGCCCCAGGCGGATCAGGCACTTTGAGTCTAGTCATATTAGCAGGCAAAAAGTGGTACAAAATTAAGAGCAGCCACCATGGTGCACATGAACCCAATTGTCCAACAACAGTAATCTAGAAATCTCCACTCCTTAGGCTGCCTCTTGGGCCGGTAGAACACTTCACGAGGCTCTATGTAACATAGCTTACAAAATTGAATACATAATTAACTAAAGATTTAGCGAAATTGAGAACACCAAGAACTACCTATGAATGGGAAGCTACAATTGAAGCATAGGAAGAACTAAACTGGCTTGAATTGCACCAAAATAAGCAACGAGAAGAACAAACGATTAACGGGTCAGTGATTGAGACATGGAGAGTACTAAATTTACTTGAACTCTACCAAAATGGACAAAACAAGAACAACCCTAAGGGGCAAAAAAGGGGAGAGAACATTTTCCCATCATCAAACCACTCATAAGGCTGCCATTTGCTGCACTTTGAGTATTCAAAGCTGATATACATCATAATGTTATTCTTTGCCATCTGGGTAAACAATATTTATACCTTGCTAGCGCCTCTTTTTGCTTGTTATATTGAATATGTGTATGTAAAATGTATTTGTGCTGCAGCTGCGACTTGTAGTGAACCATTGCAGGTGATAATGTTGTTATTGAGGTTTCACTTTCCAATCATTTGCTTGTAGTGACGGGAGCCATGTCATTGCTGCTCGCAACCATCCCAACTTTGTTCGACTGCTTGACTTTGTCAGTAGAATGTATACAATCACTGCCATATTTATGTGCACTTACATGAAAATTGGAGAAGCATTTATGGTTTGGCATAATTGTAAATGCGGTCAGTATGTGTGTCGTTCAATCTGAACTCATTGCATCAACAATACTAGAAGGGGTATGGTTAAAAAAGGGAAGGAAACATGAGGATATATGGACTTCCCTTGTATGTATCATTTGTAAAAGAGGTCCTCAAATATATAAATTTGTAGCTTTTATTAGGACGTAGTTTACAGCTGATGGTTGTAATTTATACTATGGGTGGCCAGACCATCAGATAATTGGTTAGCAAAATCGGGATTGTTGTGCACATTCTGTTCCTTTGTAACCATGCATCTTCATGGGACGATACAAAATAATGAACATTTCAGTGTTTGATCATTTTGCAGACAAAGGATGTGAATTCTGCAATGGAGGCCTCCAGGAATTCCCAGAATGCTTTTGTAGCTGCTAATGCAATCCTTGAAGAGTCTCAGAATAAGGGGGGTATTATTTGTGTTAAGAGGGTCATTGAACACAGCTTCCAAGATGTAGAGGCACTAATATGTTTGGTTCGGCTTGCAATTGAGGCCATCAGCCGCCAAGGTTTCAGTGGCAGTAAAGATTAAGCAAACCTTGTGTATCGTATGATTCTAATTTATTTCCTCAGTGAGCGGGCATGAGGATAAGAGGAAAAAGAAGGGTTACCGGGCTTGCGTTTGGAATTATGTCAAGAGGCAGAACAATAACAGCTCATTACATCTATACTATTATAAAGCAAATCTTTTCGGTGAAAGCCTCCACTTGGGTGAAGCTTTTATTTTTTTTTTGACAAAAATGACCGTCAGCTGGAAGTTTGTCCAATTTATATTTAATACATGGAAGGATAATTATGTAATAATCACAACTAAACTACTTCTTCAATTTTGTAACCTCCCACTACTAAGTTAGTGGTAGCGAGAGTGATTGGGTGTAGTGTAACAAACGCACAAGGTGCGCGCCACCACTCTAGTGTGTACACAAATGAGATCAATTTGCAATGTTTCTAATGTATTAGTGAATTTTCCAGCTTGTTTTTTTATGTGATAAGAGCATAACATCCTCACCCTTGGATTTTAAGGGTTGGGGGAGGAAGCACATGTACATGTTAGTTGTTCTGCGAGAAGAATTGGAACTGATGTGAGAGTGCAGATCTAATTTTTTTAGGCTCCTTTGATTTTGAGCTAGAGAAAGATAGTATTTATTGATTGAGAATCAACTTATTTGAGGAGATTTGGATTTTTCTAATGTAGTTGTTACTGGTCTGTCGAAATGAAGGACTACACAAATTGTTACAATATATTTTATTCATTTTTTAGTGGAATAGAAAAAGTGAAGTTAGTGGGGAGGCTCCCTGTGGATAAATTATGAAGTTATCAAGTTTTGCCACCTCATTTTTCTCTAAAGAAAATTTGACCCTGTAGCTCCTTCAGTTTGCAAAATGATTTAATAATGAGAAACAGAGACTTATCAGATGTTGCAATTTCTGGTTTGCATTTTCAGGTTTCTTGTTATACTGGAGGGCTACCCATTTTCTGTTCTTAATTTTACAGTCTATATTTTTTATTTCTGTGCAGGTTCTTTTCTGTTGTTGGAAAGCTTGGATTCCCTGATGGGATTTTGTGAGGAGAGAAGTTAGCAATAGCATGAACTAGAAAATGTTCAGATCTGCGTGGACTCCATAGCAGAAAATTTTGGCTTTATGGAAATTAGTTTCTTTGCCCATGGTTTGTGGACTACTCACTTTATAATATTAAGAACTGCATTGACTTTTGCTTTTTATTCTCTTTGTTTCTTGACATCCTAGCTCCTGTTTCTGCTTTTGATATGGACAGCAGGGAGGCATCTTTCTTGAATGTAGCCATAAAACAATTTCAATGTTGACATAGAAAAACTTCTGCAGCGCATGCTACAGGTACAGCTTGGACTGCCTGGAGATCTGACAGGAAGGGCTACAGTTCCGCAAGTTTTTTTTTTTTTTGGGACATGGTTGAAGTGTGTCAGTGCAACCAGGCTGTTGTCTTGGTTTATCTGAGCCACAGTTTTATCAGCCAAGGTAGCGTGTGTACAGGGGTGGATCTATGTAATGGGTGAGGGGTGCCATGTATCACGATCCCACATCGGATAGTAAGAGGGAGGTCTTGAGCCATATAAGAAGGGTAGGTAGCACCACCTAATAGCTTAGGCTTCTAAGTGGGATGGCAAGCACCCGGCCCGTGACAAGTGGTATCAAAGCAGCCTTATTCCTGATCCGATTCTACATTAAGCGCTGAGCGTCACGGATTCATGATTTCACATCAGATAGAAGAAGGAAAGGTAGCACCACCTAATAGCTTAGGCTTTTGTGTTTATACTACATATACACAATGTTTCAAAAAAAAAAATTGTCCTTCCTCTCGAGGAATTTCTCCTGTTCCTTTTCTGTATTGTTTTCCCAATTCTATAGCATACAATTGATTCTGGTGTGTGTTAAATAGTTTCAAAAATGTTTCTGTAGTTGCTTGTTTTTCCTTGAACGCTATATTTTTCAAGTATTGAACAGCCACTGATACTAGCAAAATTCTTTCAGGAACGAACTTGATGAACTGGTCTCTGCGGGTTGAGAGACGGTGGCTGGATTCTGTATTCTGGCTGCTCTGGCCTGTAGGTCGAGTTATGTTAATTTCCTCTTGGATTTTGGAGCCTGAGAAAATGATTGTCATTGTACAGGATCGTCGTTTCAGGTGGATAAGTGGATGCATTGGCTAGGGACTGCAGGCGCAGCAGCTTGTTCTGGTGGTGCTCTTGCAACATCTTGTTATTCTTTTCTAGTTTTGTCTTTTCTATGTTGTGAAATGTATTAGAGACCCCCAAATTGCTGCTTTGCAATATGTATCATAACAAACCGATTATACCCTCAGGAGGGAAAAAAGGAAGCCCCCATGTAAGTGGCAGATGCTTTTGTGATCGACATTTTTCCCCATCTTTAATGTAATTTCAATTTCTTTATCTTTCAGGTTTGCCTGTCATGGTGTTTTTTGGATGCCCCAAAGTGCATATCTTCCAACCTAAAACTTAATGCTTAAATAGTATAGTTTTCTCTTGTGGTCATTTGCTTTTGTTTTTCACTTTTTTATGACATGGGAGAACCTGTTCGAGGTGGGGCCCTTCGAACCCTCCCCTAGCAAGCAAACTCGACTGGAGGATGGCAAACACCCACAATTTTAGACACATCCAAAACTGATTGCCCAGGCTAGTGGGCTACAACTTTATGATTTGTGGCTTCTTTAGGGAACCTGGCCCGAGTGCACAGTCTGCTCAGTGGTGCCAATGGAATGGTGTTGGTGGCATTAAACTTTCATTTTTCTGCACAACATCACAGTCTAAGGATCATTGCATGACTATCCACATCATATTGGCAAATTCTTTGTTTCTTTATTCTCACCACAGGTTCTCAGATTCCTAGTTTACTGAGGATAGGTCTGAGATCCCTCTTTGAGCATGCCATGCTCAATATGAGACTACTGGTTTTTTGATTCTCTCAATGTGCAGCAAGAACAATAAGAGAATCCATTTTATAATATTTGCTCATTGTTGGAGTCACTGTCCATCCAAGTCTTGACCTAATAATTCCTTTTAGGCTCTGCCTGCGTGAAAATTCAATCCATCATTCAAGAAGTAAGTTTTTTTTTTCCCCAGTTGCTGGTCAACTATTTCCATGATGTCCCAGTAAATAAGGCTCCTGGCACTGCAGGATTTGGGAGGCCAGATGTATGTAGCGTTATCCCCACATGGAAAGAATGTTTTGTTTCAAACCCATGACCGTCAGGTCATAATAGAGCATTCTTACCGATGCACTAAGGCCTGCAAAGGATTACTCTTCCGCATAATTGCTAAACAGGTAGATAACACAAATATGATATGCAATGCACAACAATATCACCAAAAGTCCCTGCAAGTGCAAGAACCATCTTTAAAATGATGAAATCTATTCACATCTCGAACAACAAAATCCCTCTCCACTATCTCACTAATCAGCTTGAAAGCTTCATGACAATCCCTACACATTCTCAAGTTCTTCATCACTCTAATAGTCATTCCTTTAGGTATACTTAACAACCCAAAACCCAGAGCCAGTCTTTCACTGTGAAGACCCACTATTTCCTCTTTGGTTTCCTCTTCCACCTCAACAAACACCAACCCCATGCTCCCTCCCACATACCCCTTTTCCTTCATTCTCCCCTTCAATTCCTTCAACAAGCTCACTACCTCACTCCCTCGGGGGCACGAAGATACATCTCCAGCATAGAAAATGTAAGTATAATCCTTGATCTCAATCCAACTACAACCTGGTTCTTTAGGCACTCCACTGCGCTTCATTTCAGAACGAATTCTCTGAACATTCTCCCACCTCCCAGCCAATGCATAAGTGTTTGACATTGTAACATATGCAGCAGCTACTTGTTGGTTTGATTCGATAAGCCACTTACTTGCTTCGACAGCAATATCTACCCTCCCCTGATGCCTACTAGCTGAAAGAAGTGTTCCCCACAATAGAGCCCCTTCATCCTGCCTCACCTGAATAGACTTTGCTATCCTGTAAGCCTCATCAAGCCGGCCAGTTCGGCCAAGCATATCAACAACACAAGTGTAATGTTTTGCATCGGGAACTATTCCATGCTTACGATACATGGAGCTCAAGTGCTCAAGACCTTCATCAACAAGACCCGAATGACTGCAAGCATGTAGGACACCGACAAAAGTAACATTATTAGGACTAACTCTTCTCTCAGTCATTTCTTGAAAGAGGTCAAGCGACAATTTTCCTAGACCGTATTTTGCAGCTCCCACAATCATTGAAGTGTAGGGGATTACAGAGGGGCTCTGAATTTTGAGGAAAACCTTACTAGAATAATCAAGACTCCCACATTTTGCATACATATCAACAAGTGCACTCGCAACAACATCATTTGAATCATTCCCACTGCGAAGCACAGCTCCGTGGGCAACTTTCCCAGTCACTAGCCTTCCTAAGCCTGCACAAGCATTAATCACACTGGCCAACATAAAATGATTAGGACAATCCAGGGTCAAATAATTGAATTCTCTAAATAGTTCAAGCGCTTCATGGCCTTCCCCATTTTGGGCATATGCAGTAATCATTGAAGTCCAAGAAACTACATTTCTACAACCCATCAAATCAAAAACCCGGCGAGCTTCATCAACACCATTGGATTTCCCATACATATCAATCAATGAAGAACACACCACAACATTAGATCCGAAACCAAAAATCTCAATCTGGGCATGGACTTCTTTGCCGGTTTTGAGGTCAGCGAGGATTGCACAGGCATTAACAATTGTAGCAAAGGTGAAAGCATTTGGCATGACCAAACTCCATGGCATATTTCCAAAGAGGCAGAGAGCCATTTTGGGTTGACCGGTGTCAATATAACCAGCCATGAGCGAAGTCCACGAGACGACATTCGATTCAAGCATTTCATCAAACAATTGATGTGCATCTTCAATTCTACCAAGCCTTACATAACCATTCATGAGATGGTTGGTGGTGAAGGTATCATTTGAAAATCCAAGTTTCAGGACGCTGCTGTGGGTAGAGGTTACAGAAACAGAGTCTTTACAACCTTGTAGCTGTTGAACTATATGGGTTTTGGTATGGAAGGATGACAGTTTATTTTGGCGGGAAATACAACAGGTTGTGAGGGCAAAGAGGAGATTGTGGTTTAACAGCTTCTTCATCTGTAACAAATAACTACTTGAGTTTACATTTGAGAAGCTTTGGTCATGTTGCCATCTTGTGACAACTGGAAAGTATTAGTCCACTAATTATTCCGAAAGCTTAAATTAATAGGGCCAAACAATGCATATCAAGTTTCTCTCACTCTCTCACATGCAACTCAAACTTGTATGAATGAGTGAAGTGGAGTTGACTATTGGGTTTTTAAACCTAATTCAAAAACTTAACGAGTTTCAAAGTTTGTTTAAATTTGACTTGTTTATTTTTTAAGTCAATTTTAGATAAGATTTAATCAAACCAATCATGAGTGAAGCTTGAGTGATACAGTTCTAGAGTAAACATAGAGCTTGTCGAGTTGAATTTGAACAGAAATTAGGAAATTAACGAGCTTTCAAATATGTTCAAACTCAACTTATTTGCACAACGAGTCAACCACGAACGAACTAAACTTAAGTAGGATTTGAGTAGCTTGATTTGTTTATAGTGCACTATATAAAGAGTCATACAGAACATATTAGAGCTAGAATCAGGATTCAAATAGCAAGTAGAAACACTTAGCAGTTCCTTGGGATTACAAGTTGCATCTGTTATCTTCCTGCCACAACAATTCAGCCATTCAAATTTGTTTCAAATGTCTATTAAAGGGGGTTAAAAGAGGTCTTTATATATTTAGGATTTGTTTGGTACAATTTTTTTCAAAATTTTTTTTATTAAACTTTTAGCTTATAAGTAAAAAATATTTAAATTTTTTCAATTTTTTTGTTTTTAAAAAGTTAAGTAGCAAAACAAAAAAAATTCACAATATTGACTTTTTTTTCCTTATAAACAAAAAAAGTCAAACCAAAAAAACTTAAAAAAGCCTAACCAAATGGGCCCTTAATTAAGAACTTAGAAAGTGAAAGAACTCTTGAAGTAGAATAGTAAGGATGGTGCCATCAATCCTCACAAGAGGACATTGATAGGTTCGAGATTCCTATTTGGGTTGCCATTTAAGCATAGCCTGTTAAAGAGTTGGTCTGCTAGCACTCTCTGAGCAGGACCTAATTGTATTTTAAGGACTAGCCTGTGTTCGAATAAAGTATTTGGTGGCAGATTAAAAAAGAAAAAAATAAAAAAGATAACAAACATATTCTTTTATTTTATTATCTTTTTTCTCACATTTTCCTTTTCTTTTTCCTTCGTCTTTCCCTTGATAAATTTGAGCTCTAAACACAGCTTAAAAGTAGCTCTCTGTTGTGATGCTTAAAGGCCTGCTTAGCTCACTGTTGGGTGAGGAGGGGAGGGAGGACAAGGGAATGCTTTGTCATCACTAGACTTGGTCTGCAGAAATGGCGACATCTGCTTACGTTTATAAAATGACAAAAGTGTGTAGCTTGATGATGTTCGACTTGTTAAAAACTTGTTTGAAATTGACTCATTAAGTAAACAAAACTAATTTAAATATGTTTTTGAAACTCGCAAATTTTTGAACTCTATTGACAATTAAAAGATAAACAAGCCAAACTTCAACATATTTTGATGCTCCTCACCCAATACTGATGTCGTTTGCAGCCCCAGGCACCAGTGATAAACTGAAATTTTATTGGAAACTTTTTCAACCTACTTCATATATTGGTAACATACCGAAAATTGGTGAGGATATTAGCACACTCCAATCCCTGATTGCCTGCTTTGGGAAAAGGAAGAGGAATGATGGATGAATCATACTTCATACTTAGAAAATCTTCATTGGTTACAATACCATAGAATATACCTCCAACACAAGATAGTACTAACAACATAGCATTGAATCCTTTAGGATAATATCTATCAAAACGAACTCAAAGCTACAATGGACTTGGCATTGAATTCAAGCTACAGGATAAGAGTAATCCACCATGGAGGTCAATGCTACACAAAAATGCTCAACTGATACAGACAAAACACACTACGACAGTTTCATCCATTTTCAAGTATAAGAGAGGGTCAGATTCATGACAATTCAATGAGAAGCATAGATCTTTGGTCACATTCATGTTTAAGCATATCATCAGTATACAAGACTCCCTAAAATTTAACAAACTTCAGACATTTCTTTCCATCAACTAGAGGATAGAAACCATTTGAAGGCATCAACAATTCATTACATCAAATGTATAATGCAACTCACAAGCCCATAGTAGCAAAGCATATTACGAAATTTCACCACTATGACAACCTCCACGATAAATCATTAGAGAAAATGGAACCAGTACCTAAAATGATTTAACTCTTTATCATTGTGTGTGTCTCAGAGAGAGAGAGAGAGAGAGAGAGAGAGAGAGAGAGAGAGACCATCATCAGATGAAACTTGAAAGAGGACTGCAATAATATAACGGTAAGAAGCTGGATGGCCACAGTGGTGCACTAAAACACTTAACAGAATCAATTACAATAATTTCTTATATGGGCAGGTAATCTGAAACAACTAAAGAACAAGTATAAACAGTCATCCAAGAAGATTGCAAAAATCAGATGGTTGGAAGCTGGATGTTCTAATTGGTGCACTGAAACACATTATATTCGGTTACACTTTTTTCCACCGGACAGGCAATTTTTACATACTGTCCTCACCTGACTTTTAAGGGCAAAATGTACAAGAATTCTCAAGCTCATGGGTCTAAGCAATCATCAAGAGGGGCACTTGGATAGTGGCAACATTTATAGCAGCCTGCGCTCAACTTCACCGCCACGACCTGATCCCCTCAACTTTTGGTGCTATTTGCAGCATCAATACTGCGAAGTATATTTAGACTATCAGCTGGCCAAATCATGCTAAGTACCTGAACAGATTTGGGTTGTCCTTGTCTCTTTCCAGATAGTCTCGAGTGATCAAATCTTCAATTCTCTTCTTGATAGCTTTGAAGTCAGGCTGTTGATTAATAGTTTATTGACAACATTTCTTTAGAACCAAAGAAATAAAGTGGCAAAACAGAAGATAAGCAGAGAAGTGGGGTTAGCCAGAGGTAGTGGAGCCCCACCCACTACGAAGCACGGAGACACCGTTTAGGGTGCTGTTTGCGTGTCGGACACACCGCGGACACGGATACTCCTAGGACATGCCAGGTGGTGTATCCTTTTTTTTAATTTTTTTTAAACTGTGGACACGACTGGGACACGTCGGGGACACGTTTAGGACACGATAGTGGTTGAAGTGTAATTATAAAATTTTTTAAATGAGGTATATTTTTTAATTTTCTTAACTTCAATATAAAATGTACAAAATATCCGAAATCAAAACATTTTTTCTTCTTCTTCTTCACTGTCCAGATCTGCTGCTACTGTATTTCTTCTTTTTTTTGTTCTTCTTTTTTTTGTTCACTGCCATTTTTGCTGCTTGTTTCACTGCTGCTTATGTTCAAAATGGGTACTACCCTACAAAATCAACTAAATAAATTGGTATTGCTTACCTGCCACTGCTATTTTTTTTTTTGTTTTTTTGTGAAAGTTGTATGCTTGCTAGTTCATGCTTTAGACAGTAATGAATCTAATGATGTATTGGATGATGATCTTCTTTAACTTGTATTTTTATCTATACTTGATGGATGATGAATTGATGACCTGTTGTTTATTATATTGAGTATTGAATTTTTTAATATTTTTTAGGTAGGTGAATGTTATATTTATAGACATGAAAAATAAAATATATAAAAATAATAATTTTTTGCCGTGTCCCCGCCGTATCTGTGTTCCCTATTTTTTGAAATTGCTGTGTCCCGTATCCGTATCCGTGCTTCTTAGCCCACCCATGCCATGAGGTCATGGGTTCGACTCACCCTCCCTTTCCTCCAGGTCTTTGTCCCTCCATTGTTCCAAAGAGAAAAAAACAGAAGATAAGAACTCTAAGGTACCTTGAACATACGGCCCAACTGCTCAACACACTCCATAACCAACTGCTGGTGGCCCAGAACTTTCCTACTCTTCATAATACGCACAATTGAAGCATCAATAGCATACCTTCTGTCCTTATCAACATCTTCAATTACCTTTTTCTTCTCATCCACAGGAGGGAGAGGAATCTGCATTTCAATGAAGTTTTGCATCCCTCTCATAAAATCAATTAAAGGAAATAAAGACTAACATGAGATATTGAGGTCAAAAATGGAAAACATTATCAATACCTTAATCCTTCTCATCTTGTCAGTGAACTTCTTGTTGAACTCAAAGTAATCAGTTGAAGAGATTGTTTTGGTGTTTGGCTCTTTATTAAGAATCTTGTACTTTGCACATGAAAGGGAATGGAGAAGTCTAACAACGTCATCATCTGTCAAGTTTAACTGAGTCATGATTTCCTGATAACTCAATCTGTCAGAGGCATTAAAGAGCAGCAGAGCAGAAGCCTGTAGAGATGAAATGCTCAAGCTCAAACCTCTGTATTAAGAATCATAAAATCCATGCATTACATTAAAAAAAAAATTGTTCAACAAAATACCTGGTAGGTTGTCACAATGAGCTCCATGGTTTTCGGTTCAAACTTTCCATTGATGTTACAAGTGCCCAACGAATATATCCATGTAAGTTTTCTGTGTTTTGTTTTTGTTTGATAGAATTCTCTGAAAACTTCAACACACTTAACCTGTAGCAGAAGTGATCAAATAGAGAGAAGTTTGTGAGAATGTTCTCCAACACAGTATACTACAAAAGTTCACATTCAAGGAACAAAATTTCTTTCTGTTTCAATTGAAACAGCCAAAATGTCTCTCTTTCCTAAGAGACCGAATCGAGACACTAGTGGAATAATGCAACTCTATTGTTTCCATCAAAATACACTGGAACAGACAGAATGCATCAAGCACAACACTCCATACCAAAACAATTTTACTATAATTTTTTTCACTTTTGAAATGTTTCCGAACACCTTGAAACATTACCAAGACGCTTCTGTTTGTGTGCAAATCGAAACATCACACCAAAACAAAAATTTGACCCTTGTTCACATTAACAGAACAAATTCAAATTTAAATCGCCTTGAGTATGAAATGTAAAAGCATACCATTTCTGCTGGAAGGTTGAGATCGAAAGACTTGTAACTAGGCCAAAAGCCAGTAGTCAGGACAGTAACAGTCAAGTCAATCCCGGGATTTGCATTTGGATTGTTGCCGAGATACTCCTCAAAGTTGGCTTGATTTTCCCTAGCCAATGTCAAATCTGTGACCTGGAAGACAGCAAAACAAGAAAAGTTTATCTCCATCAGTATACCAAAAGTACCCTAAAGCATGACTTGCACTTCATCAGGTGTTGCAGACAACTTACCATCCCCTCCATCTTTGATGTGAACTGACCACCACACTGCTGCTTCAGCTTTGTAAGAATACTTCTCTCATGTTCATCATTGGCACTCTTGTCAAAAAGTAAGCGCCGAGCAAGCTTTTTTCTGCCAGCAGTTGCAACACAATAATTATCTATGAATCATCCAATCACTGTCTTCAACAATCACTTTAAATAGACCAAATAAAATGTTAGATAGTTTTACCTGTAGAATTCGGCGAACAGATCCTTATCACTAATATAAGCAAGCAGCTTTACTACCTGAAGAATAAAAAGAGATTCAATTGCAACTTTGTGTATCTCACCAATAAATCAAAATGCATGCTATGAAGAAACCTATATACCTTCTCAAGTGTTTCCTCGATGGCTTCATCACTCAATTTCTCACTCCCACCTTTCTTAAGAATATTATCACAAAATGTGGCCAGTAGTTCTGCACTCGAGCTTCCACCAACACCCTTGTTGCAGAAGACTTCAAAAGCCTCCTTGAGTGCCTAAGCAAAAAGACCATATGTTGATGCGGAATAATAGAATGGAAAAGCACAATCAAGTAGCAATTGTTTTGGCACAAACCTTGTGGAAAAGAGTATGGTTCATAAAACAGTCATTCACGTATGCCAGGTACTTGTCATGAAGCTCAATCACTTTTCTAACAAAAACCTGAGATCCCCACAGCTTAGTCAGTTCCCACACCAAGAATCCACAGTCAAGTTCTAGAAGCATTTTCAGAATTTGACATTACCTGTTCCTGCAGACCGACCACATCTTTCTTATCTGCCTGTAAAAGGGTATTGCTCAGCATTAGAACATATGCTTTTTCCATCCAGAAAATGGAAAAGAAAACATAAAAAAAATTCAAGTGAACAGCAAAACTGTGATAAGGCGTAACAAACAGCAACAGACCAAACTTGCAAAATACATTTGTCATTTCACAAAGACAAAACCAAACAAAAATTGCAAAAGATAGGTTCCAATTAATTTAACCAATATATGAAGTGTCATAAGTGAAGTCATAAAAGACAAGGACAACAAAAAAACACCTTTGAAACCGCCTCGGCTCTTGAGGTGTATTAAATTGTCTAGTCCCCCAACTTACACATCCAACAAAAGATAGTAATGCAAAAGCAAGTATCAACAAAGCCAATCTAGCACAGTCGTTAAGTGCAGGTACGGCACCTCCAATGGAGGGATTGGAACTGGGGTATGATTTCTACTGTTGATAAACAAATAATATTAGAATTAAAAAGGAAACACTGACATACAACGTCTTCAGCACAAATTAGCTCACTTTGATTATTGAACATTTGCCAGGTAACCAGCCTAATGACTAAATACACAAGTTACATTATGATTCGCTGTGGAGGAGAAAGTAATAGCATCCAAGGCAACCACCAAGATTCATTTACACTTTCTGACATTTGTGCTAAATAGTATTCGAGGTCATTTACACAAGCTAAATAAGAATAAACGCTAAACAAATTAATTAAATCTGATTCACATCTAGCTTTTATTTTATTTGTTAAAGGAACCTTATTCAAACAGAACAACAACACACGGAACCTTAAATCAAATTTCAAAGGAACAAGTGACTTGGAATATTGGAAACTGAAAGAAAGAGAAATTTACTGAAAAGAAGTTACATCTTGACCATGTGTTGAGTGAAGAAGTGAAGGTCCATGCAGTTGACCAAAATAAAGATAAATATAGTCTAATTCTCCTCACAAACCATATATGCGTAAAGGAACCATGATAAAGATTCAAGAAGGAAACTGATAACAATTCAGTGAAGAGAATGCTAAAACAGACAACAAGAATTCCAATCAGTGACACTGCCACATCAAAATAATTATTTATAACCCTAAGAAAAATGTAGCACTAAATTTCTAAATAGCCATTTGGCCCATTTCAATTAACTAAATTCCATATTTAAATTCCTTCTGCACAAAAATAAAATAAATTGCTATAGCCCATGTTAAGTCCCAAAAATGGCAGGTCAATTTTCAGCCTTGTGCTGCGAAGACAAATTGCACAAAGACTGTATCTGACAAAAAACAATCTAGATACATACCTTCTTATTGCTTGCTGCATCTTCTGCTTGTTTAACCAAGGTCGTACCTTCATCAGTAACATGCTGCATCAAAGAACACCAGGAAACAATTTAAAATGAAGAGGAGGAAGAAACGAATAATACCAGACGACGTGTGCTACAGACTAATCAGAACAAACAACAAAGGAGTGCAAGTTAAGGATAACAAACCTGTTTAAAAATACTAGAAACAGGATCTAACCCTTTAGGTATTTTAGAAAAGAGCCTATACATCCGCGATAAATCCTCCACCTAAAAGAGAGGTGAAAAAAGCGGCATATACTTTAGTCAATAGCAATTGAACTAAACAGCAAAAAGGCTTGAATAATAGCATAGTCCACATGACTACCTTGTCATCCCTAAGCAATGCATGACATCCAGAGTGCTCCTTCTCAAGCAATTGGGTTGCATACACGGACAACAACTCATGTTGAACTTTCTATAGGAAGACAAACGGACCCATAATGTAACAACGACAACAATGGATATCTTCAGAATTGGTCTAAAAATAAGAAAGGTAATATGAAATACTAGTCATATTGGTTGGTAAATAATTCTGTATGCTAACACAGCATTGCCCGTTCTTTAGAATAACTACCAATAATGAAAGCACTCTTCTAATATTATGATATTTTACAAGAGAGAGAACAAACCTCAAGCAACTTTGGCTCGCTACTAGAATGCAGGTAATGAGAAACCCTATCCTTCTCTCGTTTCAAACACTCCTCGGCCTGGAGTTCCAAAAGGATGTTTAGAAATTATTAGGATTGTCAAACATATATGTCAACCATGCAACAAAAGAAAATGCAGATGTATACTTTCAACATGTAATCAGGACAGGAATCTTCCAAGATCCAATTTGAAGCCTTCCGAGAATAATAAGCAGCAGTATCTTTGAGCATAGCTGCTTCAAAGTCATTCTCATAACGATCCATTTGCCCCATTCCGATCTCAACGAATATATCCAATACATTCTTTAACAAAGCTCGATCAATCTGCTCTCCTTCACGCTCTTGATCAATCTGGTTAGAAGATACTGATGATTAACCTGAGTAGCAAACGTGGAAAGAATGCACAGTTGGAGTAACGGCTCAGACATACCAGAGATATCACAGCATCCCTTACTTTCGCATTTAACTCCTGGTAGACCTGAAATCAGGATATATGTTCCACCAATATTTCAGTGCTACATATCTCCGAAGGAAAGGGCAGGTCAAAAGATAAAGAAGGAAGAAGAAGAAGATTTTGGCGATGATAATGAGTTCTAGTCCGTGGATAGATAAAACATTTAAAAGGCAACACATTACAAGATTCCATAGAAAGAAGTACACGGAATATAAGGATGACAAGATAACAGTTGAGTACAAGCATAACGCACCAGATCGCGGAAGCAAGCGAGTCCAACTTCGTTAAGTGCTGGCAGTGACCTCCGAGCAATAAAGTAGCGATCGAGATAATGAAAGAATCGAGAAAGCCACCTGACCATCACTTTATGATTCGACCACCTCTTCACGAGCTCTCTCAACATGAACTCATCGTGCTTCTCTCTTAGAGAAGGCAACACCTGAACCAGAAAGCCAACAAATGAAATTAACTGCAAGAGAACTTGCAAAGAACTAAACCTACAAGTTCAAATGGTCAAAAACTATATGATGGCATTAAGCTTAACAAGGACACAAGTATATTGAGAAAATGGTAGTTACACTACTCATAAATTAAAAAAAAGGATAGCGGGCTCACCAATACAGGGAAGCACCTTGACACCTTCCTTATATTAACTAAGAGCTTTTCGGATATGCACACGGAGATAACTTTAATGGGAAAAGAAAGGGGACAAAGAGCCTTCAATAATGGAAACTTCAAAAGACATTCCTCCCTAAAACGAGGAAAGGACCATTTACAATGTTCAACTCTATGGTGCTCGACTCAACACAAAAAAGGTAATCTTTCCTATGCACCTGGTCAATTATAATTGGCTACATAAATCCTCTTTCACTTGATACTCTACCAAATAACACACCATTAAATTAAATGTCATCATGCCTTAACTCACAACCCAACATCTTATTTTCTACCACCTGGAACATAAATAAGCTCAACACCCCCTCTGTACCAAAAATGTGAAGCACACGCCGCCAAATCACCAGCAAACAAGTATGGAATGTGCTGGTTGGACAAGTTATTGGACATGTAGAAAGATATGTGACATGAAATTTTAATTGAAAACTTCGATACAGTGAGGATGTGGAACATGTGAATGAGGAAAATTTCGTATTGGGCCTTGTGAAATCAAATCTTGAATCCGGGACTTTTAAAATGTCTAGCTCAATTTAAGTAAGCTGCCGAAATTTTATTTATTTTTATTAGGTTTTAGGAGTCAACAGTATTTTGAAAATTTTCTGATTAGCTGAACATGGTTTGTAGTAATAGTGAATTGGGTCTCGTTATTTCTTTCCATCTTTATTATCAGCAAAGTGGTTCTGCAATAATCAAAGTTTCCTATTTTTGGAGCCTTAGTTCCTAGTGTTGGTAGGAGAACCCAAGCAGCCCATAGATACAGATATAACCTTCCTATTCAAGGTAGTTGAGTTTTGATTTTAACGGGTTGCTCCCTTTGATGCATGTAGCCACCTTATCTTAGGGGTTTATTCCTAAAGAATTCTTGGTATGGACAGTGGTGGGCTCAGGAATCATGCTTGGGGGACCCAAAATTGTTGGATGATATATATGTTGGGGCTTTAATGAATATAGCAGAAATTTGGGGGCACCAAATCTTGACAATTGAAGGACCTAAGAACAAAAAGAAATAAAAAAAGAAAAGAAAATTCTCTGTTTCTTGTCCTTTTCCTTCTACTCCTTTTTTAAGTTATTATTTTTTTTAATATTACTAATATTTGGAAAAAAAATTAGAATATTAACTGTTTTTGATAAGTAAAGATATTATTCAAAGAAGCGTTGAAAGAGGCACATCCTCTATGTACAGGAGTACTAACTCTTTTATACTATAGTATTTAACTTTTACAATTTTTTTTTTATAGTATTAACTTCTAAGACACGTTTTTTAAGAAGCAAATTACTAAGAAGAGCCAAAACGGGTGCATAATCCATGTGCAAGCTAATAAATATATGTGTACTATTACAAGTATATACAATTTAAAAACCCCAATATTGGGGAAACATTCCAGGTCATTTTTTTTGGAATTAGGCAAAAAAATATCCAAATCTCTGTGAATACCATTCCAAAGAACCTTACCATATGACACAAAAACCTCCCTAGTGGTCCAATCTCCCCACGCATACCATGCTTTGAAGGTAGCCTTGTATAAGAAGCAATGTTATTAAAACTGGACTGGAGCACCCAGTCCAACCAGGAACTGGAGGCCTGTTTGGTTCAATTGGTCAACAAAATAGATCGAACAGAATTGAATAGTTGGGCCTTCATTAAATTCTTTACTTCTCCACTTCGAAAAAGAAGAAATGTGCCTAATAAGAATAGAAACTAGGTATTTATTGTAGCATGAACACAACCTACCCACTACTTTTACATTTGTTCAATGTTAAAATTTCATCACATATAATAAATATAATAAACTAGCTATATAATAAATAGAATATGATTACAGTAATTTTATATATAACAACCCTTAAATAGGTTGAACAGTCAATTGGACCGTTGAACTGTGAACCGACACCTTCACTGGTTTGATGTCTTGTTTGATTCTGATAAACACAATATGGAGTACAGTACGCAGCATTATCACAATTATTAACACTGCCCAAATAACATGTCGAAAGGAAATAGTCAGTGCGTGTCTTTGTCTGTGTCTGCCTAATCATGGCATAGATAAATTAGACGAATGAAATCTTCCTAAGAATACCATGCCGAAATGACACTGTGTGCGCATGTCTTTGTGTCTGCCTTGTCGCATGAAAATAAATTATTTTATAAATATTTCAAAGTTAGATCAGATCAATGAAATCTTCCTTACCGTAGAAGTAATGTACTCTTCAAAAGACTCCCGGTACTTGTCATAAAGCTGCTGAGAGTAATCATGAGGGGGCTTTTGAGTGCACATATTATAGATGGTTCTTTTTACAAAGTTAAGAAAAAGACCAATATACAATAACAGAACCATTGCTTATAAAAGCAAACAGATATTAATACAGAGACCAAAGGATACGTATAGAGCATCATGTAGTCCTCCGAGCTGAACTGTGGCTCGGGCAGTCCTTCTAGAATGTTCTTCAGTTTTGTAATCCCTTTCTGCATGAACTCCCATCCTTGATCCAAGTCAATCGTCTTTCGCTCATTCATCGTCATCTTGCCACGCCTTAATCTCCAGCTCTAAACCCCAAATCTACAAATCACACATACATTACCAAAATCAACCACTGCAATGCCATTCTAATACTACCACCAATAATTCATTAACAAACACTAACAACTTCATTGACAATACCATCAAAAGTTAGCTTAAACCCTAACAAGAGATAGAATAAAATCTTAAAAACCAGAAACCCTGAACTTAAGCTCACAATCCCATGAATCGAATTTCAACAACAAGATGATGCAAAATAAGGGCTTAAATCAAAATTTTCAAACGATCACCGACAAAAAATCGAAATTAATTGAAAAAAACTACCTGCAATGAACAAACGATCAAAACGAAATATCCGACCACAGCGTAAACCAAACCAAACAGACAAAAAATTAAACAAATCGACAATACATGTAGTACATAGATGAATACGTGTGTACATATATAGATTATGTAGAGACAGAGACCTGATTTGCCAGACGAACAAAGCCTAATTGAAAGCACCAGAATCGATGAAGGAACTGCGACAGAGCATTGAAGGAAAAGGAGAAGAGAGAGAGAGTTGGGTGAGACCGTGAGATGTGAGCTCCCCTCTCTTTTTCGGCCTTCTATTGCTCTTTTTCTTATTTTCTCAAAAATCTCCCCAAATTTCTGTTAATTTACGTTTAGTCCCCTATGGGTTGTATTTTTACATAATCCCCCAAGCTTTAATTATTTGTGGTTTTTTTCAAATTTTCTATCCTATTTTTGAGGAAAGACCCCAATTTATTTTATTATTGATTTTTTTGTCTGCAGTGTTCTCTTTCTATTGTGATTTTGTGGATAAATTATTTAATGATCTTGGAGCGTGTCCTTGAACAATTTTTTAATTCTTTATAACAATTACTTGAGACTGTTTTGTAAACCAAATAATAATCTAAACTTAGGCAATATTTCTACGAGGGACAAGAACATAAGATTAAGAAAGATTAAACTAATAGTAACTAGAAATGTAATCGCATTATAAATTGTCATAATGCAAATAAGATAGATTAGATCAAATTAGAGTAGTAACTAGACAGTGCAAGGTTAGCCGAGTCTAACGTTTTACTCACATACTTTATACGTAGGGATAAAACTAATTTTTTGGAAATACCGTTCGATCTTTTTTGAGAGAGAGAATGAGATAACTCGTGATTTCAAGGTATAAATTGAATTTTATATGCTTAAAAAAATTATATTGGATGGTCATTATTTTTCAATGGGACAAACTTGTTCTCTTCTCATCATGTTAATTGATTTTTTTTTTTGCTTCACTGATTGAATGTTTACCAATGACTTTGAACTGACCAAATATTTAGTAAAACTTATATAATTAGTCATTAGAACACTTTGAATCATTTTTGTAAGTCAAATTCTGCTCCTCAGAAGCCAATTTATTGGATTGGCCTCATGCCCAGACAGCAAGCAACCAGAAGGCAAAAATATATGTTTCCAAGTTCAAGTTTGGAGTAGTTTGATCCGTCCTCCCAATCCTAATTTTAGTTCTAAATATGTCATAAGCATTTTTTTTTTCTTCTTCTTCCTTGGTTTTGCATAAAAAATTGCAATAAATTCTGTTTCTTTTCATCAAAGTTACTAGAGAAAGCATTCCATCACTTCATTAGAAACATTTTATAAGATGAATCCAAACTCTTGCCTCTAGCAGGATTTCTCTGACAAATCCATGCTCGAAACCATCCCAAAACAGCTTTTTCAGGGTTTCATTTTCTTCGTAGTCACTAGTAATAATCAAATCCCAAACTCCATATCAACCTTCACCACTTCTACGGTTGGAATTATGGTTGGTGTTCATGGAAAATTTCAAAGCATTATAAGAACAGTTTTGCTTGAACTTGAGGTACTGAAGATGATCCATCTGGGGTGATTCAAATCAATCCAAGGATCCATGGAGGAGTGACCGAGGGAGAGGAGAATTGAATTCCAGATACAAGCTGGAAAATGCAGGTTTTATTTTTGAAGATTTACAATGCAGTCCTCCTTCACTCACACAAACAATTCTTACTATCACCAACGGGGACAGGAAAAAAAAGAAGAAGAAGAAAAAAAGATGACAGCTGCATATATACCCCTCATCAGTTTATGCAGCTTCACTGTCAAGCTGTCTTTTCTCTTCAAGTTTGCTTGCATATACAGAGAGCAACTCGAATTCTACAACCTGCGATCACAATAAGAATTGAGAATGAGAAACATTATGCAGTTCAAATCAAATTTCAAATGAAATTGTGTTGGCAAATAACAACATTTAGTAATGCAATTTTTGGAAACAGCATTTAGGTCAGTTATATGTTCTGTGGAAATAAACAAATTCTTAAAATCTTTGTTTGGTGCTGCAGAAAGTAGAAGGAGAATGTGAAAAGCAGAAAAAGGAATATCACTTTGATCATTTAAGGTTCTGCAAGATCCCAGAGGAAAAAAAGGAAGAATGAACTTAAAAAATCTAGATACAACTTTCGGATTTACAAATAAGCTGAAAAAAAAGAAAGAAAATTGGTTGAGAATTAGACTTCTCAGGAGTTCTAAAAAAGATGTTATGTTGCATACTGATGAATCTCTGAAGGTAAAATTTCAGCTTTGTAATGATTGCTATCACAACAAACAGACCATTACTAGAAAAAAAATGACATAATTTTTGCAGAAGATTTGAAGTTACAAAAACCTTTAACAACTTATGTTGGCTTCTCTGTTGCAAGTAACAAGTAACTCTTTCTCTCTCCTGCTTCAAGCACCCTTCAACCTAAATATTCAACAAGAAAGGAAAACTGTTAATGTCTCTTCATTCAAATCAACATATAGATATAGTAGCAATATGAAGAATGACCTTAAGCATGTAATCTTTATAGGACTCGCTTGCAATCCAGATTGAGGCCTTCTGGGAATAAAACACTGTGGTGTTTTTAAGCATGGCTTCTTCGAAATCCTTTTTGTAGTATTTCATTGATCCCTCTCCCATTTCCACATAGATATCCAAAACATTCTTCACCAGGGCTTGATCAATCTGCTCTCCTTCGCGTTCTCGATCAATCTAAAACATCAAATGTCATGTCAGGAAGAAAATGATTTTGGCTGCTAGGACAACAAAATGGACATTAGAAGATTTTGACTTTGATTTTCATAGTGTTTCAACATACTAGTCTCTACTTCCAGATGAAGTCCTCACCTTCTCCAAGCACATTAGAACCAAAAATTAAACCAAAGTTGGTTTTTCTCAGCATGATAGCTACTTTTTTCTGTATAACAGGATTATTAGTCACTCCTTACAGAGAATTTCATAGGTTCTAATAAAGAAGATTATCAGTTCCAGTACATATTTAAACTGCAAATAACCTTGTTCAGCTGCATTGAGGATACACATCGTAAATATACCACATACATACATATATATATGAATTCATTTCAAATGTATTGAATTAAAACATACCATAGACATTACAGAATCCCTCACTGTATCATTCATTTCGCCATAAACCTAAACATGAATTACATCCAAATATGTCAGAATAATTTATGTAGAAAATCCAAGCAATTTTTAGTACAAACTGACATTGATTGTTTCATTTGAAAATTTGGAGTTGCATTACTAACCAGTTCATAGAAGATCAAGTGGCTACTTGCATGCAGCGTCGGAAGGTTTCTTCTACCGATGAAGTATCTCTCAATATAATGAAAAAATCTTGAGAGCCATCCGGTCATAATTTTATGGTTATTCCATCTTTTTACTAGTTCTTGTAACAAATTACTCTCATCCTTCTTTTCCCGTAGAGACGGCAATACCTGATAATATGATGAGAATAATACAGACAAATTCAATGTCTAGCTAGCACTTGCAAGTGAGGAATATGTATGTATAACATCATAAAAAAAAGCTAAAAATAAAAAAACTCACTGACCTTGGATGAGATATAATCTTCAAAGGTCTTCTTGTATCCATTATATAACTTTTGACATTCAGGACCATCAGGATTAAAATAACAAATATTGTAAACAGTTCTGGTTAGCTTCAGAGTTAAGATATTCAAATAGTATATAACAGAAATTCAGATGATCAAAAAATTAAAATGCAGACAGAAATCCATGTAATCAACAATTAATATTGATTAATCTTTTAAGTTAGGATCATTTCTTCAACATAATATATACTTCACTAAAATTAAATTCTAGTAACTCATGACTGAAGAACATAAGAGCTCATTCCATTAGTAATGGAAATCTTCCTATCAACCCAAAATCTGAGGTAAGAGTAAGACTATCTTTATATTAGTTATAAGGAACAAAATTTTCATAATAACGTTTCGGAACATCAAAACACAAAGGTATATATCAAAACAATAATTATAATTGACATAAGTTTAGGAATTTTCATAAATGTTGTATTATCTGTATTAAAAAAAAATAGAAAAGATTTTATCTTACTACACTAATACCTATACCTGTCACTTTTAAAATGTTTCCAAAAAAAATTCTGAAATTTTAATTTTCATGCCAATCGAAACATCACATAGAAACAAAATTCTGATATTTGATTAGAAGTAATTAAATTGAGCAATTCTAACGAATAGAAAAGCTAAATTTAGAGAAACCCACCACAATGAGGAAATTAAAGATTAAGAGGATACGTGTAAAGGGTCATATACTCTTCAGAAGTGAATTGATGGCTACGAATTCCTTCAAGACTATCAATGAGTTTGTTGATTGCCTCCTGTAACACTGGCCATCCTTCTTCAAATGTGAGGGTTTTGTGGGTAGATTCATTGGCCATGCTTGGATTCACAGAAAAGCTTTGGAAATGATCGGTTTCGGAAAGTTGTAATAGAAAACTTTCACACACAGAGAGAGAGAGAGAGAGAGGCTATACAAAAAGTATTCAATGGTGGGCAGTGGGTTGTCTTCTTAGGCCTCGCTCGAATTTTCCGAGACTTTTCTACAAGACTTTCTTGGAGACTTCTAAGTTGCCAAACGAACCAGCTCGGAAGCTGATGAAACTATGGGCCCGTTTGTTTTGGGATTAGGAGTTGGATGTCTGTGGTCCCCACTTACGTTACAGTTTGAATTTTTATTTTTTATTTTTATTTTTATTTTTTAAAATTCGACGAAATCATATTTGATAGATTAATTTCGAAAACTGTTTGTATTTGAATCGCGTTTGGTAAGCCAGTTCTAGAATTTATTTCAATTTTTTTTTTAGAAAACATCTCAGATTTAGAAACCATTGAAAATGTGTTTTTTGAATTTTCGGAACCATTTTTATTTGAAAATAAAACGATATGAAAATGATGGTACTTTCGATGGTCCCATTATTTTGTTTTCGAGGATAAGAAAAATAAATAGTCTTCAGATTTTTTGGTTCCGAAAATAATAAAAACGGAACTGAAACTGAGACCAAACAAAGCAATCTCTCAAAATGAAAGATAAGGCATCCCATGGGAGGGGTGGAGTATCATATCTCGAAGTGGGAGACAGTCATTAAATGATCATTTTCTCCACCCTTTGCATTATTATATATTATATTTTCGTGTTATTATATGTTATATTTTTATAATGATATATTATATTAGGGGCAATAAAGTAATTTTGTATATTTCTCCGATTTCTTATTTTATTTTCATTAGACACAACAAATATAGTATTACTTATCCTATTCGTCATCTCATTCTAACTAAATATAGTATGAGTAATTTCCCATCATATCATAATATTACTTATCACTCAACATTACTTTTTTAATCACACAGTATTACTTATTCTCATTTTTTTTTATCATGCAAATAAACGGGGCCTATATGTACTACACTTTGTTTGTGTGGAAGGGAAAGGAAAAAGAAAAGAAAAGAAATGAGAGAGGAATTGAAGGTAAAGTGATTTATTTTCTCTATTTGATTTTATAAAGAAAATAAGAATAAAGTAGAAGAAAAAAAAAGGAAAGAGAAAGAAAATAATTGCAACTATTGAAACAGAAATAGAAAGGAAAATAAAAGGAAAGTGAGAAGAAAATAACTTCCTATTATCTTTCCTCTAAAATTAGAAATCAAACAAAGAAGGAAATTGTAAAATTATATTTTTTTTCTTCACTTTCTTTTCTCTAGTATTAAACAGACCCTAGTTGTTTAAGCTATATTGGTGATAGGACCTACCAATAGCTTAAGAAAGTGCTAATGCTATTATTCTAAAAAATTTAGATATAAAATTTCACCAGAATGATGAAATAATTTATTGTATTTAAGTGCCAATAAATTTTTTATTTTAAAATGAACAACTATTATCTAACTATGTCAGCATCAAACAATGAACTTCAAACATATGAGTTTTGCCCGCTCGGATTAGGTGTTGCTAGGCCCGATCGGGCATCTGTCAAAATTTAGACTGGGTGAAAACTTTCAAATTCCAGGCCCACGGGCTTGGGTGTTCCTTGGGCTTAGACAGGCTAGGCTTTGGGCTTTTTGAGAGGGCTTTGCATTTTATATTATTTTTGAAGTCTCCGGGCTTAATCAGGTTTTGAGGTTAGCCTTTCAGCAGGCTGTTGGATAGGATATGTGAGGGCCTCGAGCGGCCCATGGAACTTGGGCCAATTTACATCCCTAACGGACTTCGTTGCTTTTTCTTTTGGGCACTGGTTGGACTGACAGGCATATAACTATAAATGTGCGATATTTATCCTTTATCTTTTTATTTTTTGGGTAATGTTATATAGACAGAAAAATTAATATAGAATTTATCATCAGAATAATGTAGTTGAATTAGAGCCACTCACTTAAAAACAAAATACTTATCGTGGACAAGGGCGGGGGGAAGGGGTTCCAGGCGGGGCAACAGCCCCCTTGGAATTTACAAATAACCTGAGACTATATATTAGATAGATATTAAGATGCCTTATCCCAACCTGGGGCAACTGCCCACTTGAAATTTACAAATAACCTGAGACTATATATTAGATAGATATTAAGATGCCTTATCCCAAAAGAATTATAATTCTGCCCCCTTTGAAATTTTTAAGAAAATCTCAAGCAATGCATTAGATATACATTAGGATGCTTTATCTAAAAACAATAGTAATTCTTTTCCCTTACCGACATGAACCTATTTATGGTTGAAATATTTCATATTTATCCAAAAAGTGTTGCTCTTTCGGTTAGAAGAAAAATATAGCTTTTCTTTCTTTCCCTTTGTTCCAATCATTTGCTTATGCAATACATGTAAACTTGAGGAGTTCATATTTAGATGAATTTAATTATGTATATTAAAAGAATATGAGAGACTAGAAGAGTCAAAAATAAAAAAAGATAAAGGAGCAAAAGTTTGCCCAATAAAGTTCTGAGCACGTCCTAGATATATTTATAGTTCATTCAAAATTTATAAAAATTTTGTTCATGATCTAGGTTTTAATTCCATTTTCTAGATTTTAGAATGACTTTTCCAATTACCTTTACTATAAATGTAACTTGTCTAGAGTTACTTATATTGTAGAAAGTGATAAGTTTTGGGTTATTATAGTTATAATTATTAGCTATTATTGGAATTTGAGTTGAAATTTTTTAAAATGAACAATCTTGTTTTTTGTTATAAGATCTACTAAATTAGTTTGATAGATGCACAGTTTTCGCTTTCATTTATAAATAATTACAGTTAGAAGAACTAAGGAAGTCAAGTAACATATTTATCAAACCTACTTTGTCCCCTCACTTGAAATCCCGAGTCCGCCACTGATGGTAGATCTTATTACAAATATGCGACATCATTTTGGTAAAAATTTTCTTATTTTTCATGGCTATAAATTTTTGGGCACATAGACTGACACTGGATGAGCAATGCCTAATGCATATTTCGGTTTGGGATACCGGCCAAGATTGTATTCATTTTGTTTTATGAATAATTAAACAAAAAATAAAATAATTTTTTTTTGAAAAATACTTTGGTCCGAGATAGATGACTTGCCTTGACAGGACCGGAAAAAAAATTAGTCAAGATACGCGTAAGTTGGCTTAGACACTCCGACCACAATACATAAAAATAAAATAAAAAATTGTTGGTTACCCTAACCTAAGTACGTATTGAAAGTCTGTATGAATAGTACAAAATTTTGAAGTACCACTGTTACCAGCTTATTGAGACTTTAGTGTGAAATCTCTTGAAAATTGGCAGCTGCGATCCTCTTTACAAAATTGAATCCTTTACAATTATCGGAAGGTTTCAAATCTCTGGAAACATATTCTGTCCCTAGATAGCCAATTTTGGATTTGATCAAACCATAATTACCAAAATAGGAAGTGAAAGTAGGAAACCTTAGGGGAAGTCGAAGGGGAAAATGTAACAAAAAAATATAGGAAAAACAGAGAAGCGAGAAATAATTAGAAAACTTAACAGAAATCTTATTAAGAAACTTTTTCGAAATTCAAAAGAGACTTTTAAGAAACTTAGTAGAGACCTTTGAGAAACTTACTGGAAGCCTATATGAATCTTTTCATACACTGTTTTAAAACCCAGACCGGCCTGGCCGGTTGGACCGGTTGAACCGTGATCCAGTTAAAAAAGCGGTCCAGTTAATCTTTAAAACTCATTTTGGTCAAAATCCGGTCAAACCCGATCAAAATCACAGTTAAACCGTGACCCGGTCAATTGAACAGGTAGTAAACCGTCCGGTTCACTATTTCAAGGCAAAATTTTATGTTTTAAATATAAAAAATAGTGTAAAAAAATAAGATATTATTTATTAATATTAATAAATTAATTAATGACATAATTATGATGTCATGGGTCAATAACGGTTAACTCGACGATTGAACTGGTGACCCGTGACCCATGACTTTTCCGGTTCACTCTACGGTCCGGTTTTTAAAACATTGTTTTCATAGATACTTAATTAAAACTTAAGGAGAAAAATGTATAAAAATTTATATTTCAAGTTTTCGTCAATTATTCCAAAAGTTTGCTAAACATTTCTCAAAAGTTTCTGAAACGTATCCCAAGAGTTTTCAAAACGTTTTCTTTATATTTTCGGAACATTTTTGCAAAATTTTGAAACAAGTTTCGTACTGGTGTCGGACGAAAACACACTTCTCCTTCCCAAATAAGTTTCTCGATAATTATGGATCAAATTCCAAGTTAGTTTTGTCCTAACTTGATTTGGATCATGATGATCACAACTATGATTAAGCTTAGTCTAAGGCCCACAAATCAAAAGGTGAAAAAAGCACTTAAATGAAGAAAACAGCATCAATGCAACTGTGGAAGGGTGAAAATTTTCATCCAAAAACTAAGTATATTTTTCAAAGATTTATATTGTGTTTGGACTAAAAATTTGACGAGGAAAAAGGAAAAGAAAAAATGATGTAAAATTACCTTGTATGTTTGGTTGTTAGAGAAAGTGAAGTATAAAAGAACATAAAAAGAAAATAAGTAAGAATTTAGAATCTCCTATTTTCTTTTCTTTTTCTCTCTCATTTTCCTTTTCATTTTGTTTTTTCTTGAGAAATTCAGGTTCCGAATATAGCCTTAAAGTTTTGATTTTGTAAAAATATACTTTAGCAGCATTAGCATTTCAATTAGATCCATAATCCATTATAGCCTTTACATCCATTTAGATATGTAGTGTAGCTCATCCTTGTTAATATTTCAGGAACTGCTATGGTATTTCATTCACACTTTACACTTGAATTTCTTAGGTGGTGATGATCATGACATGGAAGATAAAGTTCTTCTTGATCATCATATGGGGTTATCACCATCATATCTTCTAACATCTCCATTAATTTGAGTGCAGTTCCTTCTGATTCTCCCTGATGACAGATTTCTTCCCTTGGCTGTGTTGCAGAAATTTTTTTCTAGTGACTGTAATCTATATACATGAAATGGTACTATGGATACTGCAGGAAGTAAATGTAGAGGAATGGTTCTTGTTTCAATAATTGGAGCCTTATAAGCTCCCTATCTATCACTCTATATATTTTGGGATATGAATGTATATGTGTGTATATATATATACATCTGTGAGAAGAGCAGGTATCATTTTTGGAACATTGGTGGATTTGATAGACTTGTATGAGATGATTTCCACAGGTTTAGACCAACCCTTCTTTCATAATTAGAGCTCATATATACAACAGTCTAATATCTGTACTATCTTCTGTTTTATGATCATTCGATGATTGAATGCTCTTTGAGAAGTGAAGATTAATTTTAAAAATCTCATGATCACACTCAAACCAAAATGGGATATCTCCAAACAAGCCTGTTGTTGTAATCCTCATATATGTTGCAAAAATGTGACTTGTATGCTAAAAAAGAATTGCAATAAGCACACTTAAATACTAATTGTATCCGATCTATATATAGCTAGGCAAAGTGTATAGAAATGGCTTATATACAATTTGCCAAAATGAAAAATAAGATTTATCTTACTGATATACAAGAAAAAACATGTTGCAAGGGAGTTAGTGTTAAAATTACTTCAGCTCTTGCTTGTGGGGAGAGAGATCAACTTAAAAGATGCTACCCAACCAGCCTTTGGATCTGATGATTTGGTCAAGGCAATGTTGCTAGGTGTATTTCAAAACTATCCTTAGGACCGATAAAAGTTACTATAAATATCGGTGAGCATCTATAAAGAACGAAGGAAGGTAACGGGTGCATGGCGCAAGAACTTGGTAGCAGCTCGAAAGGAGTGAGTACATTAGAAAGCAGGTTAAGCTATGTATACATATGGAATGCTTCAAGAAAGACACAGACATGAGTGATAAGGAACTGAACTGAGCTATGTTACTTGACTTTTTTAAATATGTAAAGTACTCGTGTCAGATACTCGACACTCAACACTAGTTGGATATACATCTAATAAGGATGTATAACTAATTGAGTTTACTATAAAAATAAGCATAAGACTTTTATTTTATATATGAAATGCTATATTTTAACTTGTAAATGATATTTTAATTTAAAAAAACAAAAGAAGTATTAAAAAATATGAAATCTAGCCATATTTTAGTGTCTTTGAATATGAAAATTAGATGAATCCGATATTTGGATACATATCCGCACTCAATACCCATACCCGAGTCTAGATAACATATGAATTGATGTTGTTCAAGGAACGAGAGATTCCAAAATTAGTTTAAAGTCTTAAAAGGGTGTTCTAGAGAGCAACTTCAAGGCCAATCCACATGGGAATCGCTTCAATAAGAACATTGGCCACAAGACTTTCAATTTGGCATGGGCTCACTTTCACTAACAAAAATATTCTTCCTACTGGAACAAGACTATCATATAGTACGACATTGAATTACAATTGGCCGTTGATTTCTAGGTTCTTGTCTTTCTCTCCCTAGTAATTGTCTTGTGGGAAGCCAAGTCTGTCTTAAACAGTAGATGGAATACACACAAGTCTAAAACCTAACCCTAACCCTAACCCTAATATGCCTTAGATCTCCCAGTTCATTAGTATATAATGTATATGGACATTGTTATGATTTCTTATATATGTTTTTTCATGACAAATAATGGAGGTTCTAACCACTCAAATCGGTCCCCAGCTCCAAGAGGTGTTGTTTACAGAAACCTAAATCTACACATATTTTTATCATCTTGCCAACATCTACAAATATATACATATATAGATGTATCTGAACTATACAAACTAATTATATATAAACCTAGACAGTGACTTAATACCAGCTTCTTTATGGTTGGTAATACTCTAGGCTTGAGCTGGGGCTGTCCCCAAAAAAGGGGGGAAGAGAGAGAGAGAGAGAGAGAGAGAGAGAGAGAGAGAGAGAGAGAGAGAGAGAGAGAGAGAGAGAGAGAGAGAGAGAGAGAGAGAGAATTACCTCATAAAGTATTGGAAGTAGGATGACAAACATGAAATATGAGAAATGGGATTGCAAGCATGAATCTTGGAGAGGGAGATGGAGAGAGAAAAAGGAGGATAACAAATACTAGATTGCTTTTTCTTTCATCAGATCAAAATGATTATGGAACTGGTTAACTAACCTTATGCGTTCAGTCTGGTTACGCGCTGCATAGAAAGAAGAAACGATCCTTCTATCATCATTCCTTTAGGCCAAAACCAAGTGAAAGGTCAGTGTTAGGAATAGGATTATGATAATACTCAACAAGTGATCAATCAATCAAAAACCACCATCACATTCAAAATTTGCCAAATACCCAATATTGATTTGTTAGACATCTCATTCATCAAGTACTTTGGGGAGGAAGATGCCTAGATTCATAAAGCTCATAATCCCAAAAGCAACCATGTGATAAGAAGGAAGAAAAGGAAAACCATAGCAATTTTTAATCAATATAACCAAATTAAAATCTAGATTCTACCATATTTCTTAAATCTCCTGCTAAAACATTGGAATGGCCTTGATGTGGAGCTATAGCTCCCCTCAATCGCATTGAAACTTCCCCTGAGTAGAAGATTCAGCTTGATTATTATTCCTTGGTTGGTTGCTTCTATATGAGGATGGCTCTTCCTTCTCCTCACTATTGCTAATCTTCTCTTGATTAGCTCTATCTCCTTCTAGCTCTCTATACCTATACAAATACCTCTTTATTGGCCCGGCATAGTCATCAAATCCCAATGTTCCAAGAGCCCAGCAAACATCATCACCATTCACAGTTTTTCGCCTCTCTTTCTTGCATTTCTCAGACGCTTCGCCTGTAACAAAGCTAATGAACTCAGACACGCATTCTTGCATTGTTTCTTTAGCTTCCTTTGAGATTTTTGCATTTGCTGGCAAAATTTGCTTCATGATCCTACCAACGTTGGCTATTGGCAACAATTGGTCTTGTTCCTTCATGTAGCCATCATCACTCGAGCCATTGACGCCTACACTATCACCCATTTTTGGAGAGAGAGAAATGGACTAAATCTTGTCCAACATAAACATGTTCCTCTTGGTCAAACTCTCCTATAGATGCAAAAATATACAAACATATGTATGTATATGTTAACATGCATGTATGCCATGAATTCATGTGTCTGTCTTCTTGTCCAATATGGCATGTGATGATGCCGACCTGGTCGGCAAATTTATCGGATAACTCATATAATGGGAAATATTTTCTTCATTTTCATGCAACAATGGATGTTGACAAGGTGCTTTAGAAAAATTTGAACAGCTCAAAAGTCCTCAATTTGATGAGTTATGGCCTTTCCCATTGGATCTTTGGAATTTACAAATGAATTTGGATTAAGCACGTTCATTATATTATTAAAAATTTAGAATGCATCATGTCGTCTAGCGGAGCCAACCAAGCATTACCTTAAAAAAACAGCCTAATTAATTAAGTTTCATCGCATTACTTTTAGATATGATTAACTCACTCTATACCACAGCAAAGCAATTTAAAAAAAGAAAAAAAATTAACTCTTGTACTTGTTGTCTCAGTCCCAAAACCTTGTACAAAGGAATGAAGTAAACTGTCTATGAGCACAATGTTGTTAAGAACATAGAAATAGAATTGTTCTAGAACTTGGCTGCTTGACCCAGAAACAATCCTCAGTTATATCAAATGAACATAAATAACTGTACCTGTCTTTCTTTGTTTCATTCTTTCATTGTTGTTGCTATCTGTATTAGTTTTTCTTTTACTTTTTTTCTTGTTTCCTATTTTCGGGTAAAGGTTGTAAAAAACCGTTTTGGGACCGTAGATTTGCCTAGATTGATTAATTATCTTAATTTATTTAACTATAATAATAGGTGAGTTGTCTAGGTAGGTCAATTTTACGTGCAACTTTAAAGTAATAAAGTAAACAGACAAGACATACAGGATTTTAGAGTGGGAACCTCATCAATTAGGAAAAAGATCACGGGGCTACACATAGCCACTAACATACTCAACACTATAACTTTGAACAGTTACAATAATAAATTTACAACCCAATCCATTGATCCACAACTGTATTAGAAATTTTAGATTTGCTCACTAGACACCCACGATTTACTATTTTCATGTGCTTTCGACGTCATCAAGCTTTGAAATCCGCCAAAGATGATATGTGAACACTCCAATACATGTGGAAGCACAATAAGGCTCTTTGAATAGCTAGATGATCTCTCTGATTGTGTGCATATCAATTATGAAGCCTTCAAAACCTTTATATAAAATCTGGAATATTTGTAGAGGCTTGGACGAAGTGTATCTCGAAGTAGGAGAGGATTCCTAAACCAACATGGAGTAGAAGTTTATTTTTTTCAATACTACACCGTCCGTACGAACTCTTTGGTCATGGGTTTGAACGCCCGACCGCTCAAACTTGTAAGAAGCCCGTTCAAACTCCTGCAAGATATGGGTGCGTAAATTTTGAAAAGTTATATGAAATTCATATATTATGAATCTTGATAACACTTCTGGTTTGAGAGATAGGATTTTTTAAAGTTTCAGTCTTACATGTTTCAACAGCTTGTACTTTAACAGTATAAAATTACTTTTGTCTACGAAATATGCCAAACTCTAAAAAACACATTAACAGGTTAGATATGCTTTGTTCATCTCAAAATGATAACCATATGCACAATCATCTATATGAATAAACTTAGATGTCCTATCCAACAATGTTAGTCAAATTTGAGAACTCATTTTCTGCAAAACAAACAAATACAAAATAGGTAAAACAAAAGGAAATTGTGAATCAAATAAAAGTGAAGAAAATTAATTTGTGATGGGATCTTCTTACAGAACGCTATTAGATTTATAAAAAAGACATACTAGGAATGATTTTTTTTTACACTGAATTTTCTTTTGAACGTTGTCTACAGCTTCAGATCACATAAACCTTTCTGTCGAACATATCTATTTATAAATATATATGATCTGTAAAGAGTGGAGACTTGAAGCGAAAAAAATTTCCAACTAATTAACAACTAGTATTTCTTCTGCCAGGGTTGTGAAATCCAAGTTTTTTTTACTAGAAAATGGTTTTCAGCGGGGCAATAGATGCTCAAGATATCACCTTGGAAGTTAGAGTGCACTAGATATCATCTTCTGTTTAGGCCATTGCTGATCAATAAATGGTCATCTAAAATGGTATCAATAAATGGTCATCTAAAATGGTTCTTTCTTTCTACCTCCTTAAGTGAAGGCAGCCATTGTTCCATCCTCTCCTGTATTTCTAGGCTTGTTATATATTATGCTCTCTCATTTCAGCTTATGAAATGGTGCACATACCCTCATAAAAATTAAAATAAAAATAAAAATAAAAACCTAATTCATTAACTATAACTATAAAACCATGTTGGCACACAAATTTTAACTAGAGAAGAGCTAAAGATAGTATGCCATGCAGAGCTTTCAAAGGTCAACAGAGCTAATTGGGATGTGATACATATAGAACCAATATGAAACTTGTGACATCAGAACATTGGCAGTTCGAGTTCAAATTTCAAATAAGAATAACAATATTTTTTAAATTCAAATTCTGGCGGGCGATATCTTTGGTTTGAAATAAAGATGACGATGAACATTTTGAATTAAAAATTTAAAGAAAGGATAAACAACATCACCCGAAAGACCTCTATAAATGAAAAGGGTCATCATTAAGAAGAAAAGATTTTTGACTTTGGACTTCCTTCAGACTTCGGAGAATTCGACTTTGGCATTCGATTCAGAAAGCAAAGAGTCTCACAGAGAGAAAAAGAATGTTGTTTTGAAAATCGCTGAGAACATCCGAAAGATCAAGTTGGGTAAAAGATTTCAACCCTTATGATATTTTGTAAAGGGAGTTAATCCCTATTTGTTCTGTAAACAAGGCTTTGAAACCTATGAAATCCAATAAAATTATTTTCTTCACAAATTTTTTTATCCTGATTTTGTTATTTATTAATCGAAGGGTTTTGTACTTAAATAAGCAATTAACAATTTGAATTTTTAAATTAGAAATAGTAATTCACAAAATAAAACAATCAACACTCTGGATACTACATTGTGAATTTTGTGAATACAAGTTCTGAAACCTGATTTAAAATTTTTTGGGTTTGAAATTTGCATCAACAAACTTTAAGCTGACATTTGGGTTTAAAAAATCTGCAAATCCCTCAATTTAGGCAATGATTTTTTTGTACGCGTGTATGTAGGGCAGTCACAATTTAAATAACAGTAATTTTGTGTTCTTTTGATAAATCTTGATATATGTTCCGAGGTTGTCAGACTTGCTAATCTCATTGGCTTGAGGTTTTATTCATTAATCAAATCGGATCAAAAGAGAAGACATACTTATATTTCTCAATAAACTCAACTGTAAAGTGAACTTCAATCAAAAGATTAAACAATTATATGGACATGTTTATATTAATCTATATAATCAAACCCTACTCCAACCATCTTGGTTTTGACTGTCTTGGAGATTCCATCAGAAGCAAACCTTTAAAGAAAGGTCTATATATATATATATATGCAGCAAGCTATATAGTGGGTGTATGCATGTTCATGTTTGTCTTTTACATCTGCTTCCCACTCTTCCTCGCAGCTTCTAATATGTAAGACAAAAGAGAGTTATAGTGGACTAATTAAAAACACCTAGGGTTTGAAAATTTTCTGAGAATCTTGAGAATATCCTCTTCACTCCTACTTTCTCAAAGATTCCACTCATCCACCATACTATTATCATATGATCTGATATGGATTCTGAATCTGGACTTTCCCACTACTGCTTTTGACCAATTCCTCACAAAATCGACTTTCACATAAATTATAATTGGATTGCAGATTTGGACTCTATTTTGTTCATGTATTGTGCCTCTTTTTCACTATTATTATTATTATTATTTTTGTAGGCTTATCTTGTGCCACAAACATTTCTCAAATAATTTATGGAAGGATCAGAGCTTCTTGCATAACAAACCAAACTACATTATTGATTGTAATAACTTCTTTTTTTTTTTTCTATTTGATTCTAATATGATTGTATTCAAAAAGTAGTTTTCAACCTGATAAACCTATTGGCCCAAAAGGCAATTCAAGAGGTGTGGTAAATTAAATTTTTTGAATATTAATAACAATTAAGATTAATTGAAATTAATTTAAATAATGTAACAGTGATCAATCTATATGTAATGCAATGTAATCAGTAGAAGAAAAGAAAACAGAGCAATAGAAAGAACACAAAGATTTACTGATGTTCAACCACAATCCGTGGTCTACGTCCTCACCCCAAGATCCCCTTGAAATCTTCCTCCACCATGTAATCTCTAATTACAAATGGGTGTTGATTGACCAAGTACTTAACTCACTATATACAAGAACTTTTACTCAAGTTCTTCAGCTATCAAGTGGTTTTATCCAAACTCTACTCAAACTTATAAAAGTTTTTCTTTCTTAAGAGAACTCTCAAACTCTCACTTACAAGTGTATAAAGATATACAAGTAGCTTACAAACTCTCTAATAAGAGTAAATTATATAATCAAAGCTCACAAAGTGAAGACAAGAAAAATGTTCAAGAATTCCAGTTGATCAGTCAGTAGATTCTTATTTCTTGTCTCTCTTATTGTTATAAATGCAGCTGGAAACTTATATATAAACCCCTGTATTAATTTCATTCGTTGGAGGTTGTTGGGGTCATTTAATGCACGTCCAATCCGTTATAACGTTAGAAAAACTAGCCATTATATCCCAGTGGTCGACTCCAGGCTTAAAGAGTTGACTCTTCTGGTTCTGCATTTGTCAGATGTTGTCCACTGTCTCCATGAGTCTACTCTTCATGTTAATGAGTCGGCTCTTTGCTCATTTGATCTTCAAGTTTTCTGCTTCTGTCTTCATGAGTCGGCTTCTCATTTCCATGAGTCGGCTCATTACACATTTTGTCTTCAAGTCATTTGCGTCAGTCTTCATAAGGCGACTATTCATTTCTATGAGTCGGCTCATTGCCCAAAAATTTGTTTTCTGACTTACAATGATCCAGTTCATCTCAGCAATAGTATAAGATTTTCAAGGAGTCTTCTCTTTGGGGTATGATGATCATCAAAATTCTTTAACACATCGGAGATAACTTCTATACAATTTGGATTGAATCATTCATTTGGTATTCATTTCTTCTTGATTTTCAAACTGTCAGAGCTTCATTAAATCGACTTTGATCTCTTATTCTTTATTTGCAAAGCTTCCTCTTTCATTGTAGAACAATCTCTTTCAATGTCAAGCTTTCTCTATTATGTAGAGCTTCACAATGCTTCATTGCCGATTTCTTCTTTTTGCTAGCAATTCTTCTTTCTTCTTTAAAATCACTTCAATGAGACTTTTGTAAGCTTGATGAAATCTCTTCATACACATTGTTTTCATTGATTCTTTATATCTCAGAAAAATTCTTCATTTGGATTCTATTTAGAGATTAGGCTATTAATGTGAATCTCCTTCTTAAGCAACTTCCAATCACATTATCTTGAATCGACCGTTTACACACTTGATGAAATCTTCTCTTGAGCATTTTCAATATTTTCATAATCAAATTATCTTCAAATGACTTTAGCACACTCTGATGAAATTTTTAATTTTTCTGAGTGAAAAACAATTTTATTAAGTCTATGTATATTTGATAAAAGTCTTATTTGAACACCTTCAACCTCTTCGAATGCAAATAATCTGTTTGAAGTAGAAATAGGCGTCAATGCTCTATTTGGTTCATTGCTTGATCTTGCTTTTGTTGTGCATTCACTTTGACAAGTATTAGACTTAAAATTAAACTTTAAGTCTAAATTATAAACTTTATTAATCTGCACAGTAAGTAAATGCATTAGTAAAATAATACAAGATTTAGTTATCATTAAAATCAACATGGGGATCAACCTTGAGTCAACAAAACCCTTATTTTAAATTCACTTTTTGCCCTTATTTTATAACTTTCTGCCCTTATAAAATTCTTGCAAAACAATAAAAAAATCACCAATAAATATTTGTCATTGAAGTCCCTGTGGTCTGTAGCCAGTGATGAGCAGAATTTTAGAAGATATTTTTTTTAAGGCAAATTACATTCACCTTCCTTGAGGTTTTAGATTAATACAACTCATCCCCTGAGGTTTTAGAAATTACATTCTTCTTCCTTGAGGTTTGAAATGAGTTACATTTTTCTCCATATATTAAATTTTTTAACAAAATATATGTGATGTCAGCAAAAAAAAAAAAAAATTCATTACCTAAATTTTCCTAATGTGCATGAAATGACATATATAGATTTTTTTTTTTGCTTTTAAAATTAATTAGTGTGTTGATTTTGAGCCTTCTTCAAATGAAAAAAAAATGCATTTCTAGTACAAGATTCTAAGATCAAATTAAATGTCACATCTATATAAAACACTATTTTAATCAATAAATAAATTATAAGTCTCATATTTTTTAAAAAAAAAAGTTATAGTCAATATGAGAAAAATTACTCTACAAAAAGTAATATCGAAATCAACAATATTAGTTAACTTATATTAAAAAGACAACGATTTAATTTAAGAAAATTAATTGTACCAAAGTTTTTAAATCTTATATACTATAAAAAAAAAATCAACACACATGTGGGAAAATTTAGAAACAAAAAAACAAAGATTTAAAAAATCAACACACACTAATTAATTTTAAAAGCAAAAAAAACTCTATTTATGTCATTTTATGCACATTATGGATAATTTAGGTAATGAATCTATTTTTTTTACTGGTAACACATATATTCTGTTAAAAAATTTAATATTTGAGAAAAAATGCAATTCACTTTAAATCTCAAGGGAGTAGAATGTAATTTTTAAAATTTTAGAAGTAAATTATATTAGTCTAAAATTGTAAGAAATGTGGATATAATTTGCTTTTTTATTTTATTTTATGTACTAATGTTATCGTAAAATATTTCATATTAACTCTTGCAAAAGGGCATGTCGAAAATATATGATCATGTAGACTATCAGGTACACTTTTACTGGTTTCAAACTGCACTCATAGATCATTTTACAGTACTAGTAGTTCCTGGCCTGAAAAGAAAGGAATTAATTGCTAGTTCATGTATATATATATATATATCTCATGATGGGACTTGATCAAAGTGTCATATCTCAAAAACATGCACATGAACCTCTTCATCTTCTCTTTCTCAAGGGTACTGACCAAACATCAATTCCTCCCCCATACTCATCCACATCTCACTCTCCCTCTAGCATCCTTCACCGACAGTGGCTGCTCAAAGCTCAACGAAATCATTCACTTATGCAGTGGCAACAGCTGTGATGACAGCGTTAGTTTCCTGCAAATCCATTTGGCAGTGGTGGTGTACATATGTATATATATTTTATCACTGTACACACGCACACACATATATATATATATATATTAAGAACATCCCTAACACTATTAACTAAAATAATTAGTCAAAATATATTAAAAAAAATATAATCTCAATTTTAGGTAGCCATTTTTAAGTATATTTTTCAATAATACTCTCTATTTTAGTTAGCCACTTATTAAACTATTTATTTTTTAGCACACACTTTAAGAAAAGAGAAAAAAAGAAGAGAGAAAAAGGAAAGAATTGAGAAAAAAACTAACATTTTAAATTTAGAGAGTTAAATAATGGCTCTCTAAATTTAGAGAGCCAAAATGATGGTAGCTATTTTAACTAGTGAGATAGCTAAGCCTATTGTAGATATTTTTTGAAGGCTTATCTAGTTAAAATTGTTAGAAAAACATGGGTATTAACCTATTGTTTTGTTCATCTTTGAGCTAATATAAGAGTGGGACCCATACCTCCGTTGTGTTGAGTCTTTGGTGCGTTGGATTCACCTCCATGAGGAGATGAATCTTGGCTATTTATTTGTTCAAATCTATGTAGGATTAAATGAGTTATTGACCTTCAAAATCATCTCCTTGAATATGGGTTATGTAGTTGAAAGTGAATTATCTCACATTAATTTTTTATGGGAAACATGTTGTGCATATATAACCCAAGTTTGGAGTAAGGTCACCCCATTTTTGTGAAAGAGCAAGGACCTATGGAACTCATGGGTTGACGCAATACTCCACATACGCAGGCACGCCGCCGTCCACTCGTCCGGGTCCGGGTCAGGGCGGGGCGAGGCGTGGGTGTGGGCGTGGTTTGGTTCAATCCTTATCTTTTTAGACCAGAGTTGGATATAAATTAATTAATTAATTTTATTTCTGACCGTAGACTGAACATATGTGTCCGTTGACTGGTGCCGTTCCAGCAAAGAGTTATGCCTCTTCGTTTCCGACGAAGTGATATGTCCCTCCGGTAAGGGATTATTTGGCTGCTAGTACCTGTTCAAATCGGTGCAATGAATAGGCACTTGTGCTTTATAAATAGAGCCAAATCCTGCATTCATAAAAACGAATTTTTCCTGAAATTTCATTGCATAGATTTTTCTGCACTGCATCTTCTTCCTCCTCCCATTATCCTCTGAGAAAGTGTAGAATCATCTAGTTTTTGCCGAACAGATTTTATTGAAATGCTGCTTAGAATCTGCTGAGATCGTTTCATCTTGGGAGACAGACACCTATCTTCTCATGAGCACCGATTGTGGGAGGTGCATCTGTCTTTAAGGAGAGAGTATCACACACTCGACTCGATCTAACTTTTAATTCTTCGATCTTCTGTTCATCTTCAAGATTTCTGATTTAAATACGACAACTGGGTATGTTGTTTAAGTTCTGTATTGTTGTTTTTAGAATTGCTTCTAGTTGCTAGTTGTTTTATTTGGTTAGAACACTTATTACACACACAGTTTAATAGGGAAACATTATTTTCAACAAAAATAGCTAATAGACTAAATTTGAAGAGCTTGTTAGAGATACTCTTAATAGAGATTTTCATGTTTTGGGTTAAGAAGATGTTCACACACACACTCACAGAGAGAGAGAGAGAGAGAGAGAGAGAGAGAGAGAGAGAGAGAGAGAGAGAGAGTTGCTGTAAAATAGTAGGTGAATTCGATTGTTGTTATAAAAGTACAGAATATAAGGTAGAGAAAATAACCCGACACAAAAATATAGTAAATAGTTTTTCAGGAACTATTAAATATTTGTCATATTAGTTCTTCTAGAACATTTAGGGATTGATTTTCTAGATCACCTAATACTTTATTGTTAGTACAGAACAAAAATACAACATGGTATTAGAGGATTACCTATACCACTCTTTTTTCTATTTTCTCTTTGCTTATTCCTTTCTATTCTTTTTCTATTTTTTTTTTTTTGTTATACCTAGAACTATCTCTAGGCACCTGAATTTATAGTGAATCGGAGTTGAGTACGCAAGGGGAGGGGGGCTGCAGACAAATGCATTATAGAGGCGGCCAATACCTTTGTGTCGACACTAAATGGATTGAGGTCATCCATTATGTCACACTTCTCTTTGAGTGACCGCAAAATAGTACAAAATGTATATTTTGTTAGTTATGTTGAAACTGTTTCATTATATATGAGTACGCGAGGGAAGGGGGGTTGCGGACAAATACATTATAGAGGCGGCCAATACCTTTGTGTCGACACTAAATGAATGGAAGTCATCCATTACATCACAATTGTTGATTTGTTATTTCAGAAGGTGGAATCAAGATCAGGATGGCCAGAACTATGCGGGCTTCTGGTGTGATTGGGCCCAGTTATAGTCCATCTAGATGATGGGCTCAAGCAGATCTGGTCTGAGCTGAAAATCATAGCCCCTTCATAATATGGGCGAATTCTCCAACACACACTCTCTCTCTCTCTCTCTCTATATATATATATATGTTTGCATTAGGCTTTTTTGACAATTTCTTCATAACCGACATTAATGTCCAGGTCAAATAATACCAACCAAAAAAAAGAAAAACTAATTCCAGTGGGACGACGGGCTGGGGACCCTTCGGTCCAATCTCATATCTGGGTCAGTTTCCAAAGGCCACCTATCCAATTAGAATTAGCTTGGGCTTCTGAGATGATGAACTTTTGGGCCCAAAGTAGTCCTTTTGTCGTTCAACATAGCCCATATGACGAAATCAAATTATAGGTGAATTTAATAAATCCTAGGGTGTTCTTTCACATAAAAAAACCAAAATTTCTTTGACTTTTCTATTCAAAATATTGACTTAAGAGCTCAATAGCCTGTTGCCCAATCAAATGAGTACAAGTAATATTAGAGAAAAAAGAGAAAATATTTATTTTTTTTACAAGGCCAATGTAACAAGTGATTGAAAAATTGTATCATTTTGACACGTGGCACCATACAAACCCTCAATACACTGGGCATTATATAATTATATTTTTTTATGCTTTCATAGAGCATGTGGCAATTTGCAATTGGCTATATTTTATTCTTTGCCTACACTTCTTAGTTAATTTGAGTCAACTGCTTGGAATAATATTAAGTGTGACAGGCTGACTTGTATTGCCAAAGATCCAAGCAATAAAAATTGATGCTTTGGGGATTGTAATAATGTAAACGGCTAATAATTAGTTTACTATTGAGATTAGCTTTTTTAATGGATTTTAAAATTTTTTTTTTAGTTTTACTAATTTGTAATTGTGTTTTTTAATAACAAAAATAAAAGGCTACATTAAAAGCCCATAGAAAATTAAATATTGGATTTAGTGAAAAAAGCTAGCAACAAAAATTAGTTTAAAAAACCTGTAAAAAACAGATCCAAAAGAGCTTTAGGAGAAGATAATAAAAATTAAGGTATATGAAATTAATTAAACCTGGCCTCTTAATCCAATCATGGAGGTCCTAAGGCTCTGTTTGTTTCATCGGAAAATAAATTCTTAGAAGAATTTTTTTTTTCTTGGAGATATTGTAGGAAATTAGGAAATCAGGATATTAAGAGAGAGTGAGAGACTGTAAAAAACTTGCACTATTTTTATAAAGTAGAATCATAGGAAATTAGGACATTAATAGAGAGAGGGAGAGATGGAGAGATATTTGAACTCTTATTTTTTAAATATCTTATTCAAATTCTTTCATTCTCCTTCACAAAAAACAACTTCTGAGATAAAATTTGGGATGTTATTTTCTAATTTTTTCCAATGGTTTGGAATATCTTTTCCTAAAATAGAGTAATTTTCAACTAAACAAACAACTAAACTTTCTTAATTTTTCTAAATATATATTTTTTTGATATTATCCGGTGAAACAAACGGAGCCTGAGCGACAAACATACATAAATCGAAATATAGCTTAACATTTTATATACGATATGTAAATGCTCTATATTTTCAACAAAAAAAAAAAAAAAAACAGGTCGTTGCTATTTTTTTTGTTGTGGGGATTGATAATTATATCTTGTTTCATTTAGTGAGCACGGATATTCGTACTCACTTTTGTTTTTTTTTTTTTTGTGTAAAAATGAATTTTTTAACATGTAGACAAAAAATAAAAAAATAAAAGCAGCCTATTGCGAGGTTTGGGAGGATCAGAAGTACGTGCAACTGTCTTGAAGATGCTTCTCACTTGAAAAAGAGAAAGTAAAAAAGAAACTTAAGAATGTGGTTGATGCAATTCAACCCTTTTTTTAATTCCAAAGCCAAAAAGTTCTTATATAGATACATACAATTATCTATATAATATATATATATATATATATATATATATATAGAGAGACAGAGAGAGAGAGAGATAGAGAGAAAGAGAGAGAGAATTTTACGCGAGTTAGCACCACGAGTGGCTTTCATCTTCCTTGTGAAGATTCTTATAATACAAATGTCACTCCAAAAGAGAATTATAAAGATAAAGATGAAAGAGAATTATTAATTGACCTCGTAATTTAAAAAGATATGTGAATGAGCATGAGGGATGGCTGAGTGGTTGAGTATTTGTACCTTTAGCTCACCAATCGGGTTTGAGCCCTGACCCTCCTCCCTCGTTTTTCTTTTTGGCTTTGGCCCCTTTTTAATCCTTTTTGATAAATTAAAAGAAAGAAAAAAGATAAGTAAATAAGCTGATAACCATGGATTTTTACGTAAATGTGTGAGATAATTGTGCAAGGCTTACCATTGATTTTTTTATTTTACAACAATCTAAATATATGTGTTGTTTGTTTACAGATGACGTGTCCAAACTACAATACTTAAAAATCAAAAAGAGTTATTTAGTACTTCTGAAATACTATGTCACTTTTTTCTCCACTCATAATATAGTGGAATGCATTATGAGAGGAGATGGGGAGAGGAGATGGAGGAGGAGTGCCTCTTCCACCACGTCCACCACCTACATGTGAAGAGATGATGAGGAGTGACACGGTACTTTAAAAGCATCGAATAATTTATTGCTAGGACTTGGAAAAACTCAAAGTTATTACTAGCTCTCAATTCAAGGTACTATATTTTTTTTTATGACAAAGTGTTTGTATCAATTTGCGTGCACAACCAATCTCGAAACCTGTGTATTTCTTTCGTTCTACACAAATAAAATAATTATTGGACCTCATGTTTTCACTCACAACGTGTCATTATTTAATAGAAACTATCACTGAGTACTCAATATTATTAGACAATTTTGATAGCATAAAAAAATTCGAACTTAGAGATCTTAAAAAGAGAAAATCCCAAGCTCCAGGCTTGACCACCAGCCACCCTTTTGGAATTTAGGTACTGTATATAACCTTATTAATATTGAGGAGTTGAGAGGGCCAAAGCTGACCAAGGCAAAGTTTGATGTATTATAAAATCATAGCCTTCCTATGTAAGAGTCTTGGGCTTGGCAATGCATAAAGTTTTCCAGATTGAAAATATGGTCCGGGCTCTTTTAGCGTATTATATAAATAAATATATATATATATATATGATTGCATTATATATGTATAGTTGTATACCTGTATACGTACATAAATGAATAGTTCCATGTAACCTTTAAAATTGGGGGTAATACTGAGATGAAAAACATTACATGGGGTAAATTCGTCAATTAAGAAATGAGTTGCTTTGGACGCCCATTTGGAGCGCGTGATGCTACGCTGGGAGCAATCTTTTTCCGTGGGACGTCCACCCATAACAACTTTTATGTACCCTCAGGCATCTTGAATCAGGAAATGCCACTTGTACTAGGACCAACCAAGGCATAATTACAAAAATTTACTTATTTTTAAATCTTCGGAAAAAATTGCCCTATTAGTTTCCTCAAATATACCAAATATTTTTATTAATATCTGGATTCTTTTAATTTATAAGTCTTTCAAGACAATAAAAATGAGAATTCGTGTTTTCAATTCTTCGAATATGTTGCGTTTGTAATTGAATTTTTCAACTATTACGAATATTCATTAAGTAACTTATGAATAACGAATTATGAATGCTAATATCAAATAATAGATGTGATAAAAAAAAAAAACCTAAACTTCTTTAACTTGACAACTTACAATTAATTTAAAGTTTGTTTGAAATCCACTTATGAGTTATAATATAAATAAACAAATTTAAACATATTTTAGAGTTTGTTAATTTTTTTTATTCAGTTCAATAAGCTATAAAATACTCTTAAGATTATACAAAAAAAAAAAAAATCATGTTACTTGAATTTAGCTTATGATATGGCTAAATTAAAGCGCATTAAAAAATTAGTTTAAAATTTTTAAATCAAATTAAACAACTCACTATTTAGCTTGGCTCTTTTTTTTTTTTTTTAATGTCTTAGAGCCTGTTTGGAACTTAAGAAAAGGAAGAGAAGGAAAAAAAAAAATAACTTTTTGTTATTTTTTTCTTGTTTGATTCTACCTAAAAGAGAGTAAAAGGGAAAAGAAAGAAAAAGAGAAGAGAAAAAGAAAAAAAATTTCTAAATCATTATCTCTCTTTTTTCCTTTCACTTTTCTTCTATTTTCTTTACAAAACCAAGCATAACTTTTCTTTTATTTTCGTTTTTCTTTCCTTTCCTTATCTTCTCTCTCCCAAGTTTCAAACTATTAATGAAAGACTACTTATAAAATTAACGTGGCATGGTTCCATTTGTGGCTGTAAGCTATGTGTGAAAGGACTTTATGCACTAGATCACTTCCCTAGTTACCACACGAGGCATCTTATTCCACGTGTCATTTTCTGTGTTAGTGTATCGCTACGTTCCTCCACTGCGCGTACATCTATCATTTTCGCCTTTAAACGGACCAGACCTCGCTCTCTCTCTCTCTCTCTAAAACTTACAGTATATTATCATACGTTTCTCTCTCTATACATCTCTCTAAGCAGCGACTAGCGAGAGAGTCTTTCATTTTTCCTCTCTTGGCTCTCCTCTCTCTGAGCCCCCCACGAATTCAGCCTTGGTAAGCCATGAAACCTCAGCTCTCTTAGAGGTACAACCTTTCTTCACTATATGTATATACATGTATGTATGTTTATGCGCATGTATATGTGTATATATACATAGTTTATAGTTTTATGTTCACGTTTTGTTTGTTTTGCATCTATAACTTGTTAATCGACACATAACCACGAAGACCCATTTCCTCAGGTTCGCTTCTTCACGTGGCTTTTAGCGTTCTGGTACTTCCATGGAGGTTTGTTAATTTCGTATCTTGTTATAGTTATATCTAGATATATGTTTCTTTATATATAAATTGTTTATATAGTTTGGTTCTGCTGGTGGCACGATTTGGTGTTGTTTTCTCTGTTTTCAACGGTTGGGTAGTGTTCATATGACTCTAATTTGTTAGGATCACATTGGAATTCTTACTGTGGATGGTAGTTTCTTCTTGTTATCGTCGTTCCTAGTTTATTTTTATTTATTTTAGCTATTTATTTCTGGGTTCAGTTTGGTACACTCTGAATGGTGTTTGTTCGGTAGGGATTGTCTTGTTTTTTTGTATTTTGAGATTAATGTGCTTATTGGGTTCTTATAATTTTTATGTTGAAGTTTCTGGGGTTTCTTTATTTTGTGCTGGTTTGCATCATAGCCTGCTTCAATGTGTTTTTCAGGACTGCCTGTGTTTTCGTAATTTTTTTATATTTGTTATGTGAATCTTTGTTTATGGTTTTTGTGGTTTTTATTTTAAGCATTTAATTGATTTTGTTGTGGTGGTTTTGGCTTTTCTTCCTGTGGTTTTTGAATTTTTTTTTTAATCTTCAGAACAATTTTTCTCAAGGATGTTGGTAAACAATCTGCTAAATTCTGGTGGAATTCAGAGAGTTCTCTTGCCCGATATGTTATTGATTTATTGTTTATTGGTTTATCTCTACAATTTTGTGTTTAAAAAATTGACAATTTAATGCAGTTGAAATTGGTATATGATTGTAACTGGTGCAAAAGTAATTGATGTATGATTTTAACAGGCTTTGAATTTCCAGACCTGATCTCTTTGAAAGGATTATTAAATGTTATCTGTGCTTATGCTTCACTTAAATGTTAAATCTTAATGGATTCGAGTTTCTCGAGATTACACAGAGGAGAATTGCTTGTTGTCTGTGATGAAATTCAAAGATAAAAGTACTCGGGGAACTCAATGTATGAACTACCTTAAGTATTGTGGCCCTCTCTTGGAGGGAGGGGCTTGTTAAAAAGGCCTCAATGTTAGCAGATGATAGAGGAGAAAGGATAGATGTTTGCTTAAGTTGTGTTATGTCCTATGAGGTTTACCTGAATTTTTTTCCCCCTCTGTTGGGTATATTCAAGGTTTTCTCTTTGTTCCTATTTCAGCAAGTTATCAACATGAAACCCGTTCACCTACTTAGATGGTGATCAAAAGAGCATCTATCTCAATTAGGCTTATAACATCAATCCTTGATTATTTTCTGTTGAAATCTGGATGTTTTAGATTCTGACATTTTGCACCATTTCCATGGACATTCACTCACTTCCTTTCAAGGGTTATTTAAATTCTAGTTTAAGTTCTGTTGCTTTTTTACTTATTTGATCTGTACCAAGTCATTAGCTATGCTTTAGATTCCTCCATAATGGTTAATTCTGTTTTTTTATTTGGCAGATGGATTCAGTTCACATGATTCACAATGTGGATTGCATTGAAGGCACATCTATGGAGCAGTTGCTCTCTCTAGAATCCTCTGATGCATACAATGTCTTTGGAGATCCAGAGGTGTTCCCTCGAGTTGGAGACCAGTACCAGGTTGAAATTCCACCACTAATCACAGAATCTGAGTATCTTTTGTATACAAAGAACCCATTTGAGGTAGAATTTGCAACTGGTGTTCCCTGGGATTTTCTAGTGGGATTACCCATTCCAATCATTCGGACCAATAAAGAAGTTGCGAACATGAAACATGAAGGGCAGGAATTTCTTGGTGATTCAAATGGGACATCCAGTAAAAGTGGGCTCTTAGAATCTGAAAGCAGCAAAGAGACCCATGTTTGTTTAAAAGATGAAGTTTCAAAACATAAAGTTGAGGTTCTGGATATTTCATGGGAAAATGGTATTGGATTTGAAGATTCAACAAACTTATCGTTGCAACAAGAATTGAAAAGCAAAATGCATCAGAAGTACAAAGATGAAGGATACTGTATAATCCCTGGCTCAGTTGGTGGTTCATGGAGTGATATTGCAGAGGCGAGTTTCCTCCTTGGTTTATATATCTTTGGGAAGAACCTTGTTCAGGTGAAGAGATTTATTGACAGTAAGACAATGGGGGATATACTGTCATTTTATTATGGGAAGTTCTATAGATCTGATGAATATCGTAGATGGTCAGATTGCCGGAAGATGAGAAGCAGAAGGTGTGTATATGGGCAAAGGATTTTCACTGGATTGAGGCAACAGGAATTGTTGTCCCGATTGTCTCTCCATGCATCAGAAGAATGCCAAAGTACTTTGTTGGAGGTATTTCCTGAAGTACTTATACCTATTGCCGTTGCTCCCTTTTTCATAGTTTACTAGATTAGGATGAAGTGATCATAGAGCAACTTATAGCTACTCATGTACATGTGCATGCACACATGCGCAATTGAATTAAAAAAATGTCAGATGCTGATGCTGATCTAAATATTGCTTTTTCTGGATACTTCAAAGAAGATTACATCTCTGATTTTTGTTGGTCGTAATTTTTTACTTACATTTGCATTTCCTAATGGTTATTATGCTGCAGTTTGTTATCTTGTAGATGGAGAAAGTGCAATATTGAATTTTTCCTGATAAAAGGGATATTTATCTTATACAAGCTTCAAACTAATCACTAAAAATTTAAAGATAACTTATCACCACACCCATGTATTAAATGCACTGTGTAATTCTTCTTAAGCTTTGCCATGCAAACTAACCATTGAAATAGTCATCTGATGGGATGTTTCCCTAAAGGACACTTGCAGTGACGTCGTCCTGTTAGATAAAAAACATTTTGTTACTTATCATTACCCTCTGTGGACTATTTTTCTCTTGAGTCCTCACATTAAATTCTCTCTTTCTCATTCCCTCTGTTGTTACATTGCTAGCTTTTTTCATTGACTGGATTATTTTCCATGTAGCTTCTGTAGGAGATCAATTGATGAGTTGCAAAGAGGTGCTTCTGCAGGAATGCTTTAGTTTTGCTAAAAAATTTAATAACTTTCTAAAGAAGTTTCCATTAAAAGGGCACCTGATTGTTGCTTAGAATATTCTGCAAGACATTACAATAGTGTAGCACATCCTTGAAGCTTTTCCTATGCCCGGAGTTTTCCTTGTAGAGTTCCATGGTTTCCATCTAACTCTTCATCTTTTCTGAAAATTCCTAGACTCATGTTCTAAGGCTAATAGCATTGTTACTTCACAGTTAGCTTTGTGGTATTGATGATTGATTTGACCATGGCGGAACAGAAGTTGTCAGTTCTTATTTATCTGTTATTTGGAGCAACCATCACCATTTTTATGTATGGAAAGATAATGTTGTTGAATGTGTTCACTATGTAAGAACAATATATGTCAATATGAGATCTTTAATACACCAGATCACAAGATTATCTGGCAATTTGGATGTGGGATAGAAAATTTTGGGACAGGCATAGTTGTTAGTCATTAGATTGTTTTTTTTTGGATGAAAAGGAATTCAGAAATCAGAAGTTCAAGTGGACCTCCAAATTCTTTCTCCTACTCGATTCCTCAAATGCAAAATGACATGTAAGAGAATTAAAATACGACAAGTACAATCCTTAGGTGAGGAGTTTTTCAATTCTTCCCATCAGAGGCTAAGTTATTTGCACGTAATGAGAAATGCAGGAAAATAATTGAATGATTGGTATGTATTTAAAAGTTTTTTGCCTCAGATTCTTACATTGCTTGGGTTATTGGATATATTGATTAGGATAAAATCAAAGAACTTATTCTGAGTAAGGGAATGCAACTTTTTAGTTAGAAGGTTTTGAACTACAAAAAAATGGTGCAGACAGGATGAAACAGAGAAGTACAATATGGTTTTTGTATTACATTGCCACTGCTTTCTTACTTGTTTCTTTAGTTTGTAGTCTTCTATTTCTTAGAAAAACAGTTAGTACTAGTTGGAAAAAAGTGTTAGCTTCTATTAAGACATGAATGTAGGTCTGTGGAATGACATCAAATGATTGAACTCCCAAGTGGTTGAAATCTTCCATTGCTCCACATCCATAATCCATGATATTATTTGAGGAGAAAAATAGTACCAAGAAAAACAAGATTAGTATGTCATAGTAGAGTTGCATTTCAAAAATAGCAATCCACAATCAGAACCTGTTGACGTGTATAGACATCATAAAGAGTGCCCCTCAACATGTAAGACGCGTTGTGAAAATAAATTTACGCTAAATTATGTAAGGAACACCCAGAATTACACTGTTGTGGTTGCTAAAGTAAAAGCACATCATTTATCTTCTGGTTGCATTTTGATCTGCTTAGTCATAGAACATGCTTAGCTTGATACAAATGTGTATAAACTGAATGCTTCAAGATTATTGGAGGGATGTATAGAATGCTAATTTTTTGAGAAATGGGTTCCCTTGTTGCCAGAGTTGCTTATTTTGCAAACTGACCCTCGTCACAGCATTTTAAATGTTTCATTGAGTTTGATACAGGCATGCCCCAAGAATGGATTCAGCTGAAACGACTTTCCTGTCGAAGCCCTTTATGTCTGTTGTGCAAACTCTGTTGAGAATTTTTGTACCTCTTAGATAACTTTGAAGTATCATTTCAGTAGTTACATACTTGAAAAATATAATGAGCGATGGTTTCTTAAATTGTTAGCTTACTTTCAAACTTGGTTGGTATCTCTTCACCAGTTTTTTCAATATTTTAATTTGGAGTGCTCTTATATTTTGGTGCTTCTCTTTGCTTATATAGGTTTAAGCTGTTTCAATCCTTGATTGGATAATCTTTTGCAGAATTACATATTGAATGAAGGGAGTATTAAATTTTGTGGAAACTCTGTCCCTTATTGTGTAGCTAGATTTTGCTTTTACTCCTGTGTTTCAGAAACATAATGTCCTGCTTACTATCAATTGGCAGGTTTCAAAGACATTTGGGGAGGGGAAAATGTCATTGGATGAATATGTTTCCACTTTAAAAGCTATTTTTGGGATGAACAGTCTTGTGGAGGCAGTGGGAATCGGTAAAGGGAAGCAAGATCTGACAGGCATTGCCGTGGAGCCTTTAAGGTCCAATCATGCCATTCCTATGCGCCCAGAGATTCCAATTGGCAAAGCATGCTCCTCTCTTACACCCGAGGAAATTATCAAGTTTCTGACAGGAGATTTTCGCTTAAGCAAGGCTCGATCAAGTGATTTATTTTGGGAAGCCGTTTGGCCCCGTTTGCTAGCTAGAGGTTGGCACTCAGAGCAGCCTAGGGATCAGGGTTATGCTGCTGGTTCCAAGCATGGTTTAGTCTTTCTTATGCCTGATGTTAAAAAGTTCTCAAGAAGGAAACTAGTGAAGGGAAACCACTATTTCGATTCTGTTAGTGATGTTTTGAGTAAAATTGGTTCAGACCCTGGTCTTATTGAGCTTGACACTGAAGCAGATGAAACCAACAGAAACAAGCAAGAGTATGGGTGGACTCCTGAAACAAGATTGGAACAGGATGATTTGTCTGATCGCAGACGTCACTGTTATCTTCAGCCTCGTACTCCAAGTCGCAGTACAGATCTCATGAAATTTACTGTTGTAGATACAAGCTTGGCTGATGGAAAAGCATTTAAGGTGAGAGAATTGAGAACCTTGCCAGTCGAAGTTTCAAAGAAGACTACCTCTAGAAGTCATTCTGAAGAAAGTGACGATAATAGTTCTGAGGTTTCATCTGAAGATTCCGATTCTGTAGATACCATGTTATTTGATAAAAAAGACACTAATGATTCAAATTCCAAAAAGAAAGTATCTGCTATTGGTATGTTTTCTGATGAGCAAGATCTTGAAGTTGGTGCTTCAAACCAAGGTATTCCAATTAATGATCCAGATACTGGGAAAACATCCATTAAAAATTTCAAGGACCTTAACAATTTCTGTAATGACAAGCAGCTGAGGAAGTCTCTAAAGTGTAGCCGGAGGCTGAAAGAAGACAATTTGAACTACTTAGCCCCAGTAACCAAACGGCGTCGGAGATTATCTTCTTGTACTCGGCCTGAGATAAGTCATGGCTTGCCCAGTTTCTCAGTGAGCCCCAGCCTGGAAAAAGAGAAGCATAGTTGCTGCTCAGAAACTACTGATTCAAGTGAGAACAATCTCTATGGGATGGGTTCATCCCAGAAAAGGGTCTCATCCACCAGTTCATCAAAAGGCAGCCCTATTGAGAGCAGTGAAGGCATTTTCTGTGATAACAAATTTGGTGCAGAAGGTCCTTACGAGAAGCCTCAACCTCAGACATTGATTGACCTGAACTTACCTCAGGTGTCACCAGATTTTGAAACTGTTGAAATCACCATGATGGAGTTGAGAAATGGGCGAGCTGATCAAACAAGCGAACAGCCAGAAAATTCTACTGCACCAAAACCCTCTGCAGATGTGACTGGGTCTGAGCAGCAGCCTAACGGTAATTCCCGAAGGCAGAGCACAAGAAACCGGCCACCAACAGCAAGAGCATTGGAAGCTCTTGCAAGTGGGTTTTTAACCACCAGTCGGAGGCGGAAGAATAAAGAAGCCTGTCCAGGAGAGAACTCAAAGTCTAGGCCTTCTCGGCGTGCCCAAGGCAGAATGGCGGTTCCTGAGAGTTTCAGTACTGGTAGTGTGGATTCCCAGATGGGAGAAGTTGAAAATGGTGTGTGTAATGGCAATAGTGAAATGTTCAGAAATTTTCAAGTTCTATCTGAGGGAAATGCGGCTCAAGTTTCAGGACCCTAAATTAAATTGGTGTCATTGGAAGCTTTCACTGTAAATGTGACTATATATATGGGTGGTAGCATTGTTGGTTATTGGAAGAATTGAGTGCTTAGCAACTCATGATATAAGAAGGGCTTGATAATGCTTTATAGTTCCTAGTAATGATGGCAGTAATGCTGAAAGATGCTGATGATCTTTCCTAGAAGTTAGAAAAGTTACTTACAGCTGTGAGGTTCTGATATCAGAAGCTGGAGATGAGAGGAAATTATGCTCCTTTCAGGTGTATCCTTTGATTGCTATCCTTCGGATCAAGTTTCTGCATTGAATCAGTTCAGTTGTTGTTCATGTGTTTTCTTCTAATAAGTCATTAACATTTATGTCCATCCATGATAAAAATGTCTGTGATCCTCAGTTAGTTGCTAAGAGGAGGGAAATGTTATACCTATGCCATTATGATCTTCTTGGCAATAAAAGCAGAGAACTTATGTTACTTTTTTTTCCATTTGGATGTATATATTTAAATTGTCTGCTCTTTAGCTTGTTTATTTATTCTTTTCTTTTTGGGTATTGTTAGCTTGTTTTATAATGGTCTCTACACCATACAGGGTTGTTGCTAGTAATATTTGATTTGAATGTGAACATTATAACTACTAGATTACTTTCTCGAACCTTATAAGTGGAAGAGTGAATGTGAATAGGATGATGTTGCTATCTGCATCTTCCCAGTTCCATATTACACAGAGAGAGAGAGAGAGAGAGAAGAAGAAGAAGAAGAAGAAGAGGAGGTATAGGATAGTAGCTTGAGCACAAGTTTTAGCTCTCCTTGATTAAATTTTTGCTCCAGCACAGCTTTAGAACTTTCACATTTGTCTGTATGAACCTTGAACAAAAGTCAAATTCTTCTTCTTCTTCTTCTTCTTCTTCTTCTTTTTTTTTTTTGGTTTTAACAAAGACAAGTTCAGGCAATCATGTGATAAGTATACGACCACCCTTTTTACTAATAATTTCTAGGGAAATTAGATGAACTTCAATCAGTCTATGTAGATGCATTGAAGAAGAGAGTTATAGGGAGAAATGCAAGTAAACTTGTGAGTAGCAAAAAGCTACTCTTTTGACTCTTTCCGAACAGTTCACATGGACGGTTACAGTGACTTTACACGACTTTGAAGAAATAGTCGACCTATACTCTATAGCCAAAAAAAATAAGTATACAAAGTTAAAATCTATGCTGAATTAGTAATATATCCAAATTTTCAAGTATATCTTGGGTAATCTCCATACAACATTTTCTCCCGTGTGGCAATGTTCATTTGTTAATTAGATATATTACAGAAAATTTTGGAGAGCTCTATTGTTTTGTATATGGGTTATGTGATTATGGGTGTTTAGGTCAGTTTACACACACTTTGACTAATTCCTGTCCTGATTTGATCAAAGACAGTTTGTCCATGTCAAGACTAGAGAATTCATAAGAGATAAATCTTTTGTGGCTTAACACTACGAGGGTTGCCAAGTTTTGAACTTAAGACGTTTATGGTTGCTAGAAAAGTTGCTTCTGTGCTTGGAATAAGATGTACTTCTTAAAAAAAAATTCTATTAACTTGCTGTAAGAACATTGAAGGCCAAAAAGCCACAAATATTATGTGTCAAACTCAAACCATCGTATAGCCTTAACTTAGATTGGATTCCCATAGACTAACCATGAGCCAATACTTTATGCATGTGAGTGTGGAGAAGTTTGGTGTCTTTCCCTAGTGAGAGTAGTGAATTTATTTCACTACCTACCTGAGCAAGCAAGTCTTTTTTTGAAAGAATTAGACGTTACATGGGGCTGAAATCATATTTCTCAAAATTTCTAGTCCGTTTTTGCTATTTCATCAAATTGTATAGCCTTGATAAAATTCCCGGCCCCGCCTCAACGAATTACGAGAAACCCATACGTGGGCCTCACTAGACGCAGCCACGTGGACACTCATTTTCAAACTCAGGACTCTTTGAAGGAAAAGCTCCAGAGTCCACAAACAATTCTAAGGCGAGAAAATTGCAGCTGTATTGTGTGGTTATAGAGAGAGAAGCACATGTATACATGAGAGAGAGAGAGAGAGAGTGGAAACAAATTATAGAGAGAGAGGGGGGAATGGGTCAGGCATTTCGTCGAGCATCGGGAAGGATCCGGAGTAGGAGGCTCGATCCACCACCATCTTCATCATCGAAGAAAACCGTCGATACAAGCCCACCGGTGGCTTTCGTCGACAAGGTCGCCGGAGATAATGTCGGTCCTGGTGCCTGTAAGTGTATTCGAGCTCATTTCCGGAATTTAGGTTAAAGAGACTAGCAATTTGGTACAATTTCTGACAGTTCAAGTAATGTAATTCAGATTCAAATTAATCAGAAAGTAACATAATTGTTCATCAATCACATACACAGACGAACGTCACTCTATCTGGACATACAAATATTCAGATAGAATCATGAACCATTTAGTGGGTGAGAAAACCCACCTTGTTTAGTCTCCATTTTGATATTTTAGAATAGAAACCTGAATTTCTAATCTTGCAGAAGCAGCAGAACAAACAACATTATGGGTTTGAGTGGAATATTTTGCATATGTAAATACTTATCGAATATATATATATATATATGTTTGTATATATGTATGTAGATTTTGCATATGTAAATGTGAAGCAAAATTTTAAAGCTACAGTTGTCCCATTCATCATTTTAGCAAGGTGGCTAAAGCTGAAATTAGTTGAATTGCTGATTTGTATTGCACTGCTAAGGGATATAGAGAACATGGATGAGCTAATTATGATGGGAATATTTTGAACCAGTGTTTTATAAGGCGCCTTGAGGCAAGGCAGAAGGAAAATGCTCTTAGGCATTAAATTTGTGGTGGGGACTCCTGTGAGGTGTATGCTTCGATGGGCTAGGTTACACCTTAAGGTGGAGAAAGCACACTTGTTGCACCTTGGTGTATAAGGCATATGCGTCACAGGGGCAGTGAATTCATGTCTTTTTATTTCATTTTTTAACTATTTATTGTTGTTGAAAAGGGTTAACTACAGTCGGTACTCTTTAAAACATGGGTTGTGGATCTTGTTTTGCTATTTGAAGATTCATTGATCCATAGAAACAAGGGATTGGGTCCTTTATCCAGAGCTATGTTTAAATACAATCCTGGTTCCAAATATGTTTGCAATCCCAATGCCCTCTATTTTTGTGTGTGGGAATTTTTGAAAACCGCTTATTACTTAGCTAATGTGTCCTTTTTGTTCTTAGCTTTCTTTTGACTGTGCGTGCAGTCAAACCTGCCATACAAAAGGAGATAGAGGGAGTATATCTTAATATCAAAATTCAAAACAAGAAAGACCTATGCATCAACACCTCCAGGCATATGCCTCACCTCACAGTTAGAACACATGTTCTACTTTCACTGCCTTAAACAGTGTTATTAATGTTCATATGCATGATTATACATAAGAGGATTATAAGTTACCATTCTACGTGATCTTTATTTACTATTTAGAAAACCTGTGTTATCGTTTTCTTTACTTTTTTTTTATAAGTAACAAGAGATGAACATTAAAGAGCATCAAGGGGATGCATCCCATGTACATAAAAACAAGAGGTCACAAATCTGCGTTGTCATTGTAAATGGTGGTTTCTCATTTCTCCCTTCGCTGCAGAGGTTGAATAAAGAATTAATGCAGTAAACATCCTTGAAGAGCGGGATCCACAGTATAGTGTTATGCTTAGTCAAATGGTGGGTAGAATTAGATCCAAACCTGGAGGGAAACTTGAGATGGGTGAGGTGAGTTTACAGAAACCGTTATACTTCCTTCTTTAAATTCCTTCGACAAGTACAATTTATGAAATGACATTGGGAAAAAAATGTCTAGGAGGAATTTCTACACCTTGGTTATGATCTATGAGCACACAGTAAATGCAGTGTATTTTCTGGCACCCTGTAGAATGGAAATGCATGCTAGCAGACACTAAAAAACCGTAGGAGAACGAAGAATCCTTAATTTTTTGTATGAAAGTTGGGATAGTCCTAAATAGTCATATGTACTTGGAAAGATTGGCTTTAAACTCTTGAGTCTTATATAATTCCAGTTTGTTGAGAAAATGCTGCAAGTGGACCTGTTTTCATGGTCCAAGAGTTTCTTAGTTTAAGTGGCCTACTCCATTTTTAACACAGTTTTATGTTTGGTTTATATTGTCTTGTTAATTTCTAGGATTCTGTTGCAGGCGTCTGTGGTGGAGAAGTATAAAAGGCCCTTGCCGAAATTGAGAAATATAATACTGGATTCCGGCAGATATGAGGAAAGACCTGTTCCTTCTAGAACACTGAATGTGGCACAGAATCAACACGTTATTCTCCTGCATCAAGGCAAGGCCAATGATCACGGTGGGCCCATGGATATCCACCAGATTGCCGAGAAGTTCCGAGTTGATGATTTGCAGATCCAGAAGATCCTCCAATTCGTTTCGTTGCCTCCATAGGACAGCAGCAAACAGAGAAATGATCGGTAATGACTACTGGCTTTCAGCTTTACAGTTATCTTGGTTTACTAAAACAAATTTAATGAGTAACGGATCTTATATGACAGAAAATGTGAGAATTCATGAATTGGCTAAATGCACGATATCTTCATGTACAAAATTTGTGTGGTCTGGGGGTTTGATGGTGAAAGAGTTCATGAGTTTTAACTCTGGCAATTTCTTATTGTAATCAATAATTGCGAATCTGTAGTTTGGATATAGTGAAGTTACATTTCTTCATTTTTTTTTTTGCAGTGGATTCACGAGCCTCAACCATAGAAAGTCAATCCAAATTGAGAGGATGCATGGACAGAGAGGTCTATTCCGGTTGTCAAGGGCATCATGAGAGAGAGAGAGGGAGAGAGAGTTTTGCAATAGTCATGCAAGATACAACCCATATTGCTGAAAATGAGGGAATGCCATTAACAAATTCAGAAAGAGTCGCAATAGCCACTGGCCTGTAAACCTTAACTTAATTTCACCTCTAAATTTCTGTTATTGCTACAATTGTAAACTACTTCGTATAAATAATGAGTAAACTAACTAATATAAATGGCCCTCTCTTTCCCTTCCATAGGGCCTTCTAGAATACAAGAGCAAAAAGAATGTAAATGAACCCAAAAAAGTGTGAAAGAACAAAATCAGCTTCAAGTAGAGATGGACTCTAACCAATCTGACGTATATTCGTAAGCAACAAAAGTTACAGCACCAGCAGGCGCAGCTTTGACAATAGATGGTACGATACCCTTGTAGAGGCCAGCCCAACCCTCCATTTGCAAAATCCGGCAAAGCGCATCATACATGTTCGTGTAAGTGTGATGCTCAACTCGAGCTCCATACCTTGGATGCCTCGGTAGTCCTTCGATCTGCAACAGAAACAATTACATATCTAAGCTCGGATAAAGAAATTGGCATGTTTGTGTTTTTTATTTCCAAATACACAAAGCAAACATGACCTTATAAACCGAAGTAGTTTTAAACAAGTTACACATATTCTGAAGAAGTGTTTAAAGAACCAGTCCAAGAAGAATGCATAAGTCTCGAGCAGGATTAAATTTGGGTCCAATAGTCAAATAGTGATCTAAAAAACTCTACCTCTTTAACAATATGCAGATGCCGGGTAAAGAATAGCTTTTTTCAAGATCGGAACCCTACCTGAAACCTCTTCTTGACCACATCAAGTGGATGGCAGACAGCTTTAGCACAAGTGCCAGCTGCCAACCCACAGATGAAAAGCTGGAAGCTCGAAGGAGAATCATCAACTACACTTCCGTTGGAAGATCTGACCCTGTTCCAGGCCTACAAGAAACAAACTAGCTGTAGTAGGCCTAAAAACAAAGTCCAGTATTATTATTATTATCATCATTTGAATAGCTGCACAAAGAATCCATCTACATTTCCACTAGAAAAAACGAGGGGGAGGAGGAAGGGGGACGAAAAAAAACAAGAAAACGAAACAGTGTCAACTTTGAGTGCATATTTCTTAACCCAACAAAAATAGCTCCAGCACATTGGCCTGAAGTGCCATGTTATCCGCTAAGTTCCTCGTAAACTCCGAAGGTTCATGTTTTTGATGGGTTGGGGTGCTTAGAGAGAAAGATAAGAGGGGACAGGTTGGTGTCAAGCCCCCACCAAGCTTAAGAACATATAATCCTGGGAGTTCTTAGGATTACAAAATAAATAAATTAAATTGGCAGTAGCAATTCCTTCACATTTTTCAGGTCTTCTAATGGGATAGAGCCAATGTTATACCATGAATTTATAAGACATACTTTTTAGTCCCAAACCAAACTTGTCTTGATGGCCTATATTAAAAACAGCCTTAAGAGTGTTAGAATTCTATAATTTGAGCCCAAAGTCCTCATATTTGTTGTCCAATGTTTTAGCTTGTTTTTTTTGGATCAGTGAAAGTATTTCAATCTTTTAGCCATGTTGAGAGAGAGAGAAAGAGAGAGAGTACACACTATAACACCTTATGACTTCTGCAAATTCACCAAATCAGGCTTAATTATCTCTGTCCCCATCCTCAACAAAGAAACCAATTTTTGAAAAGATGAAAGTCATACACATCATACAAGTCATATATAGGAAAACATGTAGAGTGAATAAAGAGGAGTAAAACCTTACCATGGCCCAACGCTTGAATGTATCATAGGTTCCAAACTGCAGGCCAGCATAAGGAACGATTTCAACTAGTGTTGGTGACAACCCGGCATAAAGCCCTTGAAAACCACGAGTTTTGATGATATCAATGAATGCAGATCTCATGTTTGAATATACCTGCATGAGGGCACACATCTTAGCTGGGTGTTTTTTTTTTTTTTTTTGTCAGTTTAAAACAAGGAGTCCAGGCCTCTTAAAGCCCCGATTGTTGGAGTGTCAGGATGCAACTTAGCCAGAAATTTTTTTGACAGATAATAAGAATTCCACTCTCACCCCATCCCCTTTCTCAAATGCCATACAAACATTTTTACCACACTGCTAATCATCAAGGACTTAAATATAGTGAACTTTCTTGTCTCAAAATTTTCTGGTAATGTGGCAATTGAGCTTAATAACTCAAACAGAAACATTGGTGCATGTGGCATGTTAACACCAGTATAAGAGCAAATGAAGACAATACGTGATAAAGTTTTTTGTTGGCTGAGGTAGCATGGCATCTTAAATTACTCATAGGAAAAGTGAACAGAAATCCTTAGGATATTAAGCAGTCAAAAATTTTAAAACCCCTAATGAGTGGGATTAACAAACTAAACAGCTCATGAAAGCTCCACAGACTAGAAAAATTCTCATGAAATACATAGTTTTGAATAATATCCTAACTTTTAGATGAGAAAGAAATGAAATGCATTATGCATGTAATACTCAACATGTCAAAGTTTTTTATTGCAACAATTGAGCTGACAATTCTGGTGTTTGTATATAGAAGCAAGAAATTAAATAAGTTGGCTAGCACATGACTACAGATGTATAATGTATTGTGTAAATATGTCCATAACACTGCCCACATAGATACATATGCACTAACTCATCTAGTTAGAGTAATACATATATCACAAAGAGCATGCATTTAGGTGTACAAGATATCCAGGTAATTATTTTTTCTCCATAATAAGATGCCAAATTCATGAGGCTACAGGGTTAAAGATTCTTTGACGTATATTTGTTCAAAGTAAAAATTTCATTGGAACACAAGTAAACTCATGTCATTGCATGCACTTATAAGCTATACCTTTGGTTCACCCTGTGAAGCTAAAAGGGTTCGTAGAAGATCAAATGGATATGATCCAACAGTAGCTGCACATCCCGCTAATGCCCCACTAATATAAGAAAGATAAGGACTTAGATGAATGTGATCCTCTGCATCACAGCAAAACAGCAACCAGAAGCATGTAAGAGACCAATAAATTTTAGAAACATCAGGCATTAATAATGTGTATCCCTTGCATTTAAATATAGTGTGGGCATTTAACACTGCACAAACAGACAGCCTATTTCAGAGTTAATACCAAAAACAATCCTCGTAACCATGCTTCCACGATGAGATGGAAACATGATAACTAGAATTGCATTAAATGGGAGAACTCATAGGTAGATAGTTAAGGCCCTGCCAACCAGCACTACATTATACATTTAGGACAAAACCATAACAAATGAGAATAATTCCTTAAAGCAGCTAAACAACTAAAAGCCACAATTCAGGCTAAGATCGTTGGAGATCCAATTGTACGTAGTTAATCAGAATTATAACATCAAACATGTGCAATTACAATAATAATTAGCAAAGCAGTATAGTTTTTTATTTGAAAAATCAAAAAGAGATTGCATATGCTAACGTCTAACTGTGCAAAAAAAAAAAAAAATGAATTGCAAAAGAGGGCAATATAATTATATCTTTAACGATGTTGATTATTTGATTAAGTTGTAGAACAAACCTGCCTTGGAAGAACCAGCTACAAATGTCTTGAATTTATGCAACACAGTAAACTGTATGGCTGTATATGGCATAACCATAAGTAGTGCTGGGACATTACCACGCCAAAAACCCTGAAATGAGCCATTAACTCAAATAAAATGTGGCAAAAATACATGGCATTACCAAAATCCAACAATCCTGATTTCCTTTGAAGACTTCCCAGAAAAAACCCTTAAACGTAATATTGAACAAAAGTCCACTGGGGAATAGAATTAAAAATAAAAAAGGATACACCCGAAACATCTTGCTTAAAGCTTTATATCAACTCAGAAGAATATACTATTTTCCTATATCGTCCAATACAAGTCGTAAACACAAATAAAATTTCTCTACAAGTAAAGACCCAATGAACACCAACAAAAGGAAAAAAATAAGAAACTACGTTTTCAAAAAGATCGGGAAATTTAAGTAATATCATCTGTCCAGCAATTGCTAAAGGAAATTAATCAACATAACCCCAGCATTACAGAAATATACGTAATGGCAATGGAAAATACCATAACCGGTCTAGAAATGGAGAGCTAAATACCAGAAAACCTTCCTCCCTAAAAATGTCCTTCGTTGCTTGAAACATTCCAGTGTATTTTGATGGTCCGTACACATCCTTGCGAAGCAAGGCCCATGAAGTAGTTGGTTCCAATTGAACCTGTCAATAGATGCCAAACAAAGAATTTTTACATCCAGCGTGTAACCTTCCAAATGTGGATAGGCATTCATGTGCATGCACAAACACACAATTGGATGCACGTGCGCGGGCACACACGCACACACAGGATGCAACTGAATGTTGGGTATACCTACATAAAATAGTTTAAGGGGATAAGCATTTAATGTCAAGAAACTGAAAAGTTTCTCATGACAGATATATTCCACACCAGTTAAGCATCATGAAGGCAGAATAAACATTTGACATATTTCATATTTTGGTCAGAACTTGTTTAGGGCTTTGTGGCGTGTATTTTTTATAGGAGTATCACATTACAGAGACTTGAGAATTCACACTCTCAATGGTAACAACTTCCAAGAATTGAGACTCTAATTGAGTGGTTCAAAAATTATCCCAATAATTATTATTACTAGTACTAAATTATACACTATATTTAGCAAGTAACTTTCTTTTAGCAAACCAAACTCAAGCTCAACATTTTATAAATTTCTAGTCCCAAAAAAAAATAAAAAAGGTTACAATAACCTTAAATTTCCCAATTAGCAAACATGTCCATACAGTTGACTGCATGTTTACATATCCTCTTATTTCAACTCGACAGAACAAACCTTAATCCCAATCGCTTGAGGGGGGGGAAGGGGGCAGCCACATGGATCACAACCTCAACCACCATTCTTTTTGACCAAACTCTTAACCTTCTAACATCTTCAATTTGGATCAAAGTCAAACCATTCCTTTGTAATTGTACAATATGTTGGTTGACATTGAACATGTTCAAACCATCTCAATCAACTTTCCCAATTTCTCTTCAATCAGTGCCACTTTGAATTTCACACAAATAGACTCATTTCTTATCCTATCTTAACTTGTAACCACTCAACCAGCGCAACATCCTTATTATCAGGTTAGAGTCATTTTTTGAACATTCATTTTGAAACTTCCCAATGCTTTGCACCATTCAACATAGCTGTCAAATAAGCAGGAACTCTATAATGGCAAAGCAGTCCTAAAGCACTCATTCTTCATCCAAATTGATCTAAGACTGTGAACTACATCTTCCTCACTTTCTCCTTATTGGTTGATCATTCGACATTCAGAAATAGTCACTATTAGGTATAGCCTGCCCATCAAGGAATATTCCATCTAGAGCCTTCATCAAGTATGTAGGGTCTAGTTAATTGCCACCATGGAAATTAGCTTAGTTGTTTATATCTATTGGACCATCATAGGAATATCCACTTCATTCAAGTCCCTGAAAGTTATGCCTTACTACTAAGTATGTAACAACTAAAATTTAGGGTGCAGATGCACATCCAAAATCCCTTTTCTTTCCTTTTTCTTATTTCTTTTTTTCATAGCTAATGGGATTGACCCTGGCGTCTGCACATCCAAATTCCTTTTATCAATGCTTGAACTCAACTCTCGAGGTTCCTAGAAGTAACAACCAAGCATAGCTCCATTAGAACAATCCTTTCATATGTACCATGAAGCTGAGAACACCTATCAGGCGATAATGTTTGTTAAGCCAATAGATCTAGTTTAGCACCAAACCGCAGGGCACATAAACAAGCTAATATTTCATGCCTAACTGGATACTTCATTCCTTTTGGAAGTATTGTTCTGCCGTACAAGATTTTTTGAAATATCTTTTTCTGAGCATTTTTCAGTTTGGCTTTTTTGCTTTTACATGCTAAAATAAGCACAAAAAAAAAAAAAAAAAAAATCTTAAAAGCCAAACCGAAAAAAGTTCAGAAAAAGCCCTACCAAACGGCCTCTAAAATGCATTCCTCTTAACTAGAAACCAGAGAAAGCATAAATTCCAAGCTGTGTGTCCAAAAATGAATACAGACACCACATATCACTTACCCCTTGCCCATGCTCTTACCATGTTTGGCAAGGATATCCCAAGAAGACAATAAATATCAGGTCAAAGGCTTACCTTTACAGTGTGAATAAAATTAAAGAGGATATTTGTAAAAAAAAATTATTAAAAACCTTTAAAAAGCAATATAAAATATTTAAATACTTTTTTGATAAAGTAAAAATACTAATGCTACACAATGTCTATAGAAATTTATTAAAACAACTAAATAAGATTTGAGAGCATGAAAATTACTAGAAATTATGAGAAGCGAGCTTCTAGGGAATTTTCGCAAGATTTTTAAGAGTTTTTGATAAGTTTCTTTAAATTATGTTGAGTTTCAGAAACAATTTCCTAGAAGTTTTTCTAAATTCCATGAGAGTTTTATTTCCATTTTTGAAGCAAGTTTTCCCTCTCCAAGAGAGTTTCCTATAGCTATGACTCAAATCCCATTCTACTCAAAATATAGACCGTGGTTATTGGATTTATACTTCATGGTAATATCCATGCCTCTCAGTAGATGCATCTTCTCTAGCAAGTGCTTTTACTTAGATGCCTATTATTCTAATTAAGTGAACAAGTTGTAACCTAAACTTCTTGTGCTTCAAAAAGCAAGAATAATGTCATTTTGCGATTGATGTTTATTTTATAGGACATTGTTTCCATATGATGATACAAGTGTTAGGTTATTTCACTTTCTACATAGTTAGAGTTGAATTTAGATTATTGTAGCAGCAACATGTCTAGTCTTGGTTTGAGATGAACATGGACGTTAGGACTGTTAGTATAAATACATTATGCTGTCACTAGATGTCCAATGGCAACTTTTCACCTTTTTTCCCATTCAAAAGAAGTTGCTAAATTTTTAGGACCAACTAGCAATAAAAATGATAGTTAAGAAGCACATACAATTCTAAGAAGGTGTTTTGTGTGAGACACTGACACTGGTCGGATACTCTCCAGTTCCCTACATGTCTCAGGCACACGTCAAATATGTCTTATTATTTTTAAAAATTTTGAACAACACGTGCTTCGAACACTTGGAGGACATACGTGTCCATCACTTAGCCACGTCTAATACATATTGCATGTTCAAAATAAGATAAAATAACTTGGAAGTTAACAATTAAAATAAAAACAAAACCCACTAATCTTTCCTCCTTTAGGCTTTTTATTTAAGAAATTTTAAAACTTAATACCTTTAATTTGTTTGCAAATAGAGCTTTTCACAATAGATACAATGACTTTTTATTTACACATATTTTCAAATATATAGAATGTGACTATTGAATAATATAATAATACATAAATGTCTTTGAATATAAACAATGAAGACGCTATTATGTTTGCTCAAATACAAAAATATTTATTTATTTATTACCATGACATTGTCGTATCATGTTCTGGTTTTTTAAAAACTGCCATATTGGCATATCTGTATCATATTGTATCCATGTCCCATGTCCATATTCGTGCTTCTTAGAATGATGGTTTGAACCCATGATCAATATACTAACAATCAGCGTGTCCACACCTTGCTTTTATAGGATTAGTTGTGCCAATGTGTCCATGTCATGTCTGAGCCCCATGTCTGCATCTATGCTACCTAGTTATCATATGAATTGGACTGTGGGGAAACAAGGTAATTGTACAGCTACACATTGAAACTTAGGGTCAATCTCTACTTTCAGCTTATGTTTACGAGATATGCATTCAATAAATTAAAAAATGAGTTAACGTATTGCAATTTCATATCCTGTACGCAACCAGTCCAGGCAAATGGCAATATGTAATCTAAAACCAGTGTTTCAGTATGTAATCAAGACAAAATCAATATAGATATTTAGATGCAGTCCTAAATTGCAGTTGAGCTAAATGGAGTACAAGGGTGACCTGGAATCTGATCTTAATAACATCAAGCGGAGACGTTACTGTTCGTGACATTGCACCAGAGATTGCCCCTGCCGTTGCATCTATCAAAGCCCGTTTCAGCTGCCCCGGCTCTTCCATGCCCCCCAAAACCTAGCTGAGGTTACGCTATAACCTACAATCCATTTCAAAACAAAAATTACATGCATTACATACAATTGCACCAGACATAACAACAGGCCCAATACGAAATCAACAAACCCCAAACAACATCCACAGGAATGCAATTACGGAATTCAACACAACTCAACAAAGCCTTATCCCAACATGAATCCTGAGCATTACGGAATTGTCATATATGTCTGTGTATGTATATATACATATATCGAGAGAGCAAGAGAGGTCGCTTAATTGAGTTCGTAGAAAGCTTGTGAACAAACATGTGAAAAACAGTAGTTATAATTTGTAACTGTAAACAAACAGAAATCAACCACATGATAAACAACGCTCAACAACTCAAAGCCCTCCAGAAATTAGGGTTTCCAATGATACTATGGTAAAATCGTCAGTAATTAGATTCAAGAAAAAAGAAAATAAATATTTCCAATGGAAATCGAAATCTCATACGTATATCCACATTTCCACATACATAGAGTTATATATACATATATATGTAACGAAGTACCTGAGAAGAGCGAAGAAGGCCGCCATTTTGCCGAGTTGAGAGAGTCTAAGAGAGAGAGAGAGAGAGCGCCTAAGAGAGAGAGAGAGAGAGAGAACCGGCTGTTGCCGCCTTTCGATATGAGCAGCGGCAACTTGGAACTTCTGAGAGAGAGCGAGAGACTTTTTATTAGGGGATTGTTTGGGAGAAAAGAAAATCAAGAGAAAATATTCGGTGTTTTAGAAAGTGCGGAGATTGAGAGACTGCCCCCGTTATTTGAACGAATCTCAGTCGTTTTCAACTTTGGCGTGGGGTGCGTGGACGAGTCCTTCCTTTATAGCAACTTACGAAAGAAAGGAAAATTCATATAAAGAACATTTAAATTATTTTTCCTCTATTTCTTTTTTCCTCTTTTTTTTTTTTCTCTTTCCCTTCCTCCAATTCCAAGCAGGCTGTTAATGTGTGTTGTGGTTTGGATCAGCTTCATCCTATTTATTGAACTTTTCTCTCTCTCTCTCTCTCTCTCTCTCTATTGACTTCTTTTATTAAAATTTAATTTTTAATTTTTTTATAAAATTTTTTACTTGTTTTCTTGTTTTTTATTAAAAATTATAAGCTACTTAAATAAACCAGTTTAAGTGGATAGGTAGGTATATATCTTGCAAATCTAAAAGCTAGTAAAATAACAATTTTGTAGGCAAAAATTGCAGTTAAACTCATATTTGGTAGGTCTAGATTCGTCTTCTGGAATATCTATATGTTTTAGACCCTTTTCATTTGAAAGTGAAAGTAATTTATGAAATTAGGTACGTTGATGATTGCACAGGCAAAGTAGTCAACTATTTTTATGCTAAATACGAGATATTAAGTTCAATAATTCTATATGCTCGTATATTCAGTTATTATTTATGTAATGTATATATTTTACATAATTTATTTGTACCGTAAAAGTGAGACTAAATTGATTGCTATGAAATAGAGGATTCTAGTGAAGGCACACCTACTAACCTAGTTGAGTATGAGAGAGAAAATTTTCAGCCATCTAAAATTTGGTGCGACTGACTTTTCTATCGGTTTCATTAAATAAGGATTTTCAAGACCTTCAAATGAGTAAAGTTATTATGATTGCTCCGTAAAATAATGTAAAGTCTAAAATGGCGTCAAAGCTCATTCATCATCCTTGCTAATAAAGATTGGATTAATGTTGTGCAATATCAAATGGTATTTATAAGAATTAATCATGTCGAGAACTTGAATAAGTTTTTATTAGAATGCAAGATCATTAGAAACACGTAAGAATGTCTAAAAATTTCACCGATCCGGTTAATTTAACCAATCTTACAACAAATCAATTTAAATCAATTATTTTATAAATAAATAACGAATGAATTTTAACTAATCTAACCATATTTAATTTAGGTGTGGAGCGTTCATTTTCTAACCCAACCATTTTATACTAAAAGTTGATTTTTTTTCCACCTAACCCGACTTAATTGGATCGGAATTGACTTCAATCTTTTTTTTTTGTAAACCTGATAGCTCGGGTTGGGTTACTGGTAGCTGTCAAATCCGACCGCACGGACCCGTGAACACCTAGAAACACGTGAGATTTGAACGTCGTGCAAGTGGTGGATGGTTTCATTGACAAGTACATACTCTTGATTGGTACTTGGCCAACATTAAAGTAACATTTAAAGTGCTATTAATTACATTATTTTTATTATAGCTTAAAATCATCATTCCAATGTTTTAATCATATAGTCAAAATGAGAAACGAAAGCGAGAGATGTTAAAGAAAACAAAAGTGGGAAGTGAGACTAAAAAATATAAAAAAAATGAGAAGCGAAAAACTATTAGAAAACTTAATAAAAAACTTTTTCAAAACTTAAATGAGACTTTTAAAAAAATTAGTGAATACTAGTAGAAACTTTGAAGAAATTTAGTAAAGACATTTGAGAAACTTAGTGAAAACTTATGCAAATAATTTCATAGATACTTAGTTAGAACTTAAGAAAAAAATGTATAAAAATTAATACTTTAAGTTTCCGAAACGTTTTTCAAAAGTTTCTCAAACGTTTCTTAAGAGTTTCCGTTAAGTATCCAAAGAGTTTCTATAAGTTTTCGAAACGTTTCTCCGGCGTTTCAAAAACATTCTTCCAAATTTTTTAAACAAGTTTCTTACCCGTCCCGAAAACGCATTTTTTAGAAAAATGCATTTTCGCCCCCAAATAGATTTTCGTACAACTATGGTTTCAACATTGGTAAAAAGAAAAATATTATAATTTTCAATTCATGTATATTCATACACCATATATACATGTATATTCACCAACAATCATATGATAGTGCTTTCGGCCCCATCAAATAGGTTTCAAAGGGCTTATGCTTCTAGTGACCATGTTTTGGTTGCCATTGATATGATTTGGATGTGCACGACATTATCATAGCATGTTTGATGTGCAATTCATATATATATATATATATTAATTCAACTCACAAATAAAACAAGTGGAGTTTTTGTTTACACCTCGGTACTCGACTCGTGACATTATAGATGCACGGGAGCCTGTTCTTAACCTATGCAATGGCGGACACAAAGGCCCACCAAAGCTTTCAAAAATTATATATACATCTTTTTTTTATATTTAAGATAAAATATAATGTAAATTTTCTAAAATTTAAATAAATTTACCTTAATTTTATCTCAGCAAAAATTCTGGGTCTACATTAAATTCATGAATGTGTATGTATATGCATATCCAATAACAAATAAACTCTCATATACAATTTTTTTTTTTTTTTTTTATGACGGGTGTTCAAGTTAATTTGTGAAAACTTATTTTAATTAGTTTCAAGACTTATATGGTCATTTTGTCTCACATAAATTAAATAATTATCAAGTCAAAAATTTTGAAGGTGATCCCAAAAAATTAATAACAAATAAGAAGTTTTAAATTTGGGACTTTAGAGTGAATAGACCCCTAAGTTTTAAGCCTTAACTACCGGCAAATCCATGGGTTTTAAATATCATATGCAATTACATTGTGCTTCTTATATATAAGATTGAAGTCATTCTTTAATCAAACAGTGCTAGATTGGAAGCATTTTGCATTATGGTAACAGGGTGCAGTTTTTGGAAATTGTCAATATAATGGAATGGTAGAGCAGAGGAGAGCACAAAAATCCTATAACGACACGGGTCTCTCTCTGAGGGGAGTACTGTGCAACGGTGAGTCTGAGGTGGTGTTATCAGTAACCCAACAAAGCAGAGGATGCAGAGCACGTCCCTGTCCATATTGCCGCTAACGTAGCAGACTCAGAGTTTGCTCTCTCTCTCTCTCTCTCTCTCTCTCTACATATAGAGATGTGCATATATGATATATGTGTCTCAGGGTTCAAGCAACCAGAAATGCATAGCAGTGATGTGTGTGATTTCCTTAGAAGACCAGCTTAAGAGGTGTGCGTTCTCTGTTTCCTCATACATATTCATATTCAAACTCACAGATTCCTAAAACTTGTTCGATGTTTTTTTTTGTATATTGGGTTTATTTTACTTGAATGGGTATTGAGAGAGGGAAATCAAAGCAATATGTGATTCCAAAGCAAGAGAAATGCCTTGAAAAACTAGGGTGTTGTTTGGTTGGCACTCTGATAGCAGTTGTCTTGTTTTGAATATTTGCTTTTGGAAAGCAGCAAAAATATTTTCAAAAATGCTATCCAAATGACGCTTTAGGGTTTTGCTTAAGCTTATGGTAGGTTTATGTCATAATGTGTATGCAATACACTCTTAACTTCGTCACTTATGCGACATTGAGGATGGGTTTTAGTAGAGAGAGACCTATTGAGTTTTATGAGAGTGGCTTGAAGGAAAACCCAAAAGGTAATTTCAATGGTTTGAGTGTTTGTCCATGCGAATGGGGCATGCAAAAGCTAGGAAATCTTCAGAAATCAGTTCAATTGATATGTAGGAGTTAAACTTGGGCCTTTGTTGGTAGGATTTATGCTAGCAGTAGCAGACATGGTAATTCTGCTGTTGAAAATTTCAATCAATGAATGATGGGTCTAAAAATCTGCAGGAGTGATTTATATTAATTCTAGAGGGATGGATAAGAAAAATGGAAGTTTGAAATTCTATAATTAGGACTAAGAAGTTGGAATTGGGGCCAGCAACATATTTGCTGCTAAAAGTACTGCAATGGCACATTTTTTTGGCACTGACAGAACAGGAAGCTGTGGTTTTCTTCTTGGGAGGGAGAGGGATGAGGAAAGAGAGAAGGACCAGCCTATTTAGATTTTGACTTTTTTGGATGCTACATTGGACAAAGGTGCTGTGATCAAAATGCTTGATGCATTGAAGGAACCAAGAAAGATCGAAAACTATTTAAATGTGTTAAGAGAGGGTGATGCATTAGATTGAAATTTGACAATGCATAATTAGGGACGTCGCACCTGTGATGTGCGTGTGAAGCACGTGGTATTGCTACAATTAACAAAACTTCAATGCAGACAACACAATCATTTTGTTTGTGCTCATAATTTTGTTCATATAAGTAACTCTCCAAATGCTTAGAACTTAGTTAATTTTTTCTCTACATATTGGGATTACTTATATGGCTTTTAAGCATAGAAATTAATGCAATATTTTATTCTAAAGCAAGAAAGGACTCCGAAGATGCTACTTTCTTAATCTACTTTCTTAATTGGCATTTGGTAGCCGTTGTCTTGTTTTGACAATTTGCTTTTAGAAACAAGAACACTACTTTCAAAGATGATAACAAAATAAAGCTCTAGCATGTTGCTTAATCTTATGATATATTCGTGGAGTACACAACATACTGAGCTCTAACTTTCTTAACACAAGTAACAAAGGGTGATGTGACATTTATGTTAAGGTTTCAGATGGCTTAAGATTTCTTCAACGAAAATGCTTTTGGAGGCAACTAGGAATTGTTTAGAACTTTTTTCAATGGACTAAAAGTAGAGCTTAGGGCTTTGGATCGTAGGTTTTATGCTGCCAGACAAGATAATTTGGCTCTCAAAAATGTCAAGTCTTCAGGTTGGTCTAAGAAATTTATGGTTTTAGACAAAATTAATTCTTTGAGGTTCCATAAAAGTATGGAAGGTAGGGATTAACTAAAGGTTGGCAATTTGGGGTAACACACATTTATGGCAAGAATCACTAAGATGGAGAATTTGATGTCCGATGAGAGAATTGGAGGCTATGGGTTTGTCTGGGGAGAGAAAGGGATAGAGGAGTGAAGTAGGGACATGTTAATTTGGGTTTTGATTTTTGGGATTCTGTGTCAGATGAAGACTATGCAATTGAAATGCTTGATGCATTCAAAGTTAGAAAATATAAAACTTTTGTAGTATGAAGAGACAGGGTGATGTACTAGACAAAAATATGACTGCATAATTAGTGACATTTCACATGTGATGCAGGTGCTACTTTGACAACTAATATACTTGAATGCACACAACCATTCATAGTTACAGTGCACAATGTGTCATTTGTATATAATTTTTTTTGTTTTTCCTAAACCATAAATGAAAACAAGCAGACTCTCTCGTGCATTGCCAAACTGATACTTGATGCATTTGACAAAGACACAATGACTCTTAGATGTGTTATCATTTTTCTTTTTTCTCTTTTGAACTTTTGTGTGCTATAATTAGCACTTATGTTTTTCAGTTCATTTATGGTACAAAACCATAGTCTTTTGGTGGCAACTGTATGAAGCATGTAATTGCTTGGCATGTTGTTTAAATAATCTCTATTTCTCCATCCCCAAACATAATCCTCCACATCTCTTGCATAGTGTTAGAGCAGAACTCGCCACATATCACAACGAAGCATGCTCAAGAACATAATATGTAATGCATTTGATAGAAGTTTGAATATGCATAATTGTGGATATGGCTTGTGTTGTTGTTGCACATTTATTGGTTGATCTCATTTTTAGTGATCTTACCATAACATTCCAAAATATTAGCATTGCTCAAAAAGAAAATTTTCACTTATATATGGTATATATCCATATGTAATTTCTTATGCAGTTACACTATGCTGCTAATATATCAAAGCATCCTTTAGTCAATCGGTATCAGATTTTTAAGCTTTAAAAATCTCCAAAATTGTGGCACAAGTGTGCATACCAATAACGTTTTACCAAATTCCCGTGTTGACAGGTGTCTTCCTCTATAGGCGACTACCACAATAGTCTATGGCTGAGCTGGTATCATTAGTACCACAACCAGAGCACAGCTGTGTACATATCACCACTAACAGCAGAGACTTACAGTTTGCTCTCTCTCTCTCTCTCTCTCTCTCTCTCTCTCTCTCTATACATATGAGTTCTAGGGTTTAAACGAGAAGAAACGCATAGGAGTCAATTTTTATTTCCTTAGAAGACCTGCTTAATAGGTACGTGTTTGCTTGTTTTGATGCATGTTTATGTCCTTGATACAAGTTGATGCTCAAACTCACAGATGCTAAAACGTGTATCTAGTGGGATTAATTCTATGTCATTTGGGAGATAAAAATCAATGCAATATTTGATTTGAAAGCAAGAAAGTACTTTGAAAATGCAGGTGCTGTTTTGGCTACATTTTTGTAGCGGCTGTTTTCATTTAACAATTTGCTTAAAAAACAGAGAAGTACTTTGCTTTTAAAGCTCTAGGGTTTTGCTGAAGGTTATAATATATTCATGATTCAGTGAGTATTCAATTTACTAGAACTCTAACTTTGTTGCTTTTGTGACATATATGATAGGGTTTTGTTAGGTACACATCTATCAGGTGTTTTAAGAGAGGCTTGAAGGGAGTCACGGGAGGTAAATTCAATTGGTTGAGGGTTTCTCAATACAAATGGTGTCTGAGGAAGCTAGGAATTATTCAGAACACAGTTCAACGGACATGTACAGTAGAGTTAAACTTAGGGCTTCGGATGGTAGGGTTTACGCTGGTAGACATGGTGATTCAGATGTTGAAAATGTGATATCAATGAATGTTTGGTGTCGTAAATTTAGGATCTGTGACGATATTAATTCCAGTGGGATTGATAAGAAAAAGGAAGGTATGGATTTTATAATCAGACCTAAGGAGTTGGCAATTGGGGGAAGCAACACATTTGCTGGTAGAAGCACTAAGATGGCACATTCGATGCCCGTGACAGAACATGAAGGTGTGATTTCTTCTAGGGAGATAAAGGGAAATGAAGGAGCAACAGAGGGACAAGCCAATTTGGATTTCGATTTTTTGGATTCTACATTGGATGAAGGCACTGCTCTCGAAATGCTTGATGCATTTCAAGAAGGAAGATCGAAAGATTTGGGGTATGGATGTGAAATGGGAGATATGGTATGGGCTAAAGTTAAATCACATCCATGGTGGCCAGGGCAAATATTTGATGAAGCTTTTGCTTCTCCATCAGTGTGTAATACAAAGAAAGGGGGTCACATGTTGGTTGCATTTTACGGCGATAGCACCTATGGATGGTTTGAACCAGTTAGACTCATTCCTTTTGATCCTCACTATACCGAGAAATCAAAGCAGACGAACACTCAGGAATTTTTAACTGCTGTTGGGGAGGCTGAGGATGAGGTCAGCAGGAGAGCTGCACTTGGCATGACTTGTTATTGCTGGAACTCAAACAACTTTCGGTCTACAAGTGTTAAAGGATTCTTTGAAGTAGATGTGAGTGGGTTCGAACCTTGCGGTGTTTATTCAGTGAAGCAGATTGAAAGGGCTAGAGATGGTTTCCAGCCATCTAAAACACTTCCTTTTGTACAGCAATTGGCACTAATGCCGGAAAATGATGTGAAAAGAAATGTTGAGTGGATGGAGAATGTAGCTCAAGTTCTTGCTTACCGGAGGGCAGTGTTTGAGGAGTTTGATGCGACCTATGCTCAGGCATTTGGAGCACAACAACGACACCCGGGAGGTTCAGCAGTGGTTTTAAATGACCAGAAAAAAGCACCATTTCCAGGTATGAATTGATTTGCTCTTTTTTCGTTTCTTGAAAAAGACAACACCACCTTCTTTGCTTTACACTTTTGTTTCTTGGTATACTAGTGGCATGCCTCGCACTTCCCAACCACATTATTTCGTTAAATACACAGAAAAAAAGAGGATTATAAAAATATTGTATGGCTAAAGCACACAAAATTTAAAATAAAAACAAAAATTAATTAATTATATTCTTATATTTGATCTATTATTACTTATTCATGATGCGGACCAATGAAAGTTAAGAATATCATCTCTGAATTAAAGCATATACTAATTGGTTATGGTAACTATTGTGTTATAGTAACCATCAAACTTATATTATAATAAATAATCACAGGTAAGTACAACCACACGTATAGGTCTTGTTTGACATGGAGTCCTTTTGTTTTTTGTTTTTATTTTTTAGAATTTTTTTTTTTTTTTGGTATAAGATGGGATAACTTAGTAAGACAGGTCATGGGGAATTGGGTCTCTCATTTGCTTATTCATCAACGTTGCTATAGTTTTATCAAATAATCACACTCTCACTTATAGTTGTAAATAATCAAACATTATTACTGCAAAAAATAAAAAGGTAAATTAAAATTACTACTCCTGAAACTTGATTACGACACATTTATCAAACTATTTTCTTTTCACTTGTTTTTTCCTTTGTTTATATTTCTTGTCCTACCTCAAACCTGTCCTTAGTAGAAGTTGAATCCTTCACTGTCCTGACATGGGGGAACGAAGATATCACTTGGGCTATCAGCTAGTAGTTGATCATTTCAATTGTTTATGGATTGACAAGACCTTCTCTAGTCATAATTTGTATATCTTACAAATGCTTGCAATCTTTATTGCGGTCTCTAATCGACTGTGGATTTCTGTTTGACAGCATCGGAAGAATAATTTGTCTGCTTCAAAATCTTCCATAAATTTTCTTCTAGCCTTTGCCCCTTTTGTTATACCTTAATCATTCATGCAACGAGAAAATTTTCAATGAATTAGTTTTAGTGTCTGATCAAAGCTATTGTTGTTGTGCATTTTGATGACAATCTAATCAGTACAGTTGTTGTGCGTTTTCCTATTGACAAGACCTTTTCAAGAGCATTTTTTGGATGGTTTCATCTCAACTTATCATGCCTTATGAGGTTAAGATTTTTAGTTAAAAAAAAAAAGAATGAACATATTTGAAATCAACTTGACCATGAACATATTGTAAGATCAATTTGATGTCATCTGATTGTGGGTGAATGGAATTTCAACTTCTAGGAAATGCTAAGGACTTACTGATAGGGCTATTATGTTAAGACAGATTTTTTTGTTGTTTATTAACAATTCACTCTTGTTACTATGGTGGTCAGATGGCTGATAATTGTACTCTTGGCTTGCCCATGATGAGGTTGGTAATATCAAAGTTACAAACTCCTGACCCTGGTTGTATTTATCTATTCTATATGAAGCTTCCATTTTCTATTACACTTCAAAATACCCTGAACAGTAACAGTTAACTAAAGAGCTACATTAAGTAGCTGTTCTCCAAGCTGCAATGTAAGGCTTGTGCTTCAGATTATGACAAGAATATTTCCTTCAGAGAATTCTGTTGTAAGGTGTATTTGCTAGTTAGCTTAGTTTCAAGTGAGAAGGAAAATGTCACTACCAAACATGGAAGAATGGCTTATTTTATTGAATTAAGCATCTTATCGAATAAGAGGTGTCTTTGCAACATCTCAATCTCCGAACATCTGATAGAAATATGCGTGTATTAGTTTTATTCAGACGGTGCCTCACATGGCTTATATGTGATATATTGTTGCACTCATTTCACCAGTTTATTGTTGGTGCATTTGTCGCTATTTTGCGGGTTGCATTTAGTTTGTTGCTTCAAATGTTTGGCCGTAATGGCAAGATGATCTTGAAGCTCATACCTCCCTCATAATTTGGATATTTGGTAAGAGAGATTCTCAGTTTTTTATGAAAGGATTGGATAAAACTTAATTTACGTTCCCCCATTCTGATGAGATTGTAAACACAGCAGTGGCATTAATGGATGGCCTTTTAACTTGTACCAGCTGACGAAGTAATTCTGCTGTTTTACAATAAGTTTCTTGAACATTCCTGGAAGATTATTGGTGTCTTTGTATTCTTTCTGATTGATTTCAATAGAACATATAATAAGGGTAAATGACCATAAAGGATTTGTGTCCAGACCAAAAAATATTGGGAACCAATACGTTGTGAAGTTAAATGAACAACACTTTGTTTTTGAGTCTTTTTTGGATCCCATTAATAGTTTCTCTTTAAATGTTGTGCATCTAGTCACATAGAATTTTTCTGGTTGTCAATTGAAGTACACTTGACATTAGTTTTTTCCTTTCGTTCGCTATTTTTTTTGCAGCTCCATTGAGCGGTCAACCAGTGATCACTGAAGCCCTAGGTGAAAGCAAAGGCTTCGCAGATCGAATAAAAGTCAAGGACCAACAAAAGAGAAAAACGTATATTTCCAGATGGAGTGATGAGGTGAATATTTCAAGACCCCAGCAATTAAGCAAGACTGGTGGTTGTGTCTCACAAAAGAGACCTCCACTGATCACCATGAAGTCTATAGTTTCTGGGAATCAGGATGCATGTGCCACTTTTGGCAGAGATTTTGCAGCTTTAAGACGGGGTAGTGTTGGAAAAGTAGCCATCACAGCAGATAAGAATCCAACGTTTGCAATGCATAGCTTACTTGATGCTCAGGATAACAAGGGCAACGTTGAGTCACCTGGTGGATTATCTGTTGGTTTTCCAATAACCCAGTCTTCAAGTAGCACAACAGGTTTGCGTGATAGTAATTTATTGGCAAAACCTAAATCCACTTGTCTTACTATTTCGCAGAAATGTGAGGCTCAAGTTCATGTGAAAATGACTGGTACTCAACCTACTAAATCTCCTCTCAGTATTATGGCTGTTGAGACGATTCCCATGAAGAATCTGAGGGACCAATCTTCTGCTTTAAAATCATTGAAAAAGAGGCTCAGACCAGATGATCCAGCAAAGGCTAGCCACAAGTGTCAAGTCTCTGGTCACCGGGAAAATATGGCCACAGAGAGGCCGAAAAAATTGAGCAAGATGAAGTCATTGCCTGCAGAAAAGAAGGAAGGCAACCGGAAGTCCCTGAAAGTCCAAGCAGATGAAAAAATGGTGGGTCTATCGGTTTTGACAAAGCCTATAAAAAATTCTTGCAGGACACGAGAAACACCTGAGAGGGCTTCTGAACCAACAATGTTGTTGATGGAATTCCCACCTCGAACAACACTGCCATCAGGATCAGAGCTAAAAGCAAGGTTTGCACGCTTTGGAAAGCTTGATGAGTCAGCCACTCGTGTGTTCTGGAAATCATCAACTTGCTGGGTTGTGTTCAAGAACATCTCTAGTGCTCAAGCAGCATACAATAATGCAGTCTGCAATAGAACTTTGTTTGGCAACAAGAAGGTAAATTATTACTTGCGATCCTTAAAAGTTTCTGCCTCAAAGTTACCTGAATCATTTGAGTCAAGGGAGTGGCTTGCGGAAGAAGCTCCTGGTAAGATTCCAACATCGAGGTCCTTGATCACTGGTGATTCTGCTGGTGAACCAAGCTCTACAGCACTTCAGCAGTTGCCTCTGCACCCAAGTGTTCACCTAAAGTCGTGCCTGAAGGATTCACCAGGTGATGAAATGGAGTCTTTCAATCGTGTTCGGCCTGACACTCCCCCCATAGAACTCATGTTAGGTGGGAATGCAAGCAATGGGTCTATTGTTGGCAATTATCTGAATCCTATATCATTCTCATCCACAGCCATCAATGAGAATGTTGCAAAAGTTCACGAGGTCGTTTCCCCAACCTTGCTGCCTCTGCTTTCTCTCTCTTCCTGTATCCTGGAGATGCATGAGAATTGCAGAGTTGATGATAATGTGAATGTCATTAACATGAAATATAGCCAAGCCAAGGCAAGGAACAATCAGAGCTATAGCAATACTAATGCCACCACTAGCAGCATTGACATTTCACAGCAAATGCTAAACCTTCTGAGGAAGTGCAGTGACATTGTGGCTTATTTGAAGGGTTCATCTGGATATGTGCCTTACCATGCTCTCTGTGATTTCTCCTGTCGGAGCTGCTTTCAATCTCCTCGCCAGCATATGGAGGCAAAAGACCGGTAATTTAGTTATTCAAAGCTGTGAGTCTGATTAAGCCTGGATAGTGGTATAGAAAGAGAAATATACATATTTTGTGAACCTTTAGTGTGGAGTTTAGAGAGCATATGATTTGAAAAAGAAAAAGGTTATAGAGACATGATCTGTCTTTGGTTACTCTATTTTGTGCTTTGGTTGTTGGGTTAGTGTTATTTGCAATTAGGCTTACTGAATTTAGAAGTTTAAAGGAAACATATCACAAGTTTGCTCCTCTCTCTCTCTCTCTCTCTCTCTGGTTGAGGATCATAGTATCACATTCAAGCATCTGTGGTTGAGCCAGTGTTCATGTTTATGTCATTGAGGTGCAGCCATGCACCCAAACCCTATGGAAATTGTTGCAATTGTAGATCTAAATTGTGGAAATTGTGCAAAATATCTTTCTTCCAAGGTCCATTTTGAGGTGTTTGGATGTTATATTTTTTAGTAGCTTATGAATTTTTTAAAATTCTGTTTGACTCCCTCTAAAAAACTTGAATTTTTAAAATTAGATTAAATTTAAAAAAATAACTTTTTAAAATTAACTTTAAACTTAAATTTAATGACATTTTAAAGAGAATTCAAACATCCCTTTTTATTTTAACAAGTCAAATAGAAAACAGGACAAACGAGGAAAAAGTCTTTCTTTTGCTGTTCATTTGTCATCTTCGAAGAATGCAGTCCACAATTCAGGGAATTCACAATCAATGGTTAGGAAAAACAATTCCATCCTAATACCATTATCAAAATGGAAGCAACAGGGAAACTGGGCTCCACTTCACCTGTCTTTTCCATTCAAATTCCATTGGAGAAAATGGGATATCCCTCCTGGCATTCTAAAAGCCTGAAGAGTACACAAACCTCAGCTGAATCTTCCAAGTTGCAAAAGTCAATTGCTTTAGGGATTGGGAATCAACTATGAATTTTAATTGGAAATGCTAACATGAGGTTGACCCAGTGTAACTATTCGTAGTCCTGTTATTTTTAAGTTCAATCATGCGTATAAATTAGGACACGTCATCTTACAATTAAATTTACACATCAAAACTTAATCAGATTAGATCAGACGCGTTGATAAAAAATCAACACTCTCTTCTTTACCTACGATTGATTTATTTGATCTAAGCCATTCACTCAGCATCACAAAAATATGAGCTCGATCACGGGGTGGACTTACTCTTAAACTATGAGCTCGATCACACGGTAGACTTACTCTTTCCCTTTTTATTCTCAGTCGTGCAATTTACCAACTGGGTCCCAATTGAATTATTCAAACTGAAGGATCATAGATCTATTTAACCATGGTTTAACATCAGCCATTCGTTATTCTAAACCATGGTTAAGTTCAGTGCATTAACCAAGCGGCCAGGTTAAGGACTTTACAGATGTTGACCTCCATTCATATATATATCACATCTATATCTATATACGATCTCTATGTGTTAGGGTTTGTTTCTGTGAGTTCAGATCAAAATGGAGTACCGTAATTTAGAGATCAAAGTTATATCAGCGAAAGATCTGAACAAAGTCAACATCATCAACAAGATGGACGTGTACGTCGTCGTTTCGATCTCCGGCGATCGGAAGTCGAAGCAGAAGACCGCCGTGGACAGAGACGGCGACACCAACCCCAACTGGAACTTCCCTGTGAATTTCACCGTAGAGGAGTCCGCGGCCCAGCAGAACCGCCTGACGATTACTTTCAAGCTCATCTGCCAGCGGAGCCTCGGCGACAAAGACATCGGAGAAGTGCACGTGCCGCTCAAGGACCTTATCGGCTCCATGGAGGACGGTAAACTGCAATTTCTGACGTATCAGGTTCGCAAACCGTCAGGAAAGCCGAAAGGTGAGTTGAATTTCTCATATAAGTGGGGGGAGAGAGTCGCCGGAGCGGCGAAGGGCAAGGCTGAGGACCCAGTCACGGCTTATCCTGCTCCGGTGGTGGGGGCCAGTTCAGCTTACCCACCTCCACCACAGCCCTATACGGCGGCACCATCTGGGCAGTATCCACCACCACCCGGATATGGAGGATATCCTCCTGCTCCAGCGGGATACGGGAACCCGCCACCTCCATATGGTGGGTACCCACCGCCACCTCAGCAACCGGGTTACGGGTACCCGCCTCAACAGGGTTACCCGCCTCAGCAGGGCTACCCGCCTCAACAGGGCTACCCGCCTCAGCAGGGGTACGGGTACCCACCGGTGCAACAGCCGGCAAAGAAGAACAAGTTCGGGTTAGGATTAGGAGCCGGGTTGTTGGGGGGAGCCCTTGGTGGGCTGCTGATCGGAGATATGATCTCCGACGCATCTTATGACGGCGGGTACGGTGACGGCGGGTTTGGTGACGGCGGGTTTGATGGCGGGTTTTGATTTTTGTTTGTCTGGCTCTTACTCATCTTGTTTTTGTTTAATTTGAAGAACTAAGTACTTGAAAATAGCTCTATGTTGTAATCATATATGCCTCCTTGTGAACAATTGAATCTCCTAAATATTATTATGTACTGAACTTCTATTTTGTATCTCTCTCCAAGTTCTACAGATCTTTTTTCATTCACAACTTGGTAGAGAATGTGTTTAATCTTTGATTTTTGATATTTTTAAGTAATTTCCATTTTTTTTTTCATTCATACATTAGCTTACAGCATAACAATTGCAGAAGAACATGTCAAACAAAGTTAGGTGGAAATAACTACAAGAGGGTCACCCAAAGTTTTGGAAAACTATGGAGCAAGACATTGACATATTTTTCAGATGAAACCTAGTTTTCATGACATCACACGGATTTGATGTGTTTGCTTCCTTAATGACAGATTATTTTCTCAAGAAATGACCTTATTTTAAACAACTATATATGTGTGTGTGTGTGTGTGTGTGTGGGATGAGATCAAGTAATACCTTAGGAAAGCTGCACTGTTCCATCTAGGAAGAACATTAAGAAAATAGTCAAGAATAAACAAATAGAAAAGAAAAAAAAAGAGAGCATATTCATAGTATATATGTAACATTAAAAAATAGTATGATAGTTGTATTATGACTGACAGTTGTGTTTCTTGAGTTCTAAGCGAACCCACAAAGTGGAAATGTATGTACTGTCAAAGACTTGTTTGTTGGTATTGGTGGATGGAAGGTATTGCCTAAGGTATGTCTCTTACAGCTTGTACAATATCTGTTGTTTTTTTTATTATATTAGAAGGATGGCGTGCGTTACACTATATTTAATTATTTTTTTATAGTAATTATTTATTTATAATTGTATAAGGAGTAAGAACGTAGTACACACAATTATTTATTTAAGTTATCTGATTGTTAATCATATAAAAAGTAGGAATGTGTGTTATATAATAATTTTTAAATATTTTAAGACAGTTTGAAAATATAAAATAGCGTTACAGAGTCTGTTAGTTTTTTATATTTGTATAAATTTTTAAAAATTAAAAAAATAAATTGATACTCCGAAAAAGGATTAATGTATTGGAAATAAGTTATTAGTTCCTTGCTGTTGGCCACAAGAACAAGGAGTATAGTTCCAGAAACAACCTCAAAATTCCTTACATTAACTTTCATAATTGTGGAAAGATCTAAGAAACCAAAAATTGGATGGATGAAGACTTTTTTTTTTTGAACTTTCAAAAATTAAGGGCCTGTTTAGTTGTGGGTTTCAGTTTTCTGTTTTTGTTTTTTGAAACAAGACCCCTCAGTTTGGTCCGAAAAACTGTTTTGAAACAGCGTTTGGTAAAGAATCCACGAATTTTTCAGAAAACAGTCCAGTTTCAGGAACTATTAAAAAGGTATTTTCTGAGTTTCCGGAACCATTGTTATACGAAAATGAGAACGATATGAAAACGATAGTGTTTTCGATGGTTCCATTTTTTTATTTTCGAGAACAAGAAAAACGAGTTGTTCTCAAATTTTTTAGTTTTGAGAACACGAAAAACGAAAACAGAACCGGAATCGAAACCGATTCCAAAGGGGCCTAAACTTCTTACTACAACTATTATTACAATGAAATGTAGATTAGTACTATCAATAAAAGTTTGCAATTTCGGAAGTTACAAACTTTCTCCAGTGATGTGTATTGAGCAAGGTGACTCAGAAACAGTAGCAAATAAGTAAACCCAGCCGCTTGGGCGACCCAACCACCTACCAACCCCATGGCAGCAAGTCCGCCACTACCACCATCATCACAATTTTTTTTTTGTTTTATTATTAATTTTGCCGCCAAATCAAAGCTCTCACCAAGATTTGCTCAAAACCCAGAATGCAAAACCCAAGAATTTTCCCCCAAATCTGTTACATATGCTTACCATATAAATCTTTTGCATATGCTAACCAAATGACTACTCCCAAATCTTGCTGGCGTGCAATTGATTTAAATCCAAATCTAGCGTCGATCCAAATCCAATCCAAATCTGGTCAATCGCAGAGCTCATTGGTGGCGATACTGGTGTGAGGCAAACAGGGGGTGCGATGGGGAGAGGTTGCTCGATGATGCCTCTGTGAGGGGAAGACGGGTGGTGGTGACAACAACAATGGTTAGAGGCAGCGATGCGTGAGGGGTAGAGGAGGTGGTGGTGGTGGTAATGAGTGGAAAAGGGAGTAAGGGGCCAGTGGTGGGGAAGGGCAAAGAGGGGGAGAGAAAGCGTGGCGGGAGTAACTGGGGAAGGGTGAGGAAGGAAAAGGAACGAGAGAGAGAGAGAGAGAGAGAGGAGAGGGGATTGGTTTGAAAGTCTCTGAGCAAATAATAAAAGACTATGGGGACGAACCAGAAATTTTTTCTTGAAGAGCCAAACTAAAGTCTAAAACTAAGAAGACAATTGTTAATAAATAATAATTAATTTTTTCCTACAAACTACCAAGGCTTCAAAAAAATTTATATCACTAACTATATGAAATAAAATTATCTGTGCACGAAGCACTTGGTGGTACTGGTATATTTCTTTTTATATTAAGTGCATTTTTTTTATTGGGCATTTATAGTTTCATTGGAGCAAAAAAAAATACAAATTATCCCAATTTCTAAAAATAGATAATCATAAATCCAGCTTGAAATTTAACACAACCCTAATTTTAAGTAATGCTTTATCCACTTTGGCATGTAATGGATTCTACTTTTTGGTGCTTAATTTCTAATAAAAGTATAGGTACAAAAATTATTTATTATTTGAATAATGGAAATAACACCAATAATAGGTAACAAATTAAATGTACGACTAAGGCAACTTAATATTGTATTGATATCTCTATTTGTATCACAATTTTTTTTAATCTAATCTGTAAAAAAAAAATAGAGTTCTAAAAGGAAACAAATTAATTCAATGCCAATTTGAGAGAGAAATAAAGGGGCATCTTAGATGATTCAAGTAGATATACTTTATCTAATTAACATTACTCTACTAATTTCCAAAATTTTAAAGGGGGCCATGGTCACCCCATAAACCCCCTTCCCTTTGTCCCTGATGCCCTCCTACGAGGTATAACAATTTTAGGTGTAATGTCCAATCCTAACTTAACCAACCCATATTTTCTGTTTTTAATTTTTGAAATTCATCAAAATGGTGTTTAGCAAACTGGTTTCAGAAATTGTTTTAACAGATATTGAATTTGGCAAATTGGTCTCCGAACTTGTTTTGCAAAAAATTTTAGAAATTATTTCAATTTTAAGAACCATCAAAAAAATATTTTATAAATTTTGAGAACTGTTTTCATACAGAACAAAAGATGATATGAAACAATACTGCTTTCGATGTTCTTGTTTTTTTGGTTTTTAAGAACGCAAAAACAAAAACCCCAAAAACTTGTCAACGGAACCAAAACCTTAAAGAACTTCTGGAATTGTCGACCATTTCAACAATAATATACCTGTGGAAGTTTATCCTCCAACCATGCCTGTCATTGCTGCACTTGAAATTTCTTGGTAGTGTATAGGCCAAAGTCTGAAGGTGAGAAGGCAAAAGAACATTGGTTTCAATAGGTCCATAAAGCCCAGATAGCGGTATAACCTCAAAATCCATATAGCATGGATGATCCTTCTGATACAACCAACAAAATGGGTCAATTCCTATTTTTGGGAGAACCAAACAGGCCCTTAAGCATTTGCATTTTGGCAAAAGTGAAAAAAAAAAAATGCCATATTTGCGCATCCAGGGAATCGAACCCTGGTCAGTACCGTGGGAGGGTACTATGATACCACTACACCAGATGCGCTCTGTGTGGTTTGGGTGGAGAAACTTAACTATTTGGAGACTGATCTAACTAAGCCTATAACTGTCCTTAGACTCCATTTGGCAGAGTATAAATTTAGTTTTTTTTTGTAATTTGCCTTTTTTTTGGCCTATAAGCAAAAAAATGAATTTTTTTTGCTTTTATAAACTAAGATAAGTAAAAAAAATTTGAAAAATGTTGTACCAAACAGTCCTTAATATTATGAGTTTATCATAAAGGACAAGTTGTGGCACAACAATAAGATTGTTTTTGTTAGAACTTTCAAAACACAAAAATAGTCTATCCATATGCAGTGACTATGGGTATGTACATTTGATCCTCTCCAAACCCACATTTCTATCTGGAATTTAATTGGAACCAGAGAGGGGAAAAAAGGTATAACATAAGAGAGGACAATTATTCACAATAACGGTGCACCAATAAATAGTTTCTTTGAAGGAAAAAAATAGCTTAGTGCACAAGATTTTCGCTTGTTATAAGTTCTGGAAAGAGTCAAATGTAAGAGACTTTTTCGATATTTTGAACTCGTGATGTCCAAGTCATAGTGATACTAAGGATCAAATTTTTGTTCCGAGAGGTCTTTTCGATTGGCTCAGAAACAAAAATGTTTCAGAAACATTTCAAAAATGTTTCAAGATATTTTGAAAATATTTCAAAAGAGAAAAATATTGAAATAATAAAACGCAATATTTTGTTTTTTTTTTTGATAAAAATTGTACAACGTACATTTATGACAACTCTTAAATTCAAGTTAACACAACATATTGTATTGGTATACATAGTGTCATGTTTTGGTGCATTTTTTTTATATTCCGGTGTGTTTTGATGAAAATAATATGTTATTTAGTTATTCCATCAATGTTTCATTCGGTTTCTTAAGAAACGAAAACATTTCGACCTTTTCAATTAAAACAAATAAAAATTTTGTTCCTTGAATAGTACAACTTTACCACCGCGAAAACCCACTCTCTTAAGATGCACCAATATAGCTACTAGTATGGGCATGTGATATATAACTGGCTCGTCGGTTTATTCCATCTATAGGTTAAAGAACATACATACATACAAAAAAAAGAAGAAAGCTAGGTGGTCATATTCCATGCATGCAAGACGTACGATTTGTGCTCTATATACGTAAGCTTTTCAAATTCTAAATCTTATCTTTAGTTTGATTAATTATTACAATGCAATGATCCTGTCATTATCAACACATTGTGGAACAATATGGCCAAAAAAAAAAAAATCTCCTAATTTGTTTTCTCGAAAGGAATCGATCCCTTCATCCTAATTGGTCTAATTCTATCATTTTTATAACAAAATAGGGCATAAACCTAGTGGTAGATTACCTAAACATTCTCTTTAGGCTTTAGTATCATTCCCTTATTAGCAAAACACCCACACACACTTTCTCTTAACTTTAGAAGAAAAAATTCCGATTGATTTCTAAACAAACACCTTCACAAAGTGCTCAACTTTTAGCATACCCAATGAAGTTTACATAGTATAGTTGATTAGTATTAGAAAGAATAAATTCATATAGCTAGATTAGAGGGACCATTTGCTAATTTAATTGAAGATACCCATCTTACGATTAAGATGGATGAGTGTTCGAAAGCTTACTTTGTTAGAGAAATTCCATTTGATATATGTAAAAAAATACATTGAAGTAAATATAATTGGTCATTTGGCCTAGTGGTTTACAACTGCCTCTCAATTCGAAATTATAGTGGGATCAAGACTTGCCGGCCATCTATATTCTCGAGAATCATTTCCTAATTTCCAATAATATTTCATACATTCAAGCCTCATCGTGACTTTGTACAAAATATTTGAATAAATCTTTCAAATTCCGATTAGACAAACCTTTACATTCTTCCCACAAAAATACCCATCAACTTTGGTCTTTCAAAGAATGTACGTACTAATTAGGAGGACATGCACCAACAATTCCCTTTAGTTATTAAGAAGGATCATTGCTTTTCCCACGAAAAAAGTAGAGGCTAATATGAAAAGGCATACGCATATATAAAAGATTAGAGCTTAGTTTTGATGCACTAACAGTGTAGGATTTTTTTACACAAACAAGAAATCAGAGTGTGACACGTGTTTTTTAAAATTTAAATACAACATAAACAAGCAAGACTCATGGATACATGTCGCATTCTAGTACCTGCTTGTGTAAAAAAATTCTACACTGTCAGTATATCAAAATTAAACTCAAAAGATTATACAAATATCTTGTTTGATTAGATTTAATGTAGGACTTAGATTTTGGCTTTTGTAAGGGATGATCACATACATAGGCTTGTATATATAGTATATTGATGGGTGATAGAGATTCTCATTTTTATGGAGCCTAGCTAGGGGCCTCTATAGTTCTCACCTTGATCTAAAATATCAAAGCTAGCATGTTGGGAAAAAGTTTGTCGGATTGAAGCTCAAAAATTATGCTCCAATTGTAACTTTTGCATGAACAAAGAAGTGTGATCAAGAAAACTAAAGAACAGCTAATGTGGCATTCCATTGGACATAGAGAATCGGCAAAGCTGACGTGGCTGCGAAGCATGGGGCCGGTAGTACTCTCTGATGCCACCTCATTGTCTACGTCACTCTTCAAAACCAAAATTATATATTCGTTTCGTAGGTGATTAATATTTCGGGATAGGTTGGAAGCAACTTCAAGGAAGAATAAATTCTTATGATTAATTATGAGAAATGATACTGCTTAACTTTCGTTTATATTAATGTTCCAAAATTGCATGAAAATAGAACCTTTCAATTTTATGCTCGAGAATGTGACTGCATTCTAGACATTTGTATGAAATAAAGTTGTGTGCAAAAGTCAAGATTGAAAATAAAATAAAAAAGGAAGTCATCATCTATAGCTTTAGGGGTGCTCGCATCAGCCGTGCCTGTCCAATAGGTGTCAGCTGATGTATTACACCTCAGTTGAGGCCCATCTTCAGTTAGTGGGATCCAACTGAGATGTAATACATCAGCCGGTGCTTGTTGTACAGGTATAATTGATGCTAATTTTTCTCCTATAGCTTTTTATACAACGCAAAACAACTCTCTTATTTGATGTGTAATGTTTGGCAGCTAGCTAGGTATACAAAACCTTCTAATCCAACTATACATATAATGACATATTAAATTGATACGAAACTTAAGAAATTAATGACATTTTACGTGGCAAAATCATATTCAAGGAAGTCTGTTTGTATAAAAACTATTAATCAACAATTATTTTTTTTTATAGAAGTAATTAATTCCCATTTAGTAAAACTAATTAGTGAGGTTGAAGACTATATTAATGTGGTTGAATGACATTGAAATGAACTTTTGGAGAAGCAATTAATTCTGGCCCGAATCTAAACTATGTCAAGAGATAGAAGAGGGAATCTTCGGTTAATTTGGTCGGTTATTTTGGTATGGTTTTGCCATATTGGGTGCCATCAATCTGGCAATGCTTTTTCAGAATTTCCAAGTTGTTGATTTCTCCTCATAAATTGCATATTCAAGAAGCAAAATAATGTCATAATCTAACAGAAGCTAGGAATCTCACAGCATACATGACTGAAACAATAAATGAAAAAAAAAACCCGGAAAAGGATAAATATTAATGCACCCTTTTTTAAGCTCGTTCGTTTCAAGCAGAAAAATAGTAAATGAAGCAAACATCACCTTTTTGTGAATATATAGCTCATGCAATCTTCTTCTCTGTTGTACAATATTATATGAAGCAAATGAGATGAATAGTCAAAGAGTTAGGCAAAAAAACGCTTTGGGATAAACTCAAGGTGTGTACTTATTGGTCATGTATTACTGTAAAGTGACCACAATACCAACCCACAGAATTGAGAATCCCTATCTTTTTTCCTCCCACCCAAACACACTTTCCACACTTCCTCCATTCACATAACATTCGGAAAAGAAAAACCCCTTTCCCAATTTTAGAAACTTCATTTTTCACCATAGAAACTCGATCTTATTTTCCCTTGTCTCATAGTATATATGTATAGAATTAATTAACCCATAATCATATAAGCACGTACATATATAAATACATGTATATATTAACATATGATTATAATGAATATAGTTCGGTTAATATAGTTTAAAGAATTAATACAATTATAATTAATATATTTCGGTTAATATGATTTGGTTTAAATATAGTTTAAAGAATTATAAAGTAAAATCATACATCTAGATGAAATTTTGGCCGGTGTATGCCTGGATTCGAACATCATCAACCCATTAGCCTTTTATCTAGAATCTTAAAAATATTTTCTTGGGACAAAGATTCCCACAGTGGGTTACGTTAAACTTGGAAAAAGAAATAGGGTTCCCATATGAATGTAAATATATATATATATATATATATATATATAATGTTTTATGTATTGTATTCCACAGTTACCCTCTATATATACCCAACTCTCCCCTCCCCACAAGTCCATCACCAAAGAAGCTTTACCAGCAGCTTACACTTCTTCTTCTTCTCTAGCTTCTTCGAAAATGTCTGGTGTTTGGGTGTTCAAGAATGGAGTGGTTCGACTGGTAGAGAATCCGGGAGCTGATAATAATCGCAAGGTGTTAATCCACACCCCTACTAATGAAGTGATTACCTCTTATGCTGTTCTTGAAAGAAAGCTCATTTCGCTCGGGTGGGAGAGGTATTATGACGATCCTGACCTTCTTCAGTTCCATAAGAGTTCCACAGTTCATCTCATCTCTCTCCCAAGAGAATTCAGCAAGCTCAAATCCATGCACATGTACGATATTGTCGTCAAAAACCGGAATGAATTTGAAGTTAGGGACATGTAGAAGTCCATTAATGGTGTGTTTGTTAGGCCATCTTTGTTTTTGTGTGAATTTTCCTTTTTTTTTCTTCGTCTTGTTCATGGAATTTCAGTTTGTGTTTAAGATATGTTTGTGCTTAGGAAGTTGATGGAGTGCTTAAGGACTGTTTGGTTGTCATTATTCTGTAAATTATACAGTTGATTTTCTAATGAAATTTGGGTTTCTTGTGTGTTTTTAAGTTCAACCAGTACAAATGTTTGTCTTTGTGTGAATTAATGATATTTAGTAGTCCATTAATGGTTTGTTTCTTATGCCATGTTTGTTTATGTGTGAATTTTTTTTCTTTTTCTTCTTGTTTTTGGAATTTCAGTTTGTGTCTAAGACTTTAAAGGGTGTTCATTGAGATGCCTAGTCAGTCCAATTTAGTTGTTTCTCTCATTTTTCTTGGTGTCTTTCTGATATATTTTAGGTGAAGTTTGTGCTTAGGAAGTTGATCAGGACTGTTTGGTTATCATTGCTTTGTAAATTATATAGTTGATTTTTTAATGCTTAGTTTGAACCCAGTATTTGGTGATGAAAAAGAAAAGTAAAAGAAAAAGATGACGAAAAATAGAACAAAAATATTCTTTTATTTTATTCTATTTTTTCTTACATTTTCCTTTTCTTTTATTTTTTCCTTAATAAATTTAAATTCCAAACACAAGATAATAAAATTTGGGTTTCTTGTGTGTTTTTAAGTTCCACCGGTACAAATATGTGGCAAGGCTATTTTGCTGTTGTACATGTGGATATATTGATGAAGTGGCTTGGTGACGTGGACTGAGAGAGTGAAGGGGGTAATGACATGTCACCTCATTTTAGCTTGCTTTCGGTCCAGTGTTCCATCTCTTATAGGATGAAGTGTACACGTAGATTTAGGTATAAAGTGAGTCAGCATGGTGGGAGGGCAAAGGGGGATCAGCCACGTGAGAGTCGGCCAACCATTAGCTTTGCTTACTAACAACGTAGAGATATCACGTGTTTGTCTTCAAGTGGAATTACATATCCAGTTTTTATGGAGAGCAAAAGTATGTCTATAAAGCCTGTATACATATATATATTGATGGGACTGGTTAGGTGAGTGCATACCATGACTGAGAGAGGCCAACCGAAACACCACGGGCGACTTGGTGCTTCGATAGTACTAAGCAGGACTTGGGCAAGCACACCAAAATCGACCGATCATATAAATTTACTACTTTATCAATTATATATATATAAGATAAATATATATCTCCCTCGATGCATATGGACACAGCAAAATGCACAAAGCTTGCCAAGAATTAATTCGCGAGATGGGATGAGAATAAAAGAAATTAATTTCTGAGACATAAAATTCTAATATTGCAAGTCCGGTTGAGGATAATTTTGTAATTTAACCTCTAATCTCGAACTTTAAGATTGGTTATTCCATCCTCTTGAAATTACATAATCTAGTGTATTACGCAAAGAAATGCAAGATAAAGTCGTACATAGAATTATTAATCTAATTCCACACTCTTATTCCATAAAACAAAAGCGGCAAAAAATACATATATAATGAAAGGGTACTAATCAAAGTTACCAATATAGAAATCTTTCCATAAAAGGGAAGAGGCAATTGTTCTAACTCGAACTTCAAGTACTTGCAGTGCCTCCATATTCTATATATTCACAAGCCCCATATATATATATATAAGTATTCTCCCAATCAGAGCTAAATCACAGCCATGCATTCTATGAAAGTCTAAGCCTCTAGAGTAATCAGATGATGCCATGTGTAACATTTTCCTTTCTTGTTGGTCATGATTTAGGTGATTTGTACTCCTCAACTTCACATTTATTTTGAAACTCTTTAACACTTGAAATACTGCATGTAAATATTTTCGGCCGTTAGGTGTTTGTGTCAGCAACTGCATGCAAAGCTCCGAACATGTGCTGCGTGCAAAGGTTGATCTCTCCCACGTAATGACAAAGTTCAATGGCAAAGATCGACTCTCTCTCTCTCTCTCTCTCTAGATAAGAATGCTTATCAAACACGTGTCTAATGCTAGCTAGCAAAATCCCCCATGCTCAAAGAGGTCTATATACATATATATATATAGTTCTTTCCTATTCGTGCCTGTCCAAGCCCACTCCTTTTCTGAATGGGCTACTATGAACTCTCTCGCTCACTAAATAATATATATATATATATATGTATAGATAGATAGATAGATCTATAGATATTTATAGTTATGTACGTGATATATGCAAAGAAACAGACTGAGACGAAAAATGAATGGAACTGATCATGAAAGGGTACTGATGGAGAATGAGAAAGCTCCTCTTGCCAATCCTATCCATAAATGGTCCAGTGATTGGTCGATCTTGGGCACATTCATTCATTTTTGCATTGCATGTACTCAGGATCCATTTGGTACACCTCTTTTTTGCTTATAAACACCAAAGTTAAATTCTTATGTGCTTTTTTGTTTTTATAAGCTAAGACAAGTTAAAAAAAAACAATAAAAAAGCTAGAAGAAAAATAACTTTTTTTATGCTTATAAGTTAGTCTGAAAAAATTAAAAACAAAAAACTTTTTTTATGCTTATAAGTTAGTCTGAAAAAATTAAAAACAAAAAACTGTACCAAACAGACACATAGTGTCACGTTGACACTAGTTCCACATTAGGCGTGTATTGAGATGGTACTATGCATATAAACTGGTAAGAAACCCAAAATGTGAATAATTCTTTCATGTGTAGAACCGGCCGATGGCACATATTCAATAACATCTCATTGAGTTAGAAATTGACAATTGTATCATTTAACAAGAGATAAAACAATAGTTATGAATCTATGATTACTATTTTCTATGAAATTTTATTAAACTTTCAATTCTTATCATTTTAGTGTATAAGAATTATACGAGAGAATGGATACATATCGATATATAAACAATTAATTAATCACTTTCACTTTGTAGCTCAATTGGGGAGACTATTATGAGGTGACAAATACTTTTGAACCTTCCTTTTTGACAAAAATCCAGTCAAAAAAAGAGAAAAAAAATCTAAAAAACACTTTGTTAGTTCTAATGACTGTGATTATTGAAGAGACAACATAAAAAAATGTTTAATACATGTAAGCATGGTCGTTAATAATGTTTGTAGAAACTCTTGAATAGTCGCGTTTTGTTTGGTTTGGTGTGCCTAAAAACGATGTTTCTTCAACCCGCGTGGACCGATGCTGTACTTGCGCCCACCTTAATTTCATGGGATTGAAGAATTATATGTGGAAAAGAGGATTAAAAGTTTATGTGAGTTTGGCAAGCCATGACTTTTGATGCTTATAAGCGTGATAAACTAATCACATTTGGACCCTCCATGCACTTTTTACTTTAGGAAAGTCAACATTTTGAATATAAATTAAAATTTTATACAGAATTTGTCATCAGAATAATGTGGTACAATGGCTCTTAATTATTAAAATGCATTCAGTCACTCACTTTAAAATAAAATATCAATTACAATAACTCTTAATTATTAAAATGGCATTACTCTGATGAGCTCTTTTGTATAAAATTTTTAAAAGATTTGCATTTTTCTATAATTCAAGAGGGAGAGACATTCAAAGTAGAAGCTAAAAGCTTAAAGGTGAAAAGAAAATACAATGAGGTCATGTAGTGAACCAACATTGGAAAGAGTCCAATTATGAAGGCATTTACCCAACGCTATGTTTGGCACGTGGAATCTGCAAAGGAAAGGAAAAGTAAAATCCTGAAAATGAGTTAAAACTGGTTTGGTTGCTACAGAAAACGAGGGAAATGTAAAATGTGAAGGAAAGTAAGAGGAAAATCAATAAGTATATAGCAAAGGTGTGGAAAATTGAGGAAAGGAAATGCATTTTTCTAGAAATGGTTTCCTAGGAAATGCGTTTTTTTTTTAATTTCAAATTTTCCTAAACAGCCAAACAAGGAAAGGAAACCAATTTTCCTGTCATTTTCTTTTCCTTTTCAAGCTTAATTTATGGCAGTTTCCCACAAAAATGTGCGTGTATGCACGTGCATGCAGGTAATTCAGAAGAGAAGCTTAAACACAGTGTTTGGAACAAAATTTGGCGATAAAAAAGAAAAAATAAGGTAAAGAGAATAAAATGAATGAGTATTTTTATTCTTTTTTATTTTATCTTTTCTTTTTTCTTTGTTTTTTCCTTTATAAATTTGGGTTTTAAGCACAGCATAAATGTTTAAATGTAGTGTTATATTAACCAATACAACTGGGACGGAGCTACAATGGGCTTAGAAGGGGCACTTCCCCCCTTAACTTTTAAAAATTAATTTTTTTACCTACAACTTCAGGAATTTTTTTCCCTTTGCCCCCCTAAAAATGATAAATGCCCCCTCTGAAAAATTATAAATACCCCTTAAAAGTTGTGATTAGTGTCCGCCATTGAATACAATTAATTTAGTCATACAAAATTTAACAAGAATTACCACTATGCTAATGCAATTGCTCTCCATACAACACTTTCCATTCGTAATCAAAGGAAGAAAAGAGAATCAAATGGAAGGAGTTGAAAAGTATATTGATTCCTCCAGAATTTAAAGATTTTGAAGCTCTACCTGAAGATTTTGTTTCCATGCTCCCAGTTAAAGTAGAGGCAAGACTCTTACATTGTACTGACTGAACTTCATGAAATACAGTTTCAGCATCTAAGGGCAAGATATTGATCAATCAACAATCTTGCCAACAGTTATGTCTTCCCCCCTCTCAATAACCATGGGAATGAGCAAAATCGACGACTAATTAAAAATATGAAAATAAGAATAAAAAGAATATACAGAAGGAATCCATACAATTAATGAGACATCCATCAAAATTGGAAAAATCTGTGCGGATTAGAAATTTTTCACCAAAACCTTATTCCATTACCCTGTCATAAGTTTAATTAAAGAACATACAAAGAATAAAAGAAACAATGTCTATATTATTTTAACAGACCTTATAGCACAAAGGAAGGAAAAAGAAAAAAAAAATGAAGCTTATGTGTATACATCTCTAAGAACTCATCTCTTCCACTGTCATTGTAAGTCCAAAACAACTCTGCTCAACTCAAACTCTCAACAGAAGTTTGATTAAAAGTGCAAAAATAATGAATCCCAATCTTTGCTAAAGACAATGCTACTTGGAGCAGTTGAAACCGCGGCAAACAGAAACCCAGATTATCAAGGCTAGCAGCAATAGGATTCCAAGCACCACCAACTTTATTTTCATGTTTTGATACCACATCTTCCTATTGATCTGTGTCCCTATTTCCTTGAATGTTTTAGCCTGAAAATAGCAAGAATAGCAGTTCACAATATGTTCCCCCAAAAAAAATTAAAGATTATTCTTAAAAGTAGATAAGAATCAAGTTTAATCAACCTACCGATTCATTCAGATCTTCAGCCTTTTTGGCCACAATGGTTATGTCTTCCCCCCTTTCAATAACCTGAAAAGTGTATATAGGGTAAACTAAACAAGTTTAAACTTGTATTGTTTGATTTATTGCTATTAGTGATCCAATCATGGTGCAAGAATAACACACTTCTAGCAAAAGGGCAGATCAATATGTACAGATAACATTAACCACAAATAGACCACAGAGACAATAAGAGGGTACTCTTCAACCAGGGCAGGGGCATTTGTCTGGGACTATTTTCTTGCTAGTTTTAGTTGATTGTTATTTTGAAGAGTTGAAAGCATAGATGTGTTTGACAGCTCATTCTTTCTTAAGAGGTCTATTACATAATTTAGTTTGATGTAGTAAAACAATCTATATGCTCACAGGTCACGTTCCACAAGATTCTGCATTTGAGTCCAAAAAAATTTACATTTTCATTCTAGTGCATAATTAAGTTGCATTTTACATTGGGGACATTGAAACAATTGACTCTACATCCCCTTATCGCCCCTTTTGATGAACAATTTGAATCTATACAATACATTTCCAAGTATGCAAATTAGTGAGAATCTTTTAATTAGGTTTGAGTGAACCAATTAAAGCAGATTACCCAACAAATTATGCTTTCCAATCTCAAGCAGAGTTTTCATGGTGCTGCCAAGTGAAGGAATAGAATGGGGTATATAACTGAGTAAAAGGATGCTGGCACATAATTTAACAGAAAAAGTGGGCAGTGAGTGGTGAACCAGGACGCACAGAGGCCTCCCCAAATCTCAGGGACACGTGCATAGCTAAACTTGAGTTCCAATATCTGAAATGATAAGGTGAAGTCCAAAACCAGGTTACCATCCTCCACCCTTCTGATGGGTAGCATTGGCCTAAGGTATACACAAATACACTGGAGCTGCCACTTGAGGGGTGGGGGCTGCTAGACACAGAATCTTCTTCTGAAGGTATCTCTTGTTCCGAATGCCTCAATATTTACAACTCTTTAATGCTCTTTCTTAAATTCACAGATTCAACAAGAGAAAAATGTAAAAAGGATCTTTTCCAGCACTATGCAATTAATAAACAATTAAAACAGATACCTATCAAAAAAAGAAAATAAAAAGAGGAATAGCAAATATTTATTCTAAGGATGTAGATGTAAAAGATGGGGCTGTCAACATAGATATTATCAGAATTTTATCTTAAATAATAAAAAAAAAAGAAGGATAACAAAAGAACAAGAACGCAAATGTATGAACAAATAATGCAGTATATATATAAAACCAACAAAATATAAATTGCTCAACCAGCCTCACGCTTGTTCTCTTTTCAAATGTATTTGGCATACCTTGTGAATATTTTCCTGCGCAATATTTTTAACTTCTGAAACTTGGGCCTTCACTTTTAAGAGTTTTTCGTTCTCTTCAGCATGGTTAATTATGTATTGCATGTGCTCTTTCATAATTGGGCTGCAGATTTAAAAGACATTGTTTTAATTCATTTCTTGATAGTGAAATTGTACTACTCAAAGACATGGGGATAATGAGTAATCAACATATCATCCTTGTAAACTTGATTAAACATACCCAAACTCCTTATTGAGACTTTTGGCTACAGCTGCATCTGCTTTACCACCACCATATCTTTTCTTGAAGTCTGCCTTCATACGTTCCAAAAATGCACTTGCAATATGCTCCCCAACAGATTCTTTGGCAACAACACAAAAAGCTGCAAATTCCAACAAGCACCATGTTTAGTGGGTTGAAGCAGAAAACTTCACAATTCCACTACTGAAGCCACTTTGATTGCAAAGCATTAGAGCAAGGCAGAACAGCAACAAAGAGACTCGCAGTTCTTGTTTGTTTCACAGAGATTAAGCACTAAAAGTAAGAAAGATATGATTAAAGGATCATATTACCATCCAACAACCGAGTCTCGTTCCCCAGAAAAACTACATATTCATTCGTTTCCTTGTTTCATTTTAACAATTCAAAACCTATTACGAATTCACGGTTTCAAAAACTATAAGAGTCAATCGATGTTATCTGCAATGCTATTACTATGCGTTTAACTACTTCCATGCCCATGCAATGCACTAACTCAACTCAATTCAACAACAAAGCCTTATCTGAGCTATGAAGTGACAGCTACATGAATTCCACCCCAAGGCCATAAGACCCATAACTTTAGTTAAACTACAAGCTAACATGCATTTTCTTGTTTTTCTAATCCACCTAATGTTAGTATGTCCCTTATCCTAATATTTCAATAATGTGAAGTATGACTCTCTTCCACTCAGGCCTAGTTATTTGTCTGCTTAGACATGAACCATCCCATCTTACTAAATCTTCATTCCTTTAACAATTTCACTCAATTGGTGCTACTTCCCATTTTCAATGGCCATTTATTGAAACTTCTTTAAAATTTATGCATAAAACAGTGCGGCGTATCTAACCAAATTTGTACCAGATCAAATCATTTGCATATGCATATTTCATTCTTTTGCAATATAAACAAGGAAACAATTAGTTAGGATGAGGATGCCCAAAGAATAAACAGCAATATAAATGACAAAACCCTCTATGCTACTGAGACTGATTACAGAAAGGGGAAATAATTATTTTCTTTTTTTTTTTCTCTGTTTGGTTTCTAACTTGGAAGGAAAGGGAAAAAGAAATCAAATAATTTTCTCTACACAAAATCTCTTACACTTCCTTTCCGTTCCTGAAGTTTCAAACAGGCTATTTTTTGAGCAGAGCTATTCACTTCTCCCAAAACCAAAACAAGACAAAACATAATATACAAAACACAACTTTATTTTCTTTCCTTTTAACCAGTTTTCTTACCAACCAAACAGAAGATATCCAACCACTCCCACTAGGAATTCAACTTGAACCCATGTTTTTCTCTCGAGTAAACTACACACAAAATTGAGAGATCGGCGAGAAAAAAAAAAATTGGAATTTACCATAGCCGTCCTCGACGAAGAAGTTGAAGGTGTGATGGTCGCGGTTGTAGGTGAACTTATTGTTCGACGACGGAACTCTCTGGAGACACTGAATCGCGATCGCCGGAAAGTTCCCAGGAAACTCGGCGTGTTCGGCCAACACCATTGTTCCTCGAGCTACGAAGCTGTATGTGAACGATTCCTGACCCATCTTCTCGGAGTCAGACTCAATACAGATATATATGTATGTATATATATAGATATATATATATATATATAGAGAGAGAGAGAGAGAGAGAGAGTTCTGCTCTTCTTAGCTCTTCGGGTTCTACATTAGCCTTTTAAAGGCTCTGTTCGGTACTTTTACTTTGCCGCGAAGCTAGCTTTATTTTCAGATTTTTCAAACTTCACAATGCCAGGAACGGTTCAAGGCATGGCAGTCGTTGAAACTTGAAACGGCACCGTGTTTCCCTGTACCGCTGTACGCGTGAAAGTGCTGGGACTTGGCAAAAATGGATTACTCGGTTTTTTTCATTCCTTTTGTTACATATATGAGAAAATATTTAATAGAATAATAATAACATGTCATTTTGCTTAGGAAGGTCATTAGGAAGATCAAGAGTTCGAACCTCTCTTGCTAGATCTCTTTTTCAATTTCGGCCTTCTTTTTAATCCTTTCCAATAAATTTAAAAAAAAACATCTTGCCTATACGAATTACTCAGTTTTTGCCAGGAACATGTCCAATGCCAGTTCTAATAAACATCCAACATAAAAATATAAAAATGAATAAATTATTTTAACATAAAATACATACCTTCTGATACCATCCGATAAATTCAATACTGATTAATATAAAACTCATCCTGCTTAATATCGTTTTCTATCCGGTATGGTATAATGTAGTATTAACAATTATCAAAAAATTAGAGGGTGCATAAAAGAAAAAAAAAATTAGAGAATCAAATCAATTCGGCCTCTACGAGTCAATTTGGTTTGAATTTATAAGGGTTTAGGAGAAAGTGAATAATTTGAAAGGTAATAATTAATTAGAGCTTGTTTGGAACTTGTAGAACAGAAGAAAAAACAAAAAAGAGTGAGAGAGAATTTTTGAGAAGTAATTTCTTTCCTTCATTTGTTTTTGTAAAGGAAATGACAAAAGGAGGAGAAAATTTGCTTTCTCATGTCAGAAATTTAAAAGAAAGAGAAAGAAAAAAATAATAGATAACTACTAAAAAGGAAAGAGTTTGGAAAATGAATGTGAAGTGAAAAAAGTAACTATCCCTTGTAATTGTTCAATTTTTTTTAGTCCCATTTTTTATATAAAATAAATAAATAAAAAAAACTAAACATATGAAGAAAGGAAAATTGTTGTTTTATGTCCAGGCTATTACTTTGTTAATAAGCGTAGTTGAGAATTTTATTTAAAACTGACCAACCCAAAATATATAAAATAATATATTTAGATATCATAACATATCGTGTGTAAAAGATTTTACATTGTTTAATTCTATAATTGGAGAGAAGAAAATTTTATTTAAAAAAATGGCTACAAAATTTTTGCATTTGATTTTGAATCGATAAAAGAATACAAAATAAGTTCATCAACACATCATTTATGTCCAATTTGGGATATAATTTTTTCTAATAGAATTTTTTGGCTAAAATGGGCAGGCTTACCGTTATTGGGTTGGGACTATTTGGGCCTATTTCATATTCTTCAGGACCCTACTAAAATTAAATTCAGGTAGGCTTAAAATAAAATTGGGTAATTTTATTTTGGCCCCAATGTCCAACCCTAACTCCATTCAGGCCCGCCCAAAATAAAATTGGGTAATTTTAGTTTGGCCCAGTGTCCAACCCTAATGGAGGGTCATGAGGAAAATGAAATAGGCCCAAATAATCCCAACCCAATTACGGTAAGGCTAGATTCTAGAAGGTAAAGGTAAACATTAAACGGGTCAGGTTTAAACAAATTTTTGTTGGGTCTAAAATTAAATTTAAATCAGTCCATTTAATATAAAATTTATTTAATATGTAATTTTTTTAAAAAATAATATTAAAAAATATATAATTTAATTACATATATTTGTATATAATATTAAAATATAAAAAAATATATTATTTAATATATATTTTAAACCCAATTGGGTTTGAAAGACAATTTTTAAATCGTTCATTAAGTTAATTGAGTTTGAAAAAAATTAAAGTCTAATAATATATAAGCGAGCCTGGACGGTTCTATCCACTCTCGGGCCATGACCAACCAGAAGATGCAAGCCACGTGTTTACCTAAGCCCACACCGACACGCGCCTATGTGTGTCGGGATCTAGAGGGAATGCATTGACGAAGCACAGAACCGAACTAAACTTCAAAAATTTTCCCATCATTTCCGCCCGCCCAAACACCCTATTCTCCAACTCAAAATTTTGAATTTCGCTTCTCTCTCTCTCTATCTCTATCTTCTCTCTCGCCTTTCGTGTACAGATAGAGGGATTCTTCTTCTTTATCTTCATTCTTTGTCCTCCAATCTCAGCCATATTTCCAGAGATCTGTACCTGAAACACCGCCCCCCTAAAAAAACCCTAGAATAAATCTCATCTAAATCGACCACCAATCCCATTCCTTTTAATCTCCAATGGCAAGCTCCGACTCCACTCCCTCCGTGCCTCCCACCGCTCCTCTCTCCTTTGTAATCTCTCTCTTTCTCTCTATATCTCCAATATATATATATATATATATGTATGTATGTATACATAAATTTCGATATTGAAATCTGGGTTTTGGGTTTAGATTGAAGTAGTGTTTGGTGCTACTGATTTTTAATTGCTGTTGTTTTTGTTTTGTGTGTTTGTTCAATTTTCAGAAGAAGGAGAACATAATGCCTATTAATTCGAAGATTGCGGTATGTTGAAATGTTTTAGGTTAAGTGTTAGTTGAAATATTAAGTTTTTGTGAACCTAAGGTGTTTCCCCAATGTGGGTATTGTTGTGTGTTTCTCAGGAATTGACTGAATCAAGGCAGGAACTTCTTAACAGGATTCAAGGATTGAAACAGGTGACTTCGATTAACATCCTATCTAGCATATATAAATGTGTGTTACTACTTTCTACTTTTGGTTCAGGCTATAAAACAGATTCTTGTTTGACATTTAGGATCTACAAAGTTGGAGGTCGAAGTTAGATACTCAAGTTAAGACCTACCGCGATGTAAGTTTTAGCACTTTAGTCTGCTGGGAATCTTCTTCTTTCCTCAATTTTGCATCATACATGGAATATATGCTTTGCTTGTACATGCCCTCGTCTCCTTTTGGCCTTTGCATGAACTGAAATGTGACTTTTGGTATTTGTCATGTGTATTTTCCATGCCATTCTCGAGCTTTTATCTGTGTTTGGATCATGTATATTGTTCTTTCTCATTTCTATGAGGAAGCTTTTGTCTTAAACATTAGTTTGGATAAGATCATAAGATTTTTTTCCCAACCGTTTCATGATAGGATTTTGCCTTGAGTTCATGGATGTATTGACAAAGTTGGGATTCAAGAATTGGAAATTGATTGGATGGATATTGTGCACATGTTATGAAAGTATTGATAGGTATAATAATTTTCTAAGGATTGAGGATACTAGAATTATTTGAAATGTATGCAAATTTGGGTGTGTGTAGGAGTGAAAGAGGTTACCATGGTGGATGGATTAGGAAATTGAGAGCTGAACAAGGATGTTGGCAAAAAGATATTCATAGGCAATGTCCGTGCCGCATAGATTTTCAAGTTAAAACTACAATTAAAGACAGAGAAATATGAAGTTTCAAATTCAAGAGGGATCTGTGTAGTTATAGATTGAGACTGAGGAAATAGGCTTTGAAGCCATAGATTTAACTCCACCTACAGCCCAGTTATATCGTGGAAAGGGTGAATGTAGCCAGCAAGCAGTGTGCCTGCTCTGAAAGAGTGTACCTTTTCCATTGCTGTCAAAAGCCCTCAGGAAACCAAGAACTAAAATTTTTGGGTTTCCTTTTTTAAAATCACTGCATATCCGAGCAGATTACTGGCTATTCAAATTGACTTAAGGCATGATATCCACAGTATTGCTATTGAAATTTGATGCATCTTTTGTTTTTATCATTCCCACCAATTCTTGGTGTATATGTAAGGTATCTTCTCTGGTATGCTTGTTTTAAGATCACTATGAAATATTCAGGTGCTGGACAATGTCCCATGACCACTTGCTGACCTGCTTTCATGCTCTGCATGTAATGAATAAGAGATCACAGAACTGAACAGATTTTATTTCCTTGCTTGTTGGGTCATATACCTGAACAATGTTCTGTAGACATCCTTACTCCCTCTAGCCCTTACCAATTTAGTTTTGCAAATAATTTGCTATGCTTTTGTTGTTATTTGAACTTGTCAATTGCAACTCCTTTTCTATTTTCTTTCTCTTTGCAGGAGCTTTCTGAACTCAAGAAATCACTCAATGTTGAAGTTGAGCAACTTCGATCTGTGAGCAACACTCCTATGATATTTTCCCTACTTTGATTTTTGACATTTATCTCTCATATATATAAGTTTATTTTGGGTAAATTTTCTTTTCTTTTTTGCATGATACTAGGAATTTCAAGATTTGAGGACCACTCTCCAGCAGCAGCAAGAGGATGTTACTGCTAGCTTAAGAAACTTGGGGGTAAGCTATATTGGAAGTTTGTAACTTGTGCCTTCTCCATGGGCTGTTCATTAAGTCATTTCCTTGCAACATTTTATGCTTTTGAAAACCAATATGTGAACTGATTATTTTGAAACTCTTGTAGCTGCAGGATGTTTCAGGAGAAGTTAAAGAGGCTGAAGTTGCCAAGGTTGAAGACAATGATGAGAAAGTTCAAGTTTTACCTAAAGAGGACAATGATAAAGACACTGAATAACAGATATATTTCCCTAGCATTCTTCTTCATTTTAGAGCTTATCCTAGAGGAGATAAGCATCTTTCTGCAACTCCTTTTTGTCAGTTTCGTCCATTGTCTTTGGTAAGTTAAAAAAAAATCCCATCTATCTGGTCTATCTCAAGACAGATCTCTCATCTGAAGTAATTGATATGGAATGGTGTTTGTCTAGTGTTTTTTTTTCATTATGCACTTGGCTATGTAGCTTGTAATAGTATCGTTTCATCCATTTGGCAACTATTATAAAAACAATGTCCCTCTTTCATAACTGTTTTGACTGGGTCTTTTAGACTGTCAATATGTCTCTATTTGTATTGAAGGTAAGAAGAATATTGAATTTCATGCTTTAACATTAACGTATTTTCTGCTATAGGTTGAAGTATGAATTAACACAGATTTGCAATATGAGATCCTGGCTTGACCTGTTTTCCATTTGTGCAGTGTATGTCAATGCAAATTGTGAGTGACCTCTTAGGCCAAATCATATCTGTTATCTATCTAAAAAAAATAGAAAAGAATTTATAGTTATTCAACTGAGGTCTCTCTCTTCTCTATTATACTTAACAGAATGAGCTAGTATATGCCAAACACTTTATTTAGTGTTTTTTTTTATTTTTTATAATGAAAATGACATCCTATTTATACTTTGTGCCATTGTACTTTATTTGATGAGCTTGGAATTGGCTTGCAAACCTATATAAATATGTTTGCTCAATGAAAATTGCAAATTTTAGAGGGCGTTTGGACATAGCTTTTTTAAGTTGGCTTATAGCTTATTTTCAAAATGGTGTTTGGCTTACTTTCTAAAAAGCTACTTATCAAACCATCATTTAAAAAAACAGTTTATACATGTTGCACATTTTGAAAAAAGCTACTTAAGAAAGTTTCTTTTAAAAATAGCTTATAACTTATAAGTTATTTATCCAAACATGCCTTTACTGGAGAAAATGAAGTGCAACTTAGTGCCATGTGAGTCTCCCACCTCTGCGGGGTTCTAGAATGGACAGTGAGATGCATGCAATTTTACCCTTGTTTATAAAGAGGTTGATTAATGTATTTTTGTATCAAGAAACTACTGGGAGCACAATTATGAAAAAAATGAATTTTGAAAACCTTTGGGATTTTAGAACTTGCGAAATGGAAAGAGAAAGGAAGGAGAAGAAAAACAACTCTTTTGTGGAGGGCCAATAGGGACGTTTTTCTCCTTCCCTCCAAGCTAGAAACCAAACATAAAAAGAACCGATAATTATTATTTTCTCTTATAGACTGTTCACATTTGTGCTTAGTTGAAGCCTTGTTTGGTTTTGCTGAAAGGCTAGTTGTCTTTTTAACAGGGTTTCGTTCATGATTTTTTGATTCTTCTTTTTTCTTTCTTTCTTGATAAATCCAAGGATATCTACATATAAATATCTACTACTATTCAGGGAAAGGGTGAACCGGGCAAATGAGGAGGGCCAAGGCTTGAATCCGTGATTTACCTCTTCGCTTTTTTTTTTTTTTTTTTTTTTTCTGTTAATTGGATGTCTGGTCAACTTCCATGTATCTTGATTAATTTTCGAATCTGTGTAAAACTTCATCTCACATAAACTGGATAATTACCAAGCACCTACGAGATTTTAAACCTGATATGGAGGGAGCAGAAGCCTTTAACTATCAGATCAATCCTTCGAATTCAACTTTCAAACTCTTTTTAATAGACTCATGTCCAAATCAGTCAACTAGAAGTAGCTTCATTTTTTCCTCTGCCCTTTGGCAACCTCCAATTAACATGTCTCATGGGGAGTCAAAAAGCCCTTTTATGTCTAATAGTAACAAACTCTATATTGATGCAAGTGGGGGATATTAAAAATTCATATAGGAACCCTAGTTTGGGTAATGAAAGGTACCCCTGTGATTCTGCTTAAAACTCAAAATATGAGGACAGAATTAGTCTTGGGATATAAAATAGCACTCTTAGCTCATATTTATTCAGTGTAGAATATTCACAGGGGTCCTCTTCATTAAAACTTAAATAGCATAATTTGACCTACCTATCACTGCTCAAGCATATTATACTCATCAAAAACTTGACATCCAATTATGTGGGCTCCATTCCACATGAGCCTGACAAATTTTTCAGTTAAAGTTTGGCCTCTGAAAAAAGTATTATTATGGATCCCCTGGTTGGTAGGTTTGGAGCAGCCTTGCTGATGGGTCTTTTGTTTGCTCCACTTGACACAATATACATCGGTCTTTTTGTTGGTGGTGCATAACACTGCAAGAGACTTACGAGCCTTTTTTGGGTAAAGCAAGACCACATGGTGCTATATATACATATATATATATGTATATATTTATATGTTGGGGGTTATTTGACCCATTATTAACTAGTCTCTAGATACAAGAGATCTACAGTCCCTAGTGATAGAGCTAGGCAACATAGAGAGCTCTTTTGACATTCTGAAGCTCAAGTCAAAAGTGAACCTCAGAACACATTTATCCTTTGAAGTTGCCTTGAGAACTAAAGGGGAGGTCATTCATTCCAGGTTATAGCATCATTATATTTGTGGGCATAAAAAGTCATAAAAACCAGTCAAATACAGATGGCATAAACACAAGGCTATGTTATAATGAAGTAACATCACTTTTAGAAGCTTGAAAGGCCAAGCAGCTATAAAGATGAGCACTAACACTTAGAATCATATGAAAATGTAAAAAGGCATGATGAGACCCCTTTGAACCACCCATAATGGAGAAATAGGATTCTTAAGTTCACAAGGAATATAAAATCACACATTTTTGGTTAGTTTGACCAATTTACAGTCACCTATTTCTCAAAACAAGATTCCTGCAATCCATTCAACTTCATTGCCAAGCCTCACCTTCTTATAATTTTGAGGATTAGAATTTCTTTAGTATTATAGAGAACAAAACTTTTCTTTACATATTCATGGACAAAAGTCATCAGAGAGAGAGTTTGGATATCGGGTATGAAATATACACCCGAGACTATTATTACAAAGTATGAAATATTTGTAATCTTGGAAGACAGGAAATGAATGTAAAATAGCTTACAGGCATGTTGATGCCTTCGAAGTGCGCTTATTTGTGCCCAGGATGATTACAATTACAGTTACATCATCATGGTATTTCCTTCTCCTACCAGCTGGTATACTCATTAACTCGTCTGTACTGAAACCTGCAATGGTGATGGTGAAGATAAGGCTTTGAAAACCTAGGAACTGAATCATACGCTAACATAAAGCTGCTTTGAATTTAGGACTGATGGCATAAACTTCAAATGATATCAATATGGCAGTCAAAATCCTCTATGTTATTCTATACTTTGCCATTCTAATTTACAAGATTTCTAAACCAGGAAGTTTGCAAACACAAAAATTAAAATCAGCTGCAGAACATTGAAGGTACAAGATTGTACCTGCAGAATCAGCTGCTCTGGCTACAAGCTGCTCCAATAGAAACTTTGCTGGATCCCCAGAAGGACTGTTCAAGATATAGGAATGTACAAGATTCACTGCCTCGTCATTGGTGAAGAAGTCGAACAAACCATCACTCCCAATTATAACAAAATGATCAGAACTTGATACTTTGTGGACATGCAGTGAAGGTTGTATGGAGATATATGGAGGACTTATAAGGTTACGAACTCGAAGAATTCCCATCAAAGCATCATTCATATTTTTCTGCACAAAGAAACAAGAATTATTTGTTTCTTCTTGAGGTATAATTCTAATAAAAGTGCATGTTACACAAGCAAGCTCTCTTCATCTGTCAGTCCCAACCAGAGGACTCACTATGCCAAATCTAGATCAGTTTTACCCCTTCTTGTATAGTCACTTATATAAGTTTTTCCTACTTGCATATTGTTGTTGAACCATCCATATGAGAAACATGGACACATTAATACCTTCCTCAGGAAAATTGTGGCAAATAAGATTGAATCAAGGAGCCATACCACTATAATATGGTAAGAGTTTGCCTAATGGTGTTTGATTATGTTCTAGAAATGCTTGTCACCATAAAAAATGCTTAACACCATTGGTGTAATTCAGAAGATGTATGATTGTGGACTTCAGTTCCTTTATCATAAGGCAACCCCAATTTGTCAGCACACAGTTATATGTAGTGTCAACTTCCGGTACTTTTGCCAAAGAGCACTAGTTTGGTTAACTTGTAATAGGTGAATTCTACAATGACAAGGTGCATGTGATGGTTGTCCTAATCATAGAAAGACACAATTAAACTCCATACCTTTTTCAGGTATCCAACTCCAAATGCCCGAGTGACCTTCAATTTCCCTTTCACTTTTCCAGCTACAATTGTTGCAGGGTCATCTGGATGATCATGTATAAGTTGATTTCTTTCAACTTCATTGTCTGCTGTATGACTGTCAGTGAGCTGGATAGCTTGCAGCTTCTTGCTTTCATTCATATCACTGCCTTCACCATAAGTTGCTAATACAGCTCGACTATCACCTAAATTGAGTATATACAAGTCCTTCCCATAGAGAAGTACAACCAAGACACAAGATCCAATAGACACTAAATCAGGGCGGTCATCCATTTCCTGTTCAACCATGTACAAGAAATCATTCTCAGCCTGATTGAGAGCACGTTTAAGGCTATCAAGGACCCGATGCTGGAATGAATGAGATGATTGTTCCATTTCACCACATGAAGATCTCTTGGTGAAGTAGTTGACAAAGTAATCCTCATTACCAGTTCTTGAAGCAATTTTTGCATCACGGTTAGCATCATTATCTTCCAAAATATACTGGAGGGACCCATCTGTATCCAAACAATCGGACTCTACAACAGAATCTTGTTTCAGTTCCCAGTCTAATAAGTTAAGGTAGAAACCAATAGTCTCATACAATGTTCCGGCCAAAAAATCAGCCGCATCTCTTCCATTAAAGCCATCATAAATTGAACAAAAAAGCCACCCATTTTCTTCAGAACAAACAGCTTGAACTCGGTCTTCGCCGGCAGCACCACCTGCCACTTGTACTTCCATAGCATTAAGGAAACCTTCACTTCTTGAAGGAGCACTCATTGATGTTAACGAAAAGGAACCGTATTCAGATTGTTCATGTGGAGTGGAAGGACTACAACTTAAGTTTGACATACTGCTTTGGAGAGAAGATGATAATAGATCCAACTTTGAAAGGGAGGGTGAAGAAGGAATTTTTCGAAATGAATTAGGGGAGTCCCAAGTTGGAAGTAATTCTGCCCCAATTAAACCATTGCAAATATTCGTGTTGGCCAGTGTGGCATTGGCACTAATGGCAGCCCCAGATAGGCAAGAGAAGGAACTGCTGGCTCTTCGGAGTTTAATCCCATGAGAAGCTTCATATCCATTGGGTAGGTCACCAGGATGACTTAGCTTGCCATTGCATTGATAACCAAAACTTACCTTAATTTCTCTGCCAGGATCATTTGTACTTTCTCCAAACATCATTTATGTCTGAAACAGTATAACTATCTCCATCAGTGATTTACATAACAAAGAAAGCCACAATCTCAGATAATGCATGTGATACTACAAAAAGGACAATTTTATCCAGAAAGCAAATAATCAAGATATTCAAGGAGCTACCTACTTGAGTGGGTCACTGTTAAGGATCAATAGCGTGAGAAGAATTAACCCAAAAAAATGAGAACCTTCAACCAAGGACCATATAGCAACTATTTAACAGCATTTGTGGAATCACTTTCTGAACATATATCTATGTATAGTCCCCAAGCTTACCAAGATACAGAAAATTCAGAATCTGAAAGTTACACAAAGTATTTGATAACAGACTCTAAAATGACAGTGCTGCATGCAACAAGTGTTAAGAGACTCCAATTAATACAACTGATACAATAACTCGCGAGGTGGGTCTCTCTACTATACTGGTGGAACTGATCAACCTGTAGTGAAATAAGATTTATTATGTTTTATTATGTAATGCCTTGTTAGAATAAAAAAGACCGGTTCTTCATTTGCTCAAGCAGGGCCAATGCTGTACTTAAAGCTGCTGAAACATAATTAAAGTTCAGCAAACAAAGAATCAAATTTATATTGACTGTCCTGTATAATTTTAAGTGCCTCATATGGTATTTTCACTAGTAAGATAGGAAATTTGAGTATTCTCTATCAAGCATTAGCCAAAAGATTGTTAATTTGTTAAATAATAAGTTCAATAACTAAAATGAATCCTACAACTCCAGATCTTGTGACTCATAATTGAACCCACAGGTTACTTTGAAAGGTAATTGCTGAAATGATTGATTAAAACTCCCTGCACGGAGATTTAGAAACTACTAAAACTAGTAGTAGCGACTCCTAGCTATGAAATATCAAAAATTGTCACCCAGTTCAACTTTTAAAAAGAAACAATTGAAATCACTCAGTCAGAAGAGTGTTTCTTAATGACCAAAAAAAAAACGTGTTTCTTAGCCCAATAGTGTCTTCATCATAGAAGATGAATCATACACGTGCAAGCAAAAGATCCGCATTCATCAAGCGAAAAAAAAACCTAATCTTTACATGCATTCCTTTCTCTGTGTTTGCATGAACAAATCCGATAAAACCAACCACAACGTCCACAACATAGACGCAGATACACCATACTACATACATATATATATATATATATATGAACAAGTCAATCGTGGAGAGGATGAAAGAGCACTAACGGAGACAAGCCGAAAATCGAAACATGAATCGGAGATTAAACAAACAAGCTAACCTCTTCGGATCTCCAAATGCAAAATCCAGATCGCTGGTGAAGACCTTCGAGTCCAAAACAGGAATTATATAGCCCCGAATTTAGATATATATACACCCACACACCAGATGTGTATGTATCGTTGAAACTCTGCAGAAAGCGAGAGAGAGAGAAAGAGAGAATCTGAGAGGAAATAATGGGCGTTGGTGTTGAGTTGGGGGGAATTTGATTGGGAAAATAATTGAATGGCTAGGAAGAGACTTCGCTTAATATTCCTCTGTTTTGACAGCAATAAGAGGGAAAAGTGCCGTTTTCGAGTTTCATTTGTATTTTCTCTCTGAAAATTCTTCAGATGCGAAATAGTCTCCTTTCTTTCATTCTATTTACGTAAATGCCCCATTTGCTAGGTATAAATATTATTAAAATCAGGATTGTTCAAAAATCTATCCGATCCGGCCATCCCGACCAAGCCCGACCCGACCTGGTCCTATTCTAGGTGCATATCAGTTTAAATTTCTAAGACCGAACATATCTGGCCTAGGGTGTTGGGCCTTAATTTTGTCAATACGGTTTGACTCAACCCGATCATTTTACGTTTAGAAGTGAGTTTTTCAATCAACTGGACCAAATTCAATCTCGAATCAACCGTCCATTGGGTCAGAATTAGCTTTAATTTTTTTCAACTCTAGAGATTCAGACCAGGCGTCGATAACCACCAAACTCGATCTGACTCAACTCGTGAACACCTCTATTTTAAATCCCGCGAGATAGCATAGAGACAAATTGTAAGTTCAATTTTGAAATTTGACAACATTTTGGGACCATGTGCCCATTTGCAAGGTATAAAGGCTACTAAAACCCTGCAAAATATTATAGGGATGAGTTGTAAATTTAAATGTTTTGAGTTTGAAACTTGATAACTTTTTAGAACCGAGTAGGGGTGGACATTGGACAAGTCGGGCCTACACAAATAAAATTTTTCATCGAACCCAAAACCAAATTCCAAACATGCATATTTCACATAAATTTTGTTTAATATATAATTGTTTCTCTGTAAATAATATTGAATACAATAAAATTTAATTATATATATATATATAATATTAAAATATTAAAAATATATTATTATATATTTTAAGTTGGACCGGGTCAAGCTAAATCCATCTTCAAAGACAATTTTCAAGTCTACTTATTAAATTAATTGGGCCTAAAAAAACCTCAAATCTTATAATTTATGAACGGGCTTGGGGGGCTTAGTGGGCTCGCGGGCCCATAGCCACACCCACGACTGGGTGATAAAAAAATTCTCTCGTAATTTTGGCATGAATAGTATGCCTTTGACCAAACTTGAAAAAAATTAGTCGAGATGAGTGTAACGTGACCTGAACACTCGTGACCGGATAACTCAAAAAAAAATAATTTTATTAAAATTCACAGTAAAAATCTCCTATTACCCGAATACATGATGTGTGTTCTCTGCTACTTATACACGTGTAAAGGAGGGAATACATGTGAAGGAATGAAATAAAACATCTTTTACAGTTAATATTGACGGGATGCATAAACATTTTAATGGTTTGTGCTTAGATCAACTTTTTTTTACCAGCTTTCATTTTGTTAGCATTTTTCAACAAAATTTAGTTTTCTATTTTATTGGCTTTTAGCTCAAAGTTTTTGATTTTTTTCCAATAAAAAAAAAACAAGTTAAAAAAAGCTAATCCTTCCTTAATAACATTTGTTTGTGCATGGCTTTTTTTGTTCTTGGGAATAGTGTATGACTCTTCAAGGTATTGGATGGTTATACTTCGTTTTAAAAGTAATGTAAAATGTTCTAACGAAAGCAACAACCCAATTAATGCGGCATTCCATGAACATAAATTGTTCTTAAACTTTGGGGACCACATTTAATTAAGTAAGTTAAAAATTAGTTAATAAGCTAATCGAAACGAGCAATTGTCATAGCTCCGCCTTTAACTGTTCTTTCAACCAATAATTGTTTTTTTTTTTTTTTTGGTCAATGAACATGGAGGGAGAAATGCACATATATCAACCTAGTTTGGCCCAATTTGAGTGTTACAAGCCTGTTATAAACTAAATAAATTTGCAACAAGTAAAACACAGTATATAATAAAACAAGTTCTTCTGGAACTGTCAAATAATAATTAAATAGTTTTTTTAGAACTATGGAGATAGATCTTCTTGATCACCCAAGCATGTCTTGCTTTCATAAGACAAAACAGAATAATAAAATAGTTCTTCTGGAACTGGAGATAGATCTTCTTGATCACCCAAACATATATTGCTTTCATAATACAAAAGATAGAAATACAAAAGATAGAAACAATAGAAATGAATGTAAATAATGTACCTACACTTTTTGCCTTTTTCTTTCTTCTTTTTTCCTCTTCTCTTTTCTTTTCTCTTCTTTCTCTCTCCCTCTTTTCTCTCTCTTCTTTCTCTCTCTCTCTCTCTCAATCTCTCTTTCTGTCTCTTTCTCTTTTTCTTTCTTTTCTTTCTTGCTTCCTCTCTTCCGTTTATATAGGCAAATAAGGGGTAGCTTACAAATCACGTGCAGGCATCTACCAGTCTGTCCATAACAAAGCCATAATTGTTGCATTGTTATGCTTTTAGGCAGCATATATTGACTTAGTTGAGGCAATTTGTTTTATATTGAACCCTCCCAAGTACTATGAGTTAGGCCTAGCAAGCTTATAAATCACATTTCCCTAATAAGACGTTGAGTCTTGGATTTTGAGTGATGAATGTGTACACATCAAAAGTACAAAAAACAAAAAAAAAATACAGCGAGGAAATACCACCCTTGTTTTTAAATACTAACTTCATTGCGATTTTTTACCGTTCGGGTATTTGTTAGCTCCCCTATTGTAAAACTTAAATCTGAGTGATTGCAGTGGATACTATTGTACCATTGAATATTGGTCCTGAAGCACGTAAAGGCCTAATGCTAACTTTGAAAGTTCTATGTGCCCTAAACTCATGGGTTTCAAGTTATTTTTGATAAAAAGTGGGGATAGCTTTGTAAACTTGAGAAGAGTTTGTTTTTCCCATTTTCAAGAATTATATGGACACCACTATTCATGAACCCTACAACAAGTCTAGATATGGTGGGGACACAAGAGCAAGACACCCAAGAAGATTCAAGCCCCAAACTAGATCGCTTGTGGGCCATGCAGCTTATTGTGGATCGAATTCAGTACAACCCAAAGATACCACATTGTGGCCACGCATTTGCAGATGGTGATAGATACAATCCCAAAATCATGAAGATCATGACATGTAAAGATTATCTGTTATAGATAACTTGAACAGATTCCATGCAAGCATTGGTATGGTTGATCAACTTGATAAATACGAAAAAATCATATCTATCACCATCTGCATATACATATCTACCATTCAACCCAAAAATCATGATACAAAAAAATAAAAACAGTCCAGTACACAAGACTTCTGCCACTGAAGGGACTAAAAAGGGTCAGATAACTCAAATGTATCCAACATTACCTCCTAGAGGCGCACAAAAGAACTTAAAGAACCAAAAATCTAACCAATCCGGCCTCTTTGGGTCGGTTTGATTTGGGTCTGTGAAGTGTTTGGTTCGGTTCTGGATTTAAAAATTGACAAATTTATATTTTTCAGTTCTCGATTCCATTTGTCTGGACCCAAACCGAACCGAGAACCGATCCAAGAACCAAACCGAACCTGATCTTTATATATCATAAAAATTTGTATATAAGTTGTATATATGTCATTAGATTATTATTATTTGTACTTAAATATTTATTGATTTTTATTTTTATGTCATGTTTTATTTTTTTTAAAAATTAAGAATGCAAAACCAATCCTATTGTTTTATTTTTTAAAATAAATAAATCAAATAATATACATAAAAGTAAACCCAACCCGGCCCAGCGCGAAGTATGGACCCGATCCGAACCAATCAAATCGAGCCATGTTAGTTCGATTCAACTTTGGATCCAGAAATATAAAACCGATCAAGTTCTAGTGGGTTCTGAGTCTAGCACAGACTCAACCCAACCCGATACATGCACACCCCTACTACCCCCACGTGTAGAGAGGTGTTTCATGAGGGAGTTTCTATGTTTCGAACTTGTGATGCCCAAGTCGCAATAAAAAATAAAAAATAAAAAAGTCAATTTAGAACCAACCAACCAACCAGGTGTGCCCAAAGCAAGTGGATCTATAAGAACAAACAGAAACTGAGCCCAACCACATGTCAGCCCGAGCCGAACCCACCCCAGATAGACTATCTTGTGAATGGGCTCTGCCATAAAGCTCAAGCTGATGTGGGTGACTTTCTGCTGGGCTCCTTGTCAGAAGAAACATAAACTGAGCCCAACCTCATGTCAGCCCGTTATATTTCTATGAGGCCGAAGCTTATCAGGCTAAAGCAAATGGATTAGAAATGTGTTCATAATTCACCAAGAACTAAATGACATTATCAGAAGAGTTCAAAATCCATCAATTTCCCAGCATATATGCAAGAATTGAAATTCAAAAGTTCGAACCTCATGCACCACTGCAATTGCTATTGTCACAGCCTTTATAAATTTTCCTATATAATATGTACAAGTATCTTCTCATACATTATAGTCATTTATACAGTGAAATTAATAGTCAACAATTATTCACACTGGCTGTGTAAAAGATGATGTTCTAAACAGCAGTAATATGGCTATATATATATATATATATATAGAGAGAGAGAGAGAGAGAGAGAGAGAGAGGATAAAAAATCAAGGGAGCATAAAACAACTAATCACTAGAGCAGTAAGAATTTCTGCATAAATGACAAATACCACATACAAGCCATTCCAGTTATTCTTAAACACAGTTCCAATGGTGATTTCCTAGGATTTTTACCCATGCGAAACAATGATACTGCTCCAAAAACAAAACAGTAGTTAATACTGAGCAGCAAGAAATTACACTAATAACTAAGGCATTTCCTATAACACTAGCCTTTAACCCAAAGAAGCAGACCATCTATATAGAAGTGATAAATGTAGGTTCAAGCGCCAAATCTAGGATCCAACGCTGTAAGAGACTTTTGTCATTCCCTTCTTTGTCCGTATTTGAGAAACCTGAGCAAGATATGAAAACACATCACTCAAGTAAATGCTAAAGAGACATAATAGAAGATGGACTCCTAGGAGACCCAAAGGCCACAGAAATATTACAGAGGTTGGCAAACTTGAAGGAGATGAAATGTGGAAAGTAATGGACAACAAGGGAAGATGAAAGATGGAACAGAGAAGTTATCCATTGACAATGGCAGCCACTGGGTGGATCTATTATGCCATGGGCAATACAAGGACTAAACTTGATTGAATATGACCGCATAGATTTAAAGAATCTTGAAGGCACGTCATTACATGCATTGAACACCAATCAATATCAATCAGAGTTAAAACAGATCTATATCAGTACCTTCAAGCTCATGATCTCTGAAACATCAGAAACATGTGTTCCCCCACAAGGGCAGCCAAGACTGTCCCCTAACTTCACTATCCGAGGAGCACTTCCCTGTATGAGTTGCAAAAGTAGGTAAGAATTAGTCCTCATAATATGTAGCTGAAACTGAAGGACTCTATATTGGCAGGTAACAAATTTATAGACAACCAGCTTGATGCAAGGTCAAAAAGAATTTGATCAAACTTCTTTCCCCATATTTGATAGTCAATCCCTATTGATTAAGGAAAAGAAAAAATAGTAATAACTCATGTTTTATATCTGCCAAGTACCAAGAATTTGCTTCAATTAACACTCGTCCAAACAAATGGAGTTATAGCACTACCTAGATTTGCCTTTGGTTAGTATCTCACAACCTATAATTCGGACGAAATCAGGCCTTATTAACACGTTGAACAGAGCTTAATGACTGTTCAACAAAAGCAAAATATTAAAAAAGAGAGAGACCACAATGCACTATCTGTAAGGCCTCTCCAAACATGAACTTATTATCTTTTTCTCACTGTAAGTACATTACACTAAGGGCAGCTCAATTTTCACACAAAGTGCAGCAGTACGCAAAGAGATAATGCTTGTAGATTGGTAATCAAAATTGGACCTTGGGGATGTAATCAGGTAGGCAGCCACCACACAGCTCAGAAGCTTCTTCATATGGTAAAATAGCAGCAGAAACCTGAAAGAAACATGGACGTATTTGAAGACATAGATCACATAGGATGTAAGAAGGGGAGAAAGAGACAGAAAGAGAAGAAAAAGAAATTAAACATACTTTCCCTCCCTTAGAAATTAATTTATTAGCTTCTGACTCCAACTCCTTTTGCTTACTTTGCACTTCACTCTGTGGAATTGTACCTTTATATTCAACAAATGGCCTGGTAAAAGTGCATTTCATAAATACCATCTCCGGAAAACAAGACTCAAACAAAAACTAGACATCTTGACCAAAAATGTATCAGCATGCATAGAAGAACATGAATGTGAATCTAGAGATTTATTTTCAAGAAGTTTGGGGGAAAAAATGGCCAGAAAGAGATCACCAATAAACTCCATGGTTTCCTGTTCCATGCCCTCACTTTGTCTTCCAAAAAAATCTGCCCTGCCACTACAGTTATTTTGATACTTTTTTGCAGATTATAATATTCCCATGATAGTATCACTATTGGCAATTACGTGAGGAAACAAGAGTACTGGACGTGATTGAGAGCACATGTTACAAGATAAACAACTTCTAAAGTACAATATTCTGAGCACATGATAGAGCAATAATAAGAATTGATAAGTAAAATTTTCTTCAGTTTACGCAAACAATTTGCAGTACATACAATAGATCCCTTCGCTTCACAACAGATCTGAATCATACCCATCAGGAAAATGATAGGCTTTGCCTGGCTCTAAATGACCCAGTCCCACATTCCTCGTACAAACGTCCAGCAAATGCCCAGCTGAGTGCAGCCTAAACAAAGTACAGATCCAAAATATGGGAGCAAGAACAATTTAATGGATTTTAGTCCAGGAAGAATTGTTAGAAGATAAAATAGACCAATAGACAATCGCAGGCTGCAAAGATAAGTAATTAAAAATTTAAGTTTGGTTCAGCTACAAGCCTGCACACATTGAATAAACATATAATTATTTGGCAAATAGAATACCAACATATGTTTCAAAGGAGTTGTGTACTCGTATTCATAGAAAGGCGAAGTGTTTGCTAACACTTCAACATATATTTTGATGCATATGTTCCACCAACCAAATTTCAGATTACTCTGCATACTAAATTACTATTCTTCCCTGAATTTTTTTTTTTTTTCATTGCAATCATGTGTAAGTGGTACAACTTTGGCAGGGTTGCACAAAAAGGGTCCTTGCTTAAATGGGTTATTGAACTAATCAGAACAGGTACTACACATAGTTCTTAGCCCAAAAGGCTGAGAAAGGAATGGTTAGCATATATGCATAGCACCTTACTAGTTACTACATTAGGCATTTTATATTAAAAATACAATTTAGGGAGAACCAATGACTCCTAATAATTTAAAACCATCAAGTTAATTTCCATATGTTTGTATACCTAGAATTAAGCTTGCGACGCGACTCATCAACATATAGGATAACTTCCGCCCCTTTCTTGAGCTTTGATTCAAATCCATTACCCGAATTCTCAGCAAACCCGTAGTGAAAAACCTGTTAATTATGACAGAACAAAATTAAATAACAAATTTCCAAGCTAAAAAATAAGAAGATAAATCAAACAGCTTAGTGTTATATCTATCTATATATCTATTCTAATATATAAAAAAAGAACCTTAATTGGTTACTTTAAAGCTAGATTAACAGTAGTTAGTAGGATAACTACTGCAGTTATTTATAAATTTAAAACTCTGCCTACTGTAATTACTTGCCGATATTGATAAGATCAATCTACCACGACGATTATCATTTCTGGCGATGAATTACTACTTCTGACAATGACTTCTATCTCCAACAATAATCCAACATTGCACACACATCGTGTGTGCACAACCTCTAATATATATTTATATATACGCGCGCGCGCGCGCGTGTAGGTAAGTATCAAACAATTAGTACATTCAATTGAAGTAACTCACTACTCCGTCTTTCGATCGGACGTCGTTGACGATGAATTTGAAGTCAGGATCGGCCGAAATGGTGATGAATCCAGTATCGGCGGGCTGACCGCCACCTTGTGGATAGAAGATAGTAGAGTCCAACACCAAAGCACATCGGCCATCTTCACCCTTCCAGAAGAAATCGCTAACACATGTTTATTCAAAGTAGAAACCCTAAAAAAATTAGATGGATAAGAGTGTGAAGAAGAAAACCTGGAAGTAGGAGAGGAGGGTGGAGTTGGATTGAAGCTTCCACATGTCATCGAAATAGTCAAGCTTGGTCGGTTTTGCATCCATCGTCGTGAAACGTGATCCGATCAGGAGGAGATATATATACGTATACACGTCAACGGCCGGCCGCCTCTAGGTTCCTTCGTTGTAGGCCGCGGCCGTTGAGTGTAGGGAGGCAGTTCCGGAAGCCACGGGGAAATAATCTATGACGTCACATCACAAGTTAATCACACGAGGTCGAATCATATATATACAACATATATATATATTATATTAATTTCTATATTTTACTTTTTGTATATAACATTTTAAATATTATAATATTTTTAAAATACCATGTCACAAAAATAATTATTTAAATTACAATTAAATTTATATGATTATGTAACTCAGATAACATACTATATATATATATCACTTTAATAGTTAAGCAAACCATGGCTTATATATCACTTTAATAGTATTGCTATTATAAATTTTTTATGAAACTTAATATTTTGAGATTAAGTTTAATAAAAAATAAACTTTATCAGATGAATATAATTTTCTATCGAGAACAAAAGATAATTATAATTAAAAAAAAATATCTATATATATGTATATGTATATCTTTCAATTTTTTAGAAAGACGTTTGGTATTGTGCCTTAGATTAATTTGAGGGTCGCAATAGTGGAGTGTGAACTTATTCTCTTTAATCGACTCCAAAATGTTAAGTATTATTATATTTTTAATTATTTTTAAATTTTAAATTAATTATTAATAATATTTTTATTGTAAATTTAAATAAGTTATTAATCAGTGGATTGCGTGAATTGACATAGTGAATATAATAAAATTCTAATCATAAGGTGAGACTTATGATTAAATCATCATGATTAGAATTTTAATATGTTATAATTGAAGCACCGTTGAAAATTTCCTCCAAGACATAAGGTGAGACTTTGAGACTGGAGGAAAATTATCACACGCCGCCGCCATCCATTATTTGTGAGTTCACCATCATACTCGCTTAAAGGTAAAATTACTATGGCCGTCCCTCATGGAAGAGACGCGTCTTAGCATAAAGGTAAAGTTGTTCTATGATTGCAATGGCCATCACCCGTAACGTAGGTGCTTGTTGCGTCATGCATGACATCGGTCATAAGATCATGTATGACCTTGGCACGTTTACATTTTGGTGGTCGTCTCAGCTTCTATCCGCATCATAAACGAATTCAATCACTATAAATAAATATAGGTGTTCAGATATTGTTTTAAATATAATTAAAAATAAAAAATATATATAAAAAAAAGAGATATAGGTAAATTTTTAAGTTCTCTGTTGTATTTTATTTAGTTTTGTATAATTAATAAAATTTTGAATGGTTCAAAAGATCAATCTCTAATTGTTTCTAAAGAACTAATATGATAAATATTTGACAGTTCCTGAAGAATTATTCTTTATACTTTCTCTTGAGTTATTTTATCTATTTTATATATTCTTTTAGTTTTATAACATGTGCGTATTAACATATTACTGTTCGTTTGGTAATTTTTTTATAAGCAAAAAGTCAAAATTCTAAAAAAAATTATTTTTTGTTTTTTCTTATCTTATTTTATAAAAGTAAAATTTTTAACTTTTTTTTATTTATAACAAAAAAAAAATAAACTTTAAAAAAATTATACCAAACGGTCGTGTCAGGTAAGCCCTAACATAGTGGGATCCATTATGAGTACAGTTATCGTCTCCATTATGATTATAGTGGCCATCTCTCGTAATACAATGTCTAAAAATAACAAAATAACCTGATATCTCGAATTTTCGCCCCGCCTCTAATAGTACAGATATGGGGTGATATTAATTAAGGTTGGACGAGTTTGGAAATAAGGTGCAAAAAGTAGCCCCAACTCAAACACGTCCACTTTTTAAATATATATTTATTTTTATATGTATATATTTTATTAAAATATAATTATTGTGATTTTTTTCTTTATTTTTTGTAATTTTATTCTTTACTTCATCCATAATGTGTTTGAAAACAAATATAAAGATAAAGGAAATGGAGTGAGACAAGCTTGGGAGGACGGGTTATCATGGTAGGACAGGAATGGAGTAGGGACCCTCTGACCCAAACTCGCCCTATTGCCATCCCTAGGTACTTCTTAGCTTAGTAATAAGATTACTCCATCGCAAATTAAGAGCCCATTTGGAAACATTATATTTTTATTATTTTTTGCTTAAATAAGCATTTAGTGTTTGGTAGCAAGCTTTTATAATTTATAATAAGCTAACTTTTTTTTTCTTTTTAACGCTAATAAGCAAAAAACAAAAAGTAAAAAGCAAAAATTTTGAAGTATTTTTTGTTTATTCTACTGTAGTGAAAATTTTGAAAAATAATTAATTTTAAAAATAAATTAATATACTACAGTAATTAATATTGAATTTTTTTTAGCCTTGTAAAACATCACGAATATGCAATATAATTTACTTTGAGGGTTAATTGATTATTTTTGTATAAAAAAAGCTAAAAAAAAGACCTTAAGCTAGTATCAAACACCCCAAAAAACAATTTTTAAAGCCAACTTATTCTTTATGCTTTCTTTAAGCAACTTATTTAATTAAAAAAATTATTTCCAAACAGGTCCAGAGCGTCAAACTTATGTCATGAAGGCAAGTCTTAGCAACTCAAAACCATAGTTACCAAGAAACTCATTTTAGAGAGGGAAATGCGTTTCCGATACTGGTATGTTTTAAAAACTCTTGTGATACTTAACGAAAACTCTTAAAAATTTATAAAAAAACTCTTAAAAAACGCTTTGAAAATCTAAAATATTAATTTTTATACATTTTTTTTTCTTAAATTCTAACTAAGTATCTATAAAATTATTCGTGTAGGTTTTCATTTAACTTTTCCAAAAATTTCTCCTAAGTTTTTCAAAAATTTCCTAAAGTCTCTCGTAAATTTTTCAAAAGTCTCCACTAAGTTTCTTAAAAGCCTCATTTGAATTAAAAAAAAAAAAATTTATCAAAATTTTCAATCTTTTCTCATTTTTCATTTACCCCTATAAATTTTAACCGCGTTTCCATTTTTCCTAAAGTTTTCGCTTCTACTTTTCATTTTAATAACTATGGTCAAAAACACACATAATTTCCGCTTTCATTTTTCATTTTAGTAACTATGGTCAAAACCAAGCATAGAAGAAAGGATCTGATCCTCTTAAGTTTTGTAATTTCTGCTTAGATCCTATAAAATTTTGAGTGTTTACAATAAAAATAGTTTATTAATCCCTTATAATTTAAAAAAATTTGCACTATTTATCCAAAACTAACTTTTACCTTGGCTATCGCGCAAAATATTCCCGATGCATGCACCGGCTGTGTTTCTATTTGATAGGGTGCTAATGAGTAGCTGCGTGAAGTCAAACCTTATTATATCCTTTTCATTACGCCAATGGTATGGTTACATGAGAGGACAAAATAAGAAAATTTGCTAAACTCACATCTATTATTACTCAATTATCTATTCACAATTTTATTACTCCTTTTTATCGGCTTTTTATTTAGACATTTTGTTGTTTTTAATGTAAACCAAAACTAAAAGTTAGTAAAATAAAAATAAAAAATACAAAAATTATTAAGAAGCTTGTGAAAGTAGCTTAGGGCTTTTTTACCAGCTAATCCAAATGAGAAATTATTAAGAAGAGGATTGAAGATCCTGAATTTCATAAGAAAACTCAACATTGCTAAATTGATCAGTCCATAACCAACAAGGCAATAGATGCAAGATAGTAGCCAAAAAACAAACACAAGTGCTTAAAAATTAAAGGCAACATCTCTACCACAAGCAAAATTTTAGTTTAAAGAAACACAGAATCATATCTTTCTACTGCTGTCGGACTTCAACTTTCTTCTTCTGCCAGAGCCGATCGAGACCACTATCAGCATCTCCCTGAAAGTGAAGGGGGGTAAAAACACATTGAGTTGCATTGGAAAATTGAAAACACTTGGATGCATCAAAACAGGCAGCAAACAAGAGAATTGTGCCAGAGTGATTGTATATCCAAAACACAAAGAGCCACTGTAACAAAAATTGTAGAAATGAGGACCAAGACAACAGGTACAGGTATATAATGTGTCTGCAGAGTTGGTAAGATCAAAGAAAGAAAAAAAAAAATCTGTAGACAGAGCAATGAAATAAAAAGCAATAATAAAAAATTGTAAGCAGCAATATCAAAACAAAAGTCCATCCATTTTTTTCTTGATAAGTAACTACAAAAATATAGGACAGTCCGCAGTTCCCTGAAATAAGACATGAAAGAGAACATGTAAATACTTGAGGCTGCCCCGCCAATTCAATCTAGGCCGGGTGAAATTGAGTTCCCACAGTTTATCAATGAGAACCCATTTGGATCGGCCTCCCAACAGTACTGCCATTTTTACTACAAATTAGCAAATAAGAAAGATGAAAGAAATCAACCATCATAACTTTGAAAAAGTAAAAGAAAATAAAAGAATGGTAAAAAAGAACATATTTGTAAGCCTTTCTTGCAAGCAAAGAGAATACATAGACATCTATTTGCACAGATGAATAAGAGGCCTGCTTTACTATATGCCCGCAACGGAACGCAAGTGGCATGGAAGATAGCAGCACACTCAGTTCTCTCAAAGGCAATAAGCAAAACCTCCATCCTAATTCTCTCTAGCCATCTCCCTCTCTATAGCTTTAGAAGACTAAGCAAAAAAAATTGAAAATGAAAAACGCTCAGCTAGCAGCTACTTCATGACTACAGTAACATTTAACACATCAAACCCTCCCACTTGCTCCAGAAGACAACCTATTGAGAACCATTCCTCCATCCAGAATTTCTGGCATCTCCTTCACCTTTTCCCATATGCAACCAACTGTAATCCCATTGTTTATTTTTAGGATTAAACGTGCCAAACCCTCCCTTTCTCCCTCCCCATCCCAAAACCCCCAGCTCTCTCTCTCTCTCTCTCTCTCTCTCTCTCTCTCTCATTTTTTGAAGTCTCAAAAATTACATTGTCCTAAATCTACATAAAACCAAATCTACACCAATCACAGGAGAATGGATTGTGAAGCAAACAAAGCGCATTTAAGATGCTAAAAGATGCATACATGATACAATGTTAAATGGACAGCTAAGTAGATAACAATCATTCATACAGTCGGCAACACAAAAAAAAACGGAAAACAACCCAAAACAAAAAACACTCAACTTCAATTACCATACAATCAACTGAGAACCTGTTTACAAAATCACATCAGAAAAGCTTAAAGGTCACTTGAAGGGTAAGAGAAAAGGAACCTGAGCACGAACGAAACCACAAAGAGCAAAGGAGGAGAAGCCTCCAGTATAAACACCAGAATCATCCAAATGCCCAATGTTAATCTGGACAGATGCATGGTCCTTGGCAGTAATTAGCCTATTTGTTGCGGAACTGCAATTACATTACAAAGTTTAGACAAAATCACAGAATCCAAAACCCAAAAATTAAAAATAAAAAAGAAAAGCAAAAGTGCAATACCATTTTCTGGGGATGTAAAGATCCATGTTGAGACCCTCCTCATTCTGCATCTTGTCGAGTGTTTCCACTTGAGAGTAAAAGATCTAACGACCAAATTCAACAAGTAATACGGATCTTCTCATGTTGTAAATAGAAATCAAAGCAAAAGATTAAAAGTACCAGCTAAAAGTAACAATATCAATAGCAATTTTCACTAAAATGCGAACAAGTACACTAAAGCTAGTTTGGTTGCTCAGAAATACACAGAACAAAACACAAATGGAAACCGAAATTTTGAACACCAGTTGGACCCTACAAAATTCTCCACTCAAACTGAGCAGCTATGCATCATTGGCTCAGTCGATTCGTTCTATTCAAAGCCGAATCAAAATGAAATATATAGGTTTTTCTTTCTCACTCTCCTACGTTTTTTCTCAGTCACCAAACGGCGGGGTTAACAAACACCAATCAGACGTCACATTCACATAAAGATCAGATCTATAAAAACTGGAACAAGGTCATCAAAATTGCATACAAACATATAAATATATATATATATATATATATAGAGAGAGAGAGAGAGAGAGAGAGAGAGAGAGAGAGAGAGAGAGAGTACCAGGGGATGTGAACGATGGCTGGCGGAGGGTGAGAAAATGCGCAGAGAATTGAGCGAGCGCCGAGGTCTTTAAATGGGTTTTCCAGGTTAACCAAAGCCAAAACCCTAATTCGTGGCGAGTCCATAATTCGAGTTTTGGGCTGGCCCATGGTTCAAAACAAAAAAGAACAAATTAATAGTAGAAAGGAAGGCAGGCCTACCAGGCTTTCAAATAGGGCTTAGGGCCCATTCAATACAGTTTTTTTCAAGCTTTTTTTTATTTTATTTTTTTAGTTTATAAGTTAAAAAAAAGCTAAATTTTTTAAAATTTTTTACTTTTAACAATATATGATAAGCAAAAAAGCTTCAAAATCATGACTGTTTTCTCATAAGCAAAATAAAGTCAAACCAATAAAGTTTAAAAAAAAGTCCAACCAAACAGGCCCTTAATCATTAATGTATTCGGAGCTCCTCTCCGGCTTGGTTGCTATTTATGGGCCGTGAGAATTTCTGTCCTTACTTGACTGATATTTAGAGTTATAAAACCTACCAACCTACTCAATCTTAACTCGTATTCGACTCCATAAAAGCTAGTTCAAGATCAGCTTGTTATGTAATCAAGTCAAATTTAAACATATTTTAAGGCTCAAAAATTATCTAAGCTTGGCTTTAAAAACAAATCAAGCTTAAATTCATTAAGGTTATTAATCCAGACTTGAACAACCAGCTACTCAACTAGTTTATAGCTCTATTGGAAGTTCCCTTAGTGTAGAAAAATTATTTAGTGTTGTCCAAATATCACATTATCTTGCTTCACTTCTCAGAAACACAGAGAGTTTTCCTTTGTAGATGGGTACTCCACATGAGTTCACTCAGATTTGACCGCTATTAGGCAATGCAAAGAAAGACATCAAAGGCTAAATTCATAACTATGAGTAATTATTCAAGAAAATCATTACACCAAGTCATCGCGCTTATGTGGTGTGATATTTAATTAATATTATGATACATGTAAAAAATTTTACATGTCGAGAATTTTGCATTTAAAAGCCCACCATGCCGTTAAGATAATGTCTGTAATTTTTAAAAAATAGTGTCTCTATCTACACTTGTCATTATATAATAAAATGTCACAGCTACTTAAGTATTATAATATGGTATGACTGTTACTTTAGATAATTTCTCCAATAGGCCCGTCGGACTCCCATAGTCCCAAGGTGAGAGAAAAAGGTCCGGTAGCCGCCGGTACTAACTATCCATTATCCCTCTTAAATTACAATTAAAGACAAGCCAGAGAGAGTATGGTTATGAAATTTGAGACTGACCAAAAATATATCAAACTTGGGAGGGAAATCAAAAGATAAAACATTTTAACGAAAAATGAACAAAATAACAAAAAAAATTCACGATAATCCCACAAATGACTCTATAGCCTGTTTGTTGGCTTTCTTTTTTATTCTAAGTAATGACATAGAAATAAAAAAATTTGTACATAATAACTATATAAAATAAGTTGTCTTGTGATCCTTTCGTTTTCAATAAAAATACTCACTATTTTAGCTTGTAATTTCAACAATAAAAGAGTCATATCATTCTGGTAGACTTTTATGTTAAAAAAATTATGTAAAAAATAGAGTTGTCAATACAATTGCATGCCTACACTAAAGAAACTATATAACCTAACAATCCTTCTAGTAAGTCCAAACACAACCCTTTTGTACCAAGTGATAGAGCAACAAATTTGTATGGTCTATTTTTAGATTTTGGTGAGTTGCTTTTGTTAATTGCAAAAGAAATCTAGATGAAGAAACACTAGTGTGGTATCTGTTAAAGATCATTCGATGCTAAAGCTAGGTTTGAGATGATGAGTTTACAAAGTTTTTGTAAGGATTTTTTGATTATACATATCTTGGAGAAGGAGATTGCTTTATTTTACATCCATGATTGTGGTTCCCAGTACGTCTACAGATAGTTGGTAAAGAATGATCGTCTTTTCACATGATTATTCATCATTAGGCAATAAGATATTTGACAAGGTAGTTGTAAGAGTGATTGTCTACAACACGTGGCGCCTTTTGAGGTACTTGTCAAGTTGGCGTTGGAGTGTAAAAGGAAAAGTGGTTGTCCCACTATACATATTGTCCCTTCGGTAGTACGCAGCCAGGACATGGTCCCCACAAGCCAGTCGAGGGGATGGTCAACATGTTCCTGTTCAGTATACTTAGCCAAACTGATCGACCCTGGTATGCTTGACCACCACCTATTAAGCACTATCAATACGCTCTGTCCATTTCATGGTCTCCCTGGCCAGTCTCTTACAGGGTCTTGATCAGCTCTCGCTTAATCGTTTCCATCACTAAATATATAGTGTTTAGAGCTTGTAGAACTAGTTATTGTCGCTTAGATTTAAATTTTATAATCAAAGATTTATGAAATATGCAATGAAGTAACAATCATAACCAAAGTATTCTGAAAAATTGATGCTACTTTCTCACAACATATTTTGGGTGGACTCGTACAATTACAGAGCAATTTTACCAGTTCATGCATTTGGTTTAGATTCCTGTTTTTTGGTTTAGTTTTTCGAAAATTGGTGAGACATGTTTGATAAGTTACTTCTGAAAATTATTTTAAAAAACTTTATTCTAAAAACATCACAGTCACTAGTTTTCGAAAATCATTTTCACATGGAAACTGAAACAATACTGAAATGATGATGTTTTTGAAATTTTCAATATCTTCGTTTTAAATAACAAAATAAATAAAATTTTCAAAAAGTAGCCAAAATGATACACAATTTGAACTCACAAATGTTTGTCTCATTGAAATAAACCAGCATGATGTATATCATCCATAATTAAAGCCGAAATTATCTCCAAAGTGGAGTCATCAGATGCCAGTCTTTCCAATCTCCAGATTCTCCACTGCCAATTCTCTCTCTCTCTCTCTATACGTATAGAGAGAGAAAGAGTATATCTAATTAATAGTCCAACTAACAGCTCATCATCTCACAACGCACACAAACTTAAATACTATTATTTATTACTTTGTTAGTCAAAAAGACAAAATTAGTGGGTGTCCATCAATGAATGAATGAGCTGAATTCAATTCATACTTCAAGATCACAAGCAAAATTTTTGAACATGTCAAATGGCAACCCATGTAAATAATTCCTAACCCAATGGCATTTCCTCACATCCCTTATCATATGTAGTAGTTCTAAAAGCTACCTGCTGCCCACCATTCCAATTGCTCCATCAGAGAGAAAGAGAGAGAGAGAGAGAGAAACAAAAATGGCGAAGCCTACTGATGTTCTCGTGATTTGTGCGATGTTGATATTGGTCTCATCATCGGCCGTCGGCGTTGCTGCTGCTGCTAGCGGGGACCACCACCACCAGCTCGGCTGGCTTCTAACTCCGGCGACATCGGCGGCGTGCCGGGGATCGATCGCGGAGTGCATGATGGGCGGAGGAGAGGAGGAGGAGGAGGAGTTCGAGATGGACTCGGAGATCAACCGGCGCATCTTAGCGACGACGCGGTATATAAGCTACGGTGCTCTGAGTAGGAACACTGTTCCCTGCTCTCGACGCGGCTCATCTTACTATAATTGCCGACCGGGGGCTCAGGCCAACCCTTACTCTCGCGGCTGCAGTGCCATCACACGTTGCAGGCGCTAGTTAAGTTTTTAATTTTATTATTTATTTAAAATTTGATATAATATATTATATCAAATTTTTTAGCTTTTACTTTTATGTATAAGTTTTGGGTTTGATGGGATTGTATGTAAATGGGATATTATATATATATATATAATATATGATTTCAATATTGGTGATTAAGTGTAATAGTTTATAATAACAAAAATAATTTTGCTACTCTATGGTAGCACGCTCTAAAAAAATAAAAGAATATTGTAAGTTATTTTGGTTTTTGAGAATTTAATGTCTATGGTGTGTGTTATTTTTTCATTATATTTTCTTTTTTGAGACTTTTGTTTGGTTGCTGAGAAAAATATATTTGTCGATTGGTGCAAGGGAAGCAAGAATACTCTTTTTTTTTTTTTTCTTTTTCTGCTAAATATTCAAGGATAGAATACCATTTTAAAATAATATATTAAACACTTTCCCACTTCCGCTATAATGTTTTTTTTTAGTAGCATTGTTTTGTTCTAATTGATTTCTAGATGGGTCTTGCTAAATTCCAACATTAGGGACTGTTTGATAAAACTAAAACCATTAAATTTTTTTATTGAATTTCTAGTCTTGAAATAATTAGGTATTGAATTTTTAAATCTGAAAAATTTTACACAAATATAACAGTTGGGAAGTCAAGTCTAAAATTAAAAACCATTCTCAGTAAATTCTCATATTAAAAGTGAAATAATTGTGTTATTAAAATGTATTTAATTGCAAAACCATTAATATTTTTTGTTTTAAACTCTTAATTGCATTATCAGACTGACCAGACCTTGGGGTTTTATCATATAATGTAATATCAAAAAGATATAGACAAGCAAATTTAAATATTTTCCTAATTATCCCTCCTTCATCAAAGCAATTATTTAATTAATTTCAGAAATTTTTTGGTAAAAGCTAAAGCAATTAGGTGACTGATATCCTTTAAAAGATTATAAAATAAAAAATAAAATAAAATAATCATCTCCTGTTTGCGCCACAAAGCTTGCATCTCCAGTTCTACAGGATTTGAGTTTCAAAATTTGTCATATATGGAAAGCCTCATTAATGTCGGAGGAAAAGGAAAGGAAAAGTAAAGAGAACAGAAAGAAAAGAAAAATGAAGAGAAGCGTCTGTTTAGAAGTGCTGTCAGTTTTTATTTTTTGTTATCTGTTTTTATTTTTTGTTTTTTAAAATCTAATGATAGCATCTATAGGTTATCGTTCCGCTAAAAGTACTATATCAATGTTTTAGAATAAAAAAATATATCTATTTTAGTATTTTTTTATGTTTTTATTTTTAAAAAAACAAAAGACAGAAACAAAAAACAAAACCAAACGGACCTAAGTTTTATGCTTTTGTTTGATTCACCAAAGAACCTAAGATATGAGAAGAAAATAAACAGTTATTTTCTAAAAAAGTTTGTTTTTTTGTTTGAGTTCTAAAAAAAATAAACAAAGAGCAATTAATTTAATTTCCTTCTCCTTTTTTCTTTGTTTCAATAATTCCCAGATCGAGATTAGCATAAAAGAGAGATCAATTGAACCACAGGTGTCTTTATCATCTTTTCAAGACACTCCCCAAGTCACAACAAGTGAATTGGGAACCAACCCATCTAGGCATCTTTAGCTTCCTTTTGGGACAGCCTCAGATGTCTTTATCATCTTTCACATGTAAATCACAATCACTAATCACCACCACAATAAAAAGGTGTATACAGATGCAATTTCTTTAAAAGTGAATAATACAAGCTTCCTATAGTATCAATCATTACAGCCTGTTTGGAAGAAAATTTAAAAAATTCTCTTTCCCTGTTGGAAAGGGAAGGGATAAGGAGGACAAAAGAGAGAAATCACTCTCTCTCGTTCTCTTTTTTCTTTTCTTTCACTTTTCTTTCATTTTCTTTACAAAACCAAACAAGAAATTTTCTTTTTCTCTTTGCTTTCCTCTCCTTTCACAAGTTCTAAACAGGCTGTTAGAAAAAAACAAAAAAAAAAAAAAAAGCTTCTGGGTAAACTGATTATGTGTACTTAAAAGAGAATAATACCATCTCATACTATGAACTATTACAGCCTGTTTGGAGCTTGAAGCAGGGAAGGGGACGAGAAATTTTTTCTCTTTCCCTGTTTGGTTCTACCTAGGAGGGAAAGGAAAGGAGATGGAAGGAAAAAGTGAGGAAAAAATACAATCACTCTCTCTTTGTCTCTCTTCTTTCCTTTCACTTTCCTTTTATTTTATTTACAAAACTAAACAGCGAAGGAAAAATATTTTTTCTTCTTTTTCTATTTCCCTTCATCACACCCCCCCCCCCCCCCCCCCCCCCCCCCCCCCCCCCCCCCCAAACAAAAAAACAAAAAAAAAAAAAAAAAAAAGCCAAAGTTCCAAACAGGCTGCTAGAATAAAAAAGCTTCATGGTGAACTCATTACGGTGTACTCAAAAGAAAAGTGTACCTCTCTGCAGGTTCAACTCCTTGCTGCATCCACTATCTACAAAGGAGGAGGGGTGTGGGAGGGCATGCTCCATAATGTGAACATATAAGCCATCAGACCACTACTATTGATGTTAAGAAACAAAATGAAAAAATCAAACTACCAGACCACAGTAGTTCTGCTCCTCTAAGAGTTCCTACATGATTTACGTATAAAACATACAGGATAATATTGAAGAAAAAAGATGCATACCGGATGCTTCTGCCATAGCTTGTTCAAAGCTAGGCACCAGAGTGTACCTCAGCTACCAATCCCAAAGACATCTATATGATCTCGAAATAAAACCAAGAGGGTGGTGTTTTGATTTTGATTTGTGCAGAGGGGGGTTGAAGCTATGCTTCATATTGTGAAGATACAAGCCATAGGGGTTAGGGTTCAACCACTTTAGAAACCAAAATCAGACAAATGATCATCAAAACCCGCAAGTTCTGCTCCTTTCCAGTTTCTAGTTCTATATACGTCTTGTATAGAAATTAGGCACCAAAAGATACCTCAGATACAGACCCTCAACAGCAATCATATGATCTCAAAGTAGAACATTGGTTTTCAGTTCCAGTTTACAAATCACAAGCAAATGAATCTGACAAGACAAACCCATCCACTAAAACTTATGCCGAATCATCAGCTGCCTTGGGGTCTTCTTTTGGCTCCAGAGCAGGGGAAGGAGAAGGAGACCCCTCTTGCCCCATCTCAGTCCTCAAATCATTGATGCTCTGCTCCAACTCGTCTATCCGACTGCCCATCTCATCAAGTGCATCATAGTTAAAGAAACAAATAACTTATTCATATCACTATCCAGTACCGCATAAGAGGCAGATATATGTATTTGGCAGGAACAGTTAACATCCCACGGAGAGATAACTGTTACAAGTTCATTTTCTATGCATTTAACAACATAAATCCATTATTCAGCAAGGCAATTGCTAAATAAACCTCCTCCCCTCCCCCCTCTCACCACGAGAGAGAGAGAGAGAGATGCCAAAGGCTGGAGACAAAGCCAAAAAGGCAACTAATTTATTCTTCTCAAGGAAATGAAATCGCGCAACCCTTCCCTAAAGAATCATCCTAAGAGAAGAGTAAGGTCATTGCCAGAAAAATAGTCCTCCGTTTGCCACGGTAAAAGCACAAGGTGATATCTTCTGATCTTTACATGTTTCCCTCAGGAACTCGGAGGATAAGCTAATCTTAAGAATCTTCAAAAGGAATCAATTGAAATGCTACAAAAAAGCATAGCCAATACCAAATGCATAGAAACTCCAAAGGAATGATTTTAGTTCCTTGAGAAATGTACACCATCCACTAGTGTAATGCAATAAACGTGGAGAAAATGCAAAGGATATTCTTTGAAATGATAGAGTCGGACATCGTCTGGAACCTAGATTGCTGCAAAATCCAAAGGCATCAGCAAAGAAATTAAAATCTCTACATAGAGGTGCAGTCTTTCCAAATGGGAAGCCCTAAAATTTTGAGGAGCAACTGACTCACCATTTGCAGCAAAAGATTTTGTACCTGAAACAACCAATACAAATTTTCAGTAAATGCTGTGACTTATTTACTTCAATCACAGAGCATACCATTTCAGAGACGGTGGACTGAGAAAGAATTGTGGGTTTCTTTTCTTTCTTCCCATGTATATATGAGTCTCAAAATATGATCAAGCTCATTTTTCCACTGGCAGGTGTTGAGTGAGCCTCTAGCTGACCAATCGTGAATTGAGCTTAAATAGATTGGTTCCTCTAGAGGACCACTACTCCTAGAAAAGGGATCATGGAACTCCTAACATACCAATAGGCCATTCCTTGACTACAACATTTTAATAGCCATAGGAAGGTACCTCAGCAACTTTTCTGTTAATTCATAGAAAAAATGGGCAAGAAATATAAACTTATGCATTTTGTTAGGGTTACGGAACTCACGAATGCTGTCATATCAGCAGTGGTCTGTTTTGGATCATCTACATCATGCCCGTCCTGCCAACATAATAGTGAGTTATTACTGAGTAAAATGTTAACAAGACTACTGATATAAATCACTGAGCAACACAGAGTATGCAGCCCTAAGAAGCACGGACACGGACACGAGTGTCGGACACGCCGACACGGCAATTTTCAAAAAATTCAAGACACGACACGGCAAGGACACAACAAAAGAATATATTTTTTATATGTCATATATATAAATATTTTACAAATAAAATAAAAAATATACAAGATAACATCAATTAAAATAAATAAAATAACATATTTCATTGCTTAATTGACAACAAATCATTCACAATTAGTTAATTATATTTTATTAAAAATGATAAAGTAAACAAACAGATTAACAACAAAAAAGTTGTTCCATCAATGCATAATACTATAAAGTCATAAACTACCGAAAATATTAAAATGTCATTACACTTCATCAACCATCCATCATTATCTAATATAAAAATCATAAAGAACACTCAAAACAAATTAACTACCAATAAAAGTAACATACTTATTTTTTTTCTTCTTCTTCGATTCAACAATTAATTTTAAAATTTATAGTTAAGCCCCCGCCGTGTCCCTAAAGTGTCTAAAATGGGACACGAGTGTCCAAACTGTGACCATGGAGTGTCCGATGTAAAAATAAATAAATAAAAAATTGGACACGTAAAACGGAGAGTCCAACACTTGTCCGCGAGTGTCCGAAGAGTATCGGTGTCTGACATGTGTCCGATACTGGTACAGCTTCTCCAATGGAGTGTCCGTGCTTCCTAGATGCAGCCCCTCCTCATAAAAAGATATGATATGCTAGAGGGAGAGTCCATTCTCATTCCCACTTAATTGGCAAGCCTCAAATCAGTGACACAAGTTAACTAAATCATATCAAGAAAGAAGTACTTATTTGCAACTTGTTCCATCCACTCAACATGTAGCAATTGGAAAAAGAGACTGTTCAACACAACACTAGAGCAGTAAATCCAGATCCTAGAACCAACAAGCGTTACATAGGGAAGGTCTTCTAGTAACCATGATGACAGGATTGGTGATCCCAGCCATTTCTGATCACACAAATATTTTTTGGCCTTTTGCTATACAATATTTCCACTTGAATGACCTTACTAATAAGTCATATATAGATATTCGCGCTCTTGCTTCCTTCTTCCCTGCCTCTGAGGCTTAGGCTAAGGGAGGGGGAGTTCCCTTCTGCAATACCATCCATTCATCCCCACATACAAATACATCCATCTCTCTCCTTGTAAATAAATAAAAAGCTCTAGGCGTGACAATTCATTATGAAAGTAAACGATACCATTATATGGGCAATTTTGACATGGGGATACAAACACAATCTACAGGAATCAGTCACATATGTACTTTAATCCTAGAGATCAGAAAGCCTGTGCTTGTTAATTTTGGGAGGAAAATGAGAAACTTGAAAGGAGATTTTGCAGTTTCACAGATTCTAAAACACATAGAGAACCTCTTCTCCACCTGTCTAAACCAAAGCCCTTTGGTGGTTTGGTCAACAATAGCAGAAGGTATACCAAGAAAGAAAAAAACATTATCACTAAGCCTTGATATAAGAACTTCAAGGAAATAAGCTAACACATATATATTATAAGTGATAAAATATTGCATTAAAACACATCCAAGGGATGCACGAAATACACTAACATATTTTGATATACAAACCAGTGTTGCTAACTTGCTAACCTAATAAATTTTATTCTCCTAGGACAAACTGTTAATACTACAATAAAATAATCAAGTGTTGGACATAATCCATGAAAGTTATGGTATTTAAGGAACAGAAAATGTTTAGACCATCACGGAATCATAAATTATAACACAATGAAGAAAGAAATATATAATTAGAAGATCCTTCAGTGACAAGGATAATGCCCATGTTCCCATGCATATTTTGGTAGTGAAGTGTTGGTTCATTTTGAGAAAAAACAAATAGAACAAAAAAAAACAAAAAACTACCACTAAAACAAAAACAAAAACAAAAAGAAGATAAAGGAAAAAGGAAAAAAGAGCACATTTTCAACCACACAGAGGCACATCCATTGCAGTCTGATAGACATACAATGTTACCTCTGTCTATCAAAGCATGCGATTGAATAATTCTTTGTAATGTACAGTAATCGATAGGGAGAGCATTCTGCTTGACATAGCCTGCATCAGTTGTTATTTGGGAATAAAAATACTCAAACAAAAATTATTAAGTGAAGTAGCACATTATTTAATTTTTTTTGGTAAATATCGCACCGTTAGACACATTAACATAACGAATCAAAATCACCAAACAGCTAGTATATTCACCAGTCATCCTCATTAAAGAGTTATGAATGCAGACATATGTAACAACCTTCACTCTTGAATTGATTAGCAATACATCATGATTCGAGATGGAGAGAGCAGGAACCAAAAACAAATCTAAACTCCAGTAGCAAAAGAACTGAAGGCTGGGAGACAATGCAAAATCAAAAAAGGAGAGAGAAAGGGGAATGATGCTAATTGGTATTCGATATGTGATCAGATCATATAAAAACTCTACAGCACCAGGTCAGTCTAGAAGAACCCTTACAAAATCAGATCAGTCTACAAGAGAGCCGGATAGAGCTTTAAGCACCGAACCAACACTAGGAACTAGGAAGCATATTAACTGAAATGAAAGTGGGCCACCGCCCTGCCATGGTTTGGAGGCATGTGCATCTTAGAGAGAAGCAAATGAAATAGAAAAGGAAATTGGGTATGCCATCGAGATTTTCATCAATAAGTAGAAGGGGTTCGTGGACTCTGGTCAGCTGAAAAAAATGGAATTGCAAAGCATACCCATTAAATAGAATCCACAGACTGGTAAACAAATTGGCTGCAAGAAGCAATAATATCTCTGAAGATAAATGGCCGATCCTGGACATTGACGTGATGATGGGAACTTTGCATCTTTTAAGAGAATCATTAATAACTGATATCAAGTGTCCAGCTAACCTTCTAGCTGTTCTATGCAACAGAATTTGGCATTGATCATATATTGTATTAAATTATTCAAAAAGAACTCTACTGCCAGATAGTAGATGTCTATATTGCCCCAGCTGTATTTCAAGCCTGAATGCTTAACAAAAAATTATTCTACAAGGAAGAAGATTAATGTTAAAGAAGGTATTATGACTATTGTGATCAGCATTCCACCAATTATGGCATCCCATATTAGCTGCATTTAGACTATTGAGTTTTTTGTGTCAAAACAAAATAGCCCCATCCTCACACCATACACAGTACATCATGTATCATCCTCAGAAGTTCCATTAGGTCAATTGCTTCACAGAAGTTCTATTATGGTTCACATCTGCCTTGCATATCACAGCCTCATCCCATATCTCATCAGTGCCTTTCAACATAAATCACATTAAGCTGCCCATTTGGGTAGGCATTGATCTATATTGCCATAATCAAATCATAAAATCACTGTCAATAATTCACTATTACTCTAACCCGGCCGTGAGGCAAAGCTAATAACACCAGTCATAAGCCATCAATTTTCTAAGACAAGAGTCTATGTCCATAATTTTAGTTGAGATCACCACCAAATAAATTGACTCTCATACATAATTGTGCGCTCACAACTTTTTATCCAAACTGCTTACTCAAAGCAGAGTAAAACTGAGTCATGTTTCCCTCCTTGGTTGAATAGAATTACATGAACCTGGGTTACTAACAGAATCTGTTATTAAATACATCAATTTCACACTGTACACAGCTGTACATCGTGATGAACATTTTAACCTCCAACCTCATCAACAAAATACGAAATTAGAAAGACAACATAACTTCGCACTGCAATTTTACACCAACCCTTGCTTGGTTGCTGAGAATCACGAATAAACTTAAAGGAACGCAAAACTTTAATATAGTTTTCCAAGTTGTTTTGGTTTTCTGTTAAACAAAACGAGATAATAAGCCGGAATAATCAACAACAAAAAGAAAAAAAAAAAACGACGGTCTGAAGTTCTAACGTCTTTGCATTTCCTGAATTTTCTCCGCAACCAAACAGAAACGAAAACAACCAGAAGCTAATCAAATTATCAGTGAAATGTGGATGTGTGATATTAAATATCAGATCAGATGTTTAGAATTTTAGATCAGTAAAACTGAAATTACGCAAACCCTAACGAAATGCGAATATAATACAATGCTTGAATGAAAAACCACAATACATTGAGATTGATAGAACAGGTTATGAAGATACAAATTTGCAGAGAGAGAGAAAGAGAGAGTACCATCTTCGAGTTTTCTGCCGTTAACCAGTAATGACTCGGGGCCTTCTTTCCCAAGATACAACAAAGAGATGGGACAAGCGTGAATTTGAATCCGGCGACTCTCAAATGGTGAGTGATGGTGCACAATTACGAATATGTCCTTATAAAGTAAAACAAAGGAAGTTTATAGCTTGTTTGGTATTTGAGAAAACAAATGGAAGGAAAAAAAATTCCAATAACTTTCCTTACAAATTTTCTCATTTATTTTCTCAAGTTCCAAATAATTGTGAGTAGTGCATGAGACTTTGGTTTGAAAATAATTAGATGCATACAATCTTACTCTATTTATGTGTTTTAATTTTCAAACATGCAATGCTTTAATTGTAATGAAACTATAATATCACTGTGTCAAAACCACCATATGTACTAAATATAGGTAAAATTTGTATTTATACTAAAATCTCCATAATTTCGTCTAGTATAATATTGTCAAAAAAATAAATACATATATGTATATAATTAGCATAAATCCATGATATGCAACTAGGATTACAGAATAGCGAAGTTGAACTAAGAGTAGGTGTTCGTAAGTCTCAATTCGTGTAGCAAACCTTAGAAAACTTACGAGAGCAGAAAATGATAAGAATGTGTCGATCCTCTTTGGACTAATGGCACTCTGAAGTTTGAGTTAAATAAACTTAATCTTAATGAATTAAAAGAAAGAAATCTATTATAATTTTTAATTGTGTGTACCGTGCTTTACTTTATCTTACTTTATTTATAGGCTTTGGAGGTCCAACTCATTCTAGAAGTGGCATGTTTAGTCATCTCCTTTTAGGAATATTCCTTCTTTGAGTCGGTTAGGAGATTTGAACTGATCTGCTTGAGTCATTTTCTTAATTGGGTTGGGATTCTATGCCCTTTCAGCCTTTCTTGGCTTTTGGGCCTACGAAGACTGGATCTGTCATCGCTAGGTCAGGCCTGCCCTTCTTGGTAGATTGGCTCAATTTCTTTGATTATGGGCCTATTCTTATAGAGGTCGGCCCTATCATTATTAGTGGATCAGCCCATTGGTGTAAGACATGGGCCTTTTAGCCCACAGTAGGTTACTTGAGCTTCGCTTAAAATCTTAATGAGTCTAAATTTTGTGTTTAAGTTTGGTTTATATAATTTTTAATAGCATGAGTTGGGCCCGAATAATTTAATTTTTTATGTAACCCACATTTGCAATTATTAAGCTAAACTTAAAAAATTAATGAGTTTCAAAATATATTTTTAACTTTTTTTGTTATATATGTATATAATAATTCCAACTTGCACGTAACTTTTGTTTTCATTTCAACTGTTTTGGAATCAAAATTTGAAATGCCTAAATTTATTTCTTAAGTTATTTTTTCTCTTTTGTTCCTAGGAGATGATAAAATTTTGTATTATAGATTTATTTAAGGCTTAGAGGGGTAGAAAGAAAATTTTTTTGAACTCACTCATTCGTCGATAATTCAAACTATGCAAGCCCCTTTCTCATTCCCTGTAGTCTTGAATGAAAAAAGAAAAAGAAAAAGAAGTACTTTTGTAGCTATTTCGATTGGTTATGTTTCAAAAATTTCATTATATCAAAGGTCGTAATCCCAATTAGACTGCAGTAATTAAGGCATTGGTGAAAATTACAAAAATGTAAATTATATACTTTTAAAAAAATATTATATGTAATCTTATTTCTTAATTTTTTTCTCATTTCTAGACACAAGTGAATAGAAATTGGAATGAATTTTACATGATTTTACTAATGTGAGTCTTACGACGTGTGTCTAGGGTAATAGATTAAGAAATAAAATTATATATAGCATTACTCTATCATTTAATTTATTTATTTAATTTTGACATGGCATGACAAGAGTGGACACTTCAAAGGTAACGGGTTGCCTCAAACTTGTAAGCCGAAAAATCCTACTTAATTCCACATAAATCCATTCCCTCCCCCTTGAATCTCTTCCCTCATTTATAACTCTTCTCTCTTCTCATTCCTCCCCTTGAACTCTTGTTCCCAACTCCTCTCAGCCCCCAAATCTCCATCCAATGACCACCGCCACCCACCCACTCACCCACTCCTCACCTCCACTATCACTGCCACCGCCACCGCTAGAGGCAAGTAAGGAAAGAAAATGGCGGTGCCGAGGCGGGATTTTGGTATCTCACGGTTGCGCTCACAGTATCCTTCTCCCTAACCATGATCATAATATTCTTGTTCGGCTCCGGCCCCAAATATCGTGCCATAGTCGAGCCATTTTGGTTTCCACCCCTATGGCTCATGCACCTAGGCTCGCTCGGTTCGGCATTCCTCGTGGCCCTATCGGCCTGGCTCGTGTGGGCCGAGGACAGATTCCACGGCCAACCCGATGCATTGCCTCTCTACATTGCTCAAGTCTCTCTAAGCCTAATTTGGGACCCCATTGTGCTCAAGATTGGAGCTGCTCATGTTGGATTGTTCTTTTGCATTGTACACTTTGGGACTTTGGTGGCATGTTACCAAAAATTCCGTGCGGCTAATCCGGTCGCCGGAGTTTTTGTTAAGCCTTGTTTGGGATGGGTGGCATTCCTTACAATTGTTAATTTCAAGCTTGTTTTCATCTGAAATCTCCTCTATATAGGCCAATGGGTATAGATTGATTTAGTTTACCTTCAAATATGATGTGTTTGGTTGTGATATTGATTCTTATTTTTTTATTTAGGTTTTTAGAAATTGCCAAGATCCCACGTTTGGTTGTGGTTTCAGTTTCTGTTTTCTGTTTTTATTTTCTAAAATTCGACGAAATCGTGTTTGGCAGATTGGTTCCGAAAACTGTTTTCGTCGAAACCGCGTTTGGTAAACTGGTTCCGGAACTTGTTTTCAGGAAATTTTTTAAAAAACAGCTCAGTTTCAGAAACTATTAAAAATGTGTTTTTTGTGTTTTTAAAACCGTTTTTATATGAAAATGAGAACGATATAAAAACGATAGTATTTTCGATAGTCCCATTTTTTTGTTTTCGAGAACAAGAAAAACGAGTTGTTCTCAAATTTTTTCGTTCCGAGAACATGAAAAACGAAAATGAAACCAGAATCGGAACCAATTCCAATAGGGCCTAATTTATAGAAAATATGTGTTTTCTAAAGTTTCCAAAAATGTTTATATATAGAAATAAAAATAATGATGGTTTCAAGAATTTTAATATTTTCGTGTTTTCAAAAGTTTTGAAACTGTCAACTTTTATATTTTATTTTTTCTTATTTTGTTATTGTTTTTCTATTCTCTTCAGCCCTCATGGCAATAAAGGAAATGTTATGTGACTAGAATTGGTTATAAACTCTTGAAGTACTGTTCAAGTATTATCTCTTGCGTTGTTTTTCAATGTTTTGACCATAGTTATCAAAATGGAAGTAGAAAGTGAAAAACGCAGTAAAAAAATATAAAAAAAAAAACAGAAGCGGAAAACTATTGAAAAATTTAATAGAAATTTTATTAGGAAACTTTCACAAAACTCAAACAAGACATTTAAGAAACTTAATGGAGATTTTTGAAAAACTTAGTAGAAACCTACATAAATAATTTATAATTAGTTAGAACTTAAGAGGAAAAATAAATAAAAATAAAAATTTCAAGTTTCCAAAATATTTTTTTAAAATTTTTTAAGAGTTTTCGTTAAGTATTCCTTAGAGTTTCCTAAACTTTTTTCTCCTTTTCTCTCAAAGTTTCTCAAAAATTTCTAAACCAGTTTTGTAATGGTCAAAAACACATTTACCTTTCTAAAATGAATTTTCTGGTAACTATTATTTTGACTGCATAACTAGAGGTTGAGGAATGCTAATCTCAATTGCATTTGATGGTCAAGCGCGACTGAGTGATCAACATATCAGTTGGGCCGCTGACCATCAAGCACAAGTAGGATTTGCAAAAAGGTTGAATTTGTGTTTTGAACTTGCTCACCATTTAAGTGGTTAGTTCAATGAGTAATAATTCAAATTTTCTCGCTTAATGTTTAGGTTCAACTCTCTATAGTCAATTAGTGAAGTTAAACATACTCTTTAGCACTTAAAGTATTCAGTGAGATTTAAACTTCGACTCTAACAAAAGTGCGCTGGAGTCTCTCGCAAATGGCTCTGTTATGATAATGAGCAATACTCTTTAACGGATGAGTGAAGTAACCTACTTGTATATTTATTTTTCTTTTGTAACAAAATATATATATATATATATATTATATTTTGAACTCTTGACACTTGCCATTTTGAAGGCCTAGGAATGTCAGGCATATGCAGCCGTGTTCTTAATTTACACTTGCACTTTAAACTCATGATGCCCGAATCAAAACAAAGCAGTCTTACCACTCTATCATCTGTTTTGGCATTAACTTTAGTCCTACTAACGTGTTTTAAGTCAAAAAGTTGGAACAAAACTAAAAAACAATAATGTAGAAACACTACCTCAGATGTTTGTGTTAGTATATCAATATTTATATTTTCATTAGTATCAGCTACACGGTTACACCCAAAACAAAAAAACAAATGAGCTACACCACAACCTATATAAATTCATTTATACTAAATTCCTGATTTGAATATGATTTCAAATCAAGAAAGATTAAACACAAGCAGCAAAATACCAAAGCCCATGTAAATAATTTAAAAGTTTCTCGTTCTCTCTTTAACAATATTCCAAACTACGTTAATATTATTATGTTTCCTTTTAAATTATTCACTTATGTTTGAACTTGAATTTTTAGTTAAAAAAACAAAAAAATTTTAAAAAAATAAATAACTTTTCTTTTCTTATCGAAAACTCAAATTTTAAACAGAGTTTTATCCTCCACACTCATCAATACAAATAAAGTGTAAAGTTAGAGACAGAGAGAAAGAAGTCAATATTCTAATTAGTAGAACATAAGCAATTACTCATTTTTGTTCTTCTTATTTTAGAATAAGAAGTTGTAAACAACTAATAATAATTTTAGTTAAAAAACTAATTTATAGTTCATTCAAACACCTATTAAAAAATATATATATAATCAAATTTAGCTAAAAAACTAATTTCTAGTTTTAAAAAAACGATAAAATTATTCATCCCAGCAACATGATTTGGTGTGCGCCACTTGTCATTATTTCAAACAGTCAAACAATAAAGTAATTTCACCTGCTCCAAGAAACCCCTACGGTGGGCCTTCTAACAGTTCGTACGTTGTCCGGTGATTATTGATAGCGTGTTTGGAATTTGAGGAGGAGAAGGAAAGAGGAGGGCAAAAAAATAAAAGGAAAAAAGAAGTTTAAATTAATTTATCTTTTTTTTTTTTTACAAAATTACAAAATTAAACAAAAAGTTTATGAGGGGAATATAATAAATAATATCGACGTTGTTATTTCAGAGTGTCAGGGCATGTTTGGCCACGTTTTTTTTTTTTTTTCAAATTCCAAACAGTTTATGAGGGGAATATCAGCAAAGTCGTTGATCACGGACGGCTTAGTATCGACGTGATCATAATAAATGTGGGCCGCAGAGTGTTAAAGTCACAATCTGGCATGTGAAAGCACGTGACGTGCTCCTCACTAAACTTTGACTGTTTATTGCATGTTTGGAACTTGAGAAAATAGAGAGAATTGAAGAGAAAATAAAAAAATTTCTTACTTCTTAATTCTTATGTTTAGTTTTTAGGGTGTGTTTGATACTTGGGACTCATTTGGTATCAATTTTTTGATTAGTTTTTTTTTAAGTTTATAAGTAAAAAAGTTTAAAAAATTTGACTTTTTTACTTTTTTATTTTTGCTTTTTTACTTATCTTGAACTAATGTATAGCTAGAAAAATAAAAAAGCTAAAAATTTTGTCTTTTTGCTTATAAGCTTAAAAAAAGCTTGACAAAAAAGTTGTACCAAATGGGCCCTTGAAGAGAGAAGAGAAAAGAAAAAGACTATTATTCCTTCTTTTGCTTTTAGTTTGTAGTCCAAAAATTAGTTTATTTTTATTTTTATTTTTATTTTTTTTGAAAATCAAATTAAGGAGGGAACCCAATTTTTCTTAACTTTTTCCTCCTTTCATTTTTCATTTCCATTTCATGAGTATCAAGCACGCTCTTAATTTGGAAGGAAGATAAAATAAAATGTAAAAAAAATAAGGGAAAAGTAATTTTCTTGTAACTTTTCTTTTATTTTTTTAATAATTAGTCTAATTTTTCTTTTCTCTTTCTCTTGAATTTCAAAAAAAGAAAAGGTATTACAAAATCAAACAGAATAAAACGATCACTATCTCTATGTTCTTTCTTCTTTTTTTTTCCTTTCCCTTCAATTTTCTTTTCTTCTACAAGTTCTAAATACATCCTTCCAATTTGTTTGGCACTTGAGGGAAAAAAAAAAAAGAAAATTTAATCACTTTCTTTATTTTTAATTTAAGAAGGAAGAGCAAGAAATAGAAAAAACATGAGAAAATTATTTTTCTTCTCATTTTTAAAATTTTCTTCCATCATGATTTTCAATAGTTAGCGGTTATCCTATTATTTTTTTCTTCTTTCCTTTGAATTTTTTGTTAAAAAAAATTATTTTTTGTTACTTTTTTTTATTTTCTTCACAAAATCAACCAAAAGAAAAAGAAACCTCTTTTTCTAAATTTTGTCTCTCTCTTTCTTTCCTTGCTACAAGTTCAAACAGACCCATATTGAGAAATGAGAGTCGTATTTAGATAACTTGTAAAACACTGGCATAATTTCCAATTCCGCACGTCCATTTTCTTTAATTTTTTTGTTAGTTCAAATTTTTATTTTTAATCTCTTATAGAGCCTGATTTGAACTTGGAAAAGGGGAGGCAATGGTCCTTTGTTCATTCACTTGTTTCATTTTAATTAAAAGAGAAAGAAAAAAAAAAAGGTAAGAAAAATTTTAAATTACACACACTCTCTCTTTCTCTTTCCTATTTTTTTTACTTTTTACTTTTTAAATTTTCTTTACAAAATCAAACTAAAAATAAAAAATATTTTTTTTAATTTTCTTTTTTCAAGTTTCATACTATTTTTTATTTTATTTTCCTTTTTTCAAGTTCCAAACAGGATGGTAAGTATTTTAATTAGGACCATGGGGACAACCTACACCTCAGCCACAAGCAAATAATCCTCTAGTACCTTACTTGATTACGTGCAAAGAGCTGGAAAAATAAAACAAAAATAAATAATTAATTAATCATATGTCCGAAAACACACACACTCTCCTGTGTCTCTTGCCATGCATCTCTGAATCTACCTCCACTGTATCAATCCTCTCTCCACCGACGCAGCCCTCTCTACACACACAGCATCATTCACGAAGAAACCCGTAATTTTCTCTTTCTTTCTTTCCAATCCCGATTTAACAATCAGATCCAAAACCAATCCCAGAATTTCCAATCATCGAGCTTGGTCAATGGAATTCAATAACCCACTTTCCTTTTCCATTTCCACTCGCTAGATTTCAATCGATTCTCACACTTTACAAAGCTCAGCTGTGTTCGATTCAGCTCACAAGTTCTGAATTCAACGACCCAACAATGCTGGACCGGTGCTTCGGAGCTCGTCGGCTCTGGAAAATCAAGAGGATTCTCCGGAACGGGAAGATCACGCTGCTCTGTTTGGTCCTGACGGTGGTCGTCATCCGCAGCAACCTCGGCGCCGGTAAGTTCGGGACCCCACAGGAGGACTTCAACGAGATCCGCGACCACTTCTACTCTAGCAGGCGCGCAGAGCCTCGCCGCGTACTCGAGGAAGCCCAAACCACCGCCACCGCCGGCGCCGGCGCCGCCGGTGAGTCCGCATCGGACAACAGTTACGCCACATTTGACATCAAAAAGATTTTGGTGGACGAAGGTGAGGATGAAAAGCCCGATCCGAACAAGCCGTACAGTATCGGACCCAAGATCTCGGATTGGGACGAGCAGCGAGCTGAATGGCTGAAGAGAAACCCTAATTTCCCCAACTTTATCGGACCCAATAAGCCCCGGGTTCTGTTGGTTACTGGGTCGTCGCCGAAACCCTGTGAAAATCCAGTTGGGGATCATTATTTGCTAAAGTCGATTAAGAACAAGATCGACTATTGTAGGCTACATGGGATTGAAATCTTTTACAATTTTGCCTTGCTTGATGCGGAAATGGCCGGGTTTTGGGCGAAGCTTCCGTTGATTCGGAAGCTTTTGCTGTCTCACCCTGAAGTTGAGTTCCTATGGTGGATGGACAGTGATGCTATGTTTACAGATATGGCGTTTGAGGTTCCATGGGAGAGGTATAAAGATCACAATTTTGTAATGCACGGGTGGAATGAGATGGTTTATGATCAGAAGAATTGGATTGGGTTGAATACAGGGAGTTTCTTGCTGAGGAATTGTCAATGGTCTTTGGACATTCTTGATGCTTGGTCTCCAATGGGGCCAAAAGGGAAAATTAGGGAGGAAGCTGGTAAGATACTCACTAGAGAGCTTAAGGACAGGCCTGTTTTCGAAGCTGATGATCAGTCAGCCATGGTGTATCTATTGGCAACACAGAAGGATAAGTGGGGAGAGAAGGTGTATCTTGAGAGTGCTTATTATTTACATGGCTATTGGGGGATTTTGGTTGATAGGTATGAGGAGATGATTGAGAATTACCATCCGGGTCTTGGCGATCATAGGTGGCCACTTGTTACCCATTTCGTGGGATGCAAGCCCTGTGGGAAGTTTGGGGACTATCCGGTGGAGAGGTGCTTGAAGCAGATGGATCGGGCATTCAACTTTGGGGACAATCAGATTCTGCAAATCTATGGGTTTACACACAAGTCACTTGCAAGCCGGAGGGTAAAGAGAACAAGAAATGAGACTAGCAATCCTCTTGAAGTCAAGGATGAGCTTGGTTTGCTTCACCCGGCATTTAAGGCCGTTAAGGTATCGTCTTCTTGAGGGAATGCTAAGTTATTACCTTGAAATCAAGGTTGCGGTGCTGCCCTTCCCAACATTAGGATTCTTTGTGCACCTTTAAGTTATATACATGTTATTTTGTATTTTGGTACTATTTTGTAACTTGTGGTAGCTCTGGTCATTGTATTCTTCTATTTATCTCAATCCCTTTGTGGTACTAGTTCTTAAATTATATTGATTTTTAATGGAAAACATATTCTAATTTGTGCCTTGTTCTCCAAATTTGTACCTTGTTGATTATTAGATATAGTTTGTCCATTGCAATGTCCATTCTTTTCGTATTGGTAGCAACTAGGATTGGCTTTTTCTTTATCGTGGAAATGTATCATGCCTTTCTGATTGGTTGTCTAGGTTTAATTTCCACACCTTCTTGGTCGTAACCAGGGCAAATGCTCCGGTCCTTGTTGGTTATAAAATTGATAAAGCTAACATTTTTAAGCACTCTTGGGTTACTTGAACCCTTAACCCATTAAAAATGTGAGCTTATATTGACATGTGAATATTATGATGATCAGGTTAAGATGAGTCTGGATATACTTAATGTGACAAAGAAGGCATAAGTCACTTTTGGGAAAATGTTAAGAATAACTAAAGCATTAAAAGTTCAACTGCACTGGTAAACTATAGATTATGACGTTTAAGAGTTGTCATTAGTTGGTAATGCTTGAATATGTTTTGCAAGGCCCAATGACGAAGGCAGCATGTCGATGTTAATTTGTTTTGAGTTGAAATTGCTAGTGGTTTAAAAGACTGTGACGAAGTGCCCAAAATGTTAATTTGACTCATCTGCCTTTGAGTTGAAATTTTAGAGAATTAGCCAACAATCTCTAGTGGCAGGGACAGCATCAACTGAATTAAAAGAGACTGCAGCTTTTAATTGTTAAGCTACAGTGTTATTATTGACATAAATACATGAGCCCTGGAGCAATGATGCAGGGAAGCTTGCTCTTGTGTTTAATTGTAGAGTACCTAAACTGATTACCCTTGTATTTTGGGCAAATGAGGAATGGTTTACGTACTTTTAACTCCAACACTCCCTTCTATTAAGAAGTGGGAAGCACGACTGTGAATCACCAAGTTTACCCACATTGATCATCTTTTGCTGCACTGATTAGATGAGGCACTATTTGTTGCTTTTGCTTATTAAGCAATTAGTTGGTAGTTGATACAGGAAATTTCAGCTTCACAACTTCATTTGATTTCAATACTTGAGGAGAACCTTTCCACTAATGAGTGTTGTGAGTTTTGATGCAATGTTTGGTATTTTAGAACTGTTATTATTTGTGGGGGAAAAAAAAGATAAAAACTCTAGATCTGTCAGTATCTGTCTTTTGGCATTACCTTTTTTGCTTGTGGTATGGTTATTCTAGGTGGATAGTTTCTTAGTGTGGTATAATAGCAGAGTTAGCTATGCTTGGAACCTTGGAGGATTTAATTGTTATGGTAACTATTTAAATATTAGTGTTGTTTCAGGCTCTCACTTGAGAAGTAGGTCATAAAACTACGAACTAAAGCGATTGTTTGTGAGAAATAATATGGCCCAGATTGGAATCATTTACCTTTGTGACATAGCTTTTCATGGACTCCTCCATTGTAACATAATACGTGCGGCCCTATTTGGTAACGCTATCAGTTTTGATTTTTTGTTGTGCTTTTTCTTTGGTCCGGTAATGGCCATTTGTAGGTTACTGTTATGCCAAAAATACCGATTCAATATTTTGAAAACAAATAACAGACCCATTTTAGTATTTTTCATTTTTTTTTTTAAATTTTGTAAACAACTAAAAACGAAAAACAGTGTCATGTTTTTTGTAACGTTTCCAAACATAGAGTTTTTTTATTGTTGTTTGTGTCAGTTTGGCTAGTTATATTTTCCCAAATGGAGTTCAGCACTGAAGTTTAACTTGCATCAAATCTGCGGGTAAGATGGTCTGAATCTGGACTGAAAATATTTCACCTGTTGCTACTTATTTTATTCTGTCATGCATATAACATTTTCTATGCATGTATTCTCACTTCATCTCTCTTTGACTCTTCACTTCTTGTCTAACCTTAAGGATTGAGTACCAAAATCTTTGATACCGTGATTTCTGATGTGGAGTTTACCTACTATTCGAAGATGATCCGAAAAGAATGCTAACAAGTCACTGTTGATTGTTTGTGGAGCTGAAAATAATATGACCTGTTACCGAGCCCTGTCTGCGGAGATGATATAACGTATCTCGTAATTAAATTTTCTTGTTTTAAGAAAATACCTTTTGATTCCAACTTAATAAGATTTAATGAGATTTTGTTACAAATTTAACCTAAGTGAATAATTTGGTTTACAAATGTTGCGACTGTAACTATTTGAATGGGTTGCCTACATATTTAAGTCGAAAAAAATCTAGACTGGAATCAAGTCAACCGTAATTTTAGAAATAATTGATATTAGAATTAGGCAAATTTAACTTAAGTGAACTATTTTATTCACAAAGGTATCGATTGTACCCATTTATGTAGGAGTTGCCTATGTATTTGAGTCGCGACAAGTTCGGACCGGAAGCAAATCAACTATAATTCTATAAATGAACTAATTTATATTTAATTTATTTTAATCCTTGAATTGTATTTAGGCAAATTTAACTTAAGTGAACTATTTTGTTCACAAAGGTGTGGACTGTACCCATTGAAGAGTTGCCTACGTATCTGTATCAGGATAAGTTTGAATTGAAATCAAGTCAACTGTAGTTCTAAAAACAAAATTTTTATTTTTATTTGATGGAATTTAATTTAAGTGAACATTTGGTTTTATAGATGTTGCAACTATACCCATTTCAGTGGATTGCCTACGTATTCGAGTTGGGGCAAGTCTAGGCTGGAATGGAATCAGGTGAACAAATAAAAATAATATTTATTTATTGTGGTTATATTTTTATTTAGAATCCACGTGCAAGTACTGTCCAAGAATAACTTTAGCACTAGCACAATTTTGTCTTTGATAAAGGCCATCTAAAATAATGGACATTGAGCAGTTGGCCCATGTACACAGCCACGGATGGATTACCTCTCTGTTTATTATTTTCTTCTTTTTAAAAGGCCTTGGAAGGCTTTAAAATTTTGGGTGTTGAAATACAGTTAATGGACTGATTTTTGGTCTGTAGAAAGGACCAAAGAATTGGACCACTTAGTGGTCTGAAAACTTAAAGTGCTTTGGGTTCTTTCAAAGATTAAAGGATTGGGTCAGCAATATGATAGCTTTTTAGGCTAGTTTGGGTATTTGGAAAAAGAGTAAGAAATTGGGCCTGATAATTTCAGGCTTTGGGTCTTTTAAAAAGACCAGAGAATTATGCTTTTAAAGGGCAGAGCACTATAATCCCAGAAGCCCAAAGTCCTTTCTTTTTGTCCTTTCACTGGCCTGCAAGTGAGAGTATTGGTGACTTCATTCTTGGGCCTTTGTGGGGCTTTTAAAAGACTAATAGCCTGTTTGTAACTTGGGAAAGGAAAATGAAAAGAAAGAAAAATTACTATTTACTTTTTTTTTTCCTATTTGATTTTACCTAAGAAGGAAAGGAAAGGGAAAATGAGAGAAAGGGAATTAAAAATGGAGAAAAAATTTTAAATCAATCTCTCTTCTTTCCCTCCAATTTTCTTTTATTTTCTTTGCAAAATCAAACAGTGAAGGAAAACTTTCTTTCCCTCATTTTCTCTTTCCTTCCCTTTTCTTTTCTTTTCCTTCCTTTTCCCAAGTTTCAAACAGTCTATAAAGAAATTGGGCCATTTAATGGGCAGCGAATTAATGCATAATGTTTGACCCAACAATGACTATTGGGTCAAAACAAAACAACCCTCACTGGTTGTTCTTCGAGACGAGCAAAATCCCATTTTTTTAAAATTGTTTAAATCCTTGGTCTCGAATAAAATATTTCTCATGAAACATTTTTGATAACCAAAGGATAATCAAAAGAATGGACATGATCTACATTCTGCCATGGTGGCCTCACGTGCCCATGTATGCTTACACTTGTTCGTCCTGTATAATTTGTCAACAAATCCTTCTACAAGAAAATTAAGAGATGAAATTGACGGCACGTGGATTGATATTAGAGGCTTAAAATTGAGGGCACGAAGAACATTATGGAGCCTTGAAGGCTTGAAATGAAGGGCATGAGGGTCACCGTAGAGCCTTAGGGCTTGAAATGAAGGGCACGAGGGCCGTTATGGACTCTTAGAGTATTTAAATTGAGAGCACAAGGGTCGTCATGGAGCTTTAAAGTTTAAAATTGAGGGCACAAAAGCCGTCATAGAGCTTTAAAAGCTTAAAATTATGAGTGCATGTTAACTGTCAAGGAGCCTTGGGAGGGTTGAATTTGTGAGGGCATGTGGACAGTCATAAGAGTCACAAGACAAAGATAAGAGAGAAAATAAAGAAATAAAGTATAAACTTATATATCTGTTGAGGGTATATTCCTATTCGTACTCTTCTTTTACAACACTCTTTTTTCTCTATATTTTGTTTGTTCTTTTCTTTTTTTAGTAGATAAGACTTTGGGTATTTGTAGAGTTACAAAACGCATACAAGTACCTTCTTTTTTTAAAATAAAAAAAAAAACTTAGACCGCCGTAGGATTTTCAAAAAACTAAACAAAAATATTTGAGCAAAAGCAAAAAAGAGAAAAGAATACAGAAAACGTTTTTTTACTGCACTCTATATTTCTGTTGCTCTTTTCTTCCTTCTTTCTCTTTAATCTCCCTCTTTGTGTTTTTTTTTTATTTTTTTATTCTGTCTCCTTAGACTTCTTATTGCTCCTTCTTTTCTCTTTTCTTCTTCCTTTTTTATTTTTTATTCCGATCCTCTAATCTGCCCCCCTTTCTTTTGAGATCTTGTGTTGGTTTTATAATGGGGCAACTGACCCATGTTCCCCACGCTGGTTTTGTGGCAAAGTGGGTAGTCATGCCCCACGTTGCTTTCCGGAATCTTCTTCTTTGACTTCTTATTTATTTATTTATTTTTAATTCTTGAATCAATTGACACTTGGCGATTCTGCTGTAATATGTATATTAATGCATCTATATTTTCATGCTGAATCGAATCATTTGAAACTTTAATCAATTGAGTATTATCTTATGCATAAGGTGAGTGTATTTAAATTGAACACAAGAATATTATTCTGTTTTTTTTTTTTGGTTAAAAGAAAGATAATAGACTGTTGTATTTTAATTAATTATTTTTAAATAACAGACTATAGGCTATTTATTTCATAATTTTTAAAAAATTTCATTGACTTGGGGTCATGTACATGACTTTAGGACTAGGCTGCACAAAAGAAGTGAAAGAATCGAAAATTGAACTAATTTGGCATCTTTGGGTCAGTTTGGTTCAGGTCTTCTGTTCTGAGTCCAAAAATTGACAAACCGATAAGTTCAGTTCGGTTCTTAATTTTATATTTTTTGAATTGAACTGAACTAACACAAAATGAGACCTGATCTTTATATTATAAAAGTTTATATATATGTTGTATATATGCTATTAGATCATTGTTATTTGTACTTAAATATTTTATTAATTTGTGTTTGTATGTTATTTTTTATTTTTTTAAAAAATTAAGCATGCAAAACCAATCCTATTATTTTTATTTTTTAAAAATAAATAAGTCAAATAATATACATAAAAGTAGGCCCAACTCGGCCAACCTGATGTGGACCCGACCCAACCTTAGGCATGGAACAGAACCAAACCAATTCAAACCGAGTTGAGTTGGTTCAGTTCGGTTCTGGGTCTAGCACAGACCCGACCCAACCGAACTCATGCACATCATTAATGTGATTGTAGTAGCTTAATATAATTGTAGGAATTATATGACTTCATGAATGTGCGACGCTGCTAAATACCTCATACTATAAATCTGGTTATTTTATATCCAATTGTCAAATTTATTTTTTAGAAAATTTGATTTCTAACATGCATATTTCTATGTTCAGGAATGTTTTGATGAAAATTAAAGAGTTTCGTTATTCCACTAATGTTTCGTTTTAATCTTTTAGAAAACAAAAACGTTTCGGCCGTGTTGACGGAAGCAAATAAAATTTTTGTTCCTCTACATGCAAGTTGGGTCAAATTGCAGTTTTCAGGTTTAGGCAGCTAATATGTTGGTGAATACAAATTCAGTTCCCTTGGTTATGTGCAAAGCATAATAACTTGCTTAGAAATTTGATGTTTACTTGATGGATTCAGTTTGTGTTTGACAATTGCAAGGCTTGTGCACATTTTATATGTTCTTTTGTCCAATTCTTGAACATTGTGGCCCTTTTCGAGACACGATTTTGACATGAAAATTCAACGAGAAAAAAAAAAAGCCAAATAATATACTATCCAAGGCCTGAATATAAATTCATATTTACAATCCAATACTACGTCTTATTGTGCCTTTAGGTGTCGAATTTTTGAGATTTCGAGTGTGATATCTTGTAACGATTACAAGACTTGAGCCGACTTGAGCATCCTCGAATTAGATTCTTCACATGCAACGATTACATCTGACTTTTCTCAGATCCCACGATGGCAGGAGCCTGAAAATTTATGAATAGGAAGTCAAAAGTCTCCACAATTGAAGGCACCATTTTGTATTAATTGTAAACTGGATATTGGATTAGTTATGGATGATGGCAGAGTATACTCTGTTTTCAACAAGTTTGACAATTTGATTCGGCAACTTGGCCAGCCCAGCTGCAACCAAATGGCCAATAAGACAAATTATTGTTATTTTGTACCGTTATTTTATTTTTTTACTCGCAATTTTTTTATCAGTTTCCATAAGTACTTGACATCACATCAATGTGACAATAATACAAAGATAATTAACTTTTTAATTATTTTTTTAACAGCTTTTAGTTGTGAGTTTCATAAAAAAAAAAGGTCAAAAGGCTAAACTAAAAACTCTTAAAAAAGTAAAAAATTAAATTCAAGTTATAAAACATAAATTAAAACCTCATAAAACGTAAAAAAAAAAAATAAAATAAACTTCAATTGAAAAAAGCTAGTGAAAATGAAAATAAATAGTTAACAAAGTCCAAACAAGGTGAATTGCTATTTTATTCTTCCTTTCAAAAAACGAAAATTAAAACTAAAAAATTTAGATGTGATTTGCATATAATTGCAAGTAGGGGCGGATCTATGAAGGGTCTAGTGGGACAATTACCTCCACTAATTTGGCAACTTTTATTATTTTTTTAAAAAAATTTACGTATATTTATTTGATTTTAGGTTGTAAATGTATGTTTTGCCTCCACTGAAAATATTATTACTTATGTTTGCCCACTTAGAATTTATTACCACTTATATTTGCTTTCACCGAGTATCACTAGACTTGTAGCAATATGTATATATATCATTAACCCTCTACTATGTAGCCAAATAAACAATATAATCTTAATTCCTAATCTTTGATTCTAATATTAAATTAAATGCTCTTATTCATTTAATATTTTATTTATCCAATTACTATTCTAAAAGGTAAAAAAAAGACCAAAATTTCAAAACTTTTTCTATTCATCCACACTTTTAATTGTATCCATAAACGCATGGTTACTCCAATCTCAAACTCCTTTATCAAAATTTTAAATTTTAGCTACTCAAATCTGAGTTAAGATTTTTCATAATGTTATAATTTTTTATATACAACTTTTGTATAGAGACAGTGCCTCTTTTTCCAGAGTCTTTAATATAATTATTTTTTTATTTATCAAAAAAATATATTATCAATTAATAAACAATAGTGTGTACGATTCTGTATAAGTTTTAACTCCACTGAACAAAAATTTTGAATCTACTCCTCATTGCAAGTATGCGAGTCCAATATGGCCTTGGCTGGTTGATAATTATTAAAAAAATAAAATTAATGTAAAAAATAATTGGCTCATAATTCTAATTTTGGTGATTAATAATTACCTCATATTGTTCTCATGTTTGTTCTTCACGATATGCACGTGCTGTGATGCGTTATTTGATCTTCCGAACTCAAAAACCCTTTTGTTAAGTAAATCAACGTACCCCATCCATACTCAACTAAATCAACGGACCAAATTGATCCTCAGATCGCACGCTTTTTGTCAGTGCTCCGGATCCACCCCTTCCACAATCTCACACGTCATCAGATGTACCTAATTTCTCTGTCAGTGACAACAACAAATCTTCGAGCAATAGCTTCACAGAGAAAGCTATGTAGAACGCCGAAACTTCAAATATATATATAAAATATACACACAGAAACAAAGCAATTGTCTTTTTACCTCTTTATTCGGAGGCTTTAAACCGCTTTCTCCACAGAAACCCTAATTTATTCTCTCACTACACAGTATCTCTCTATATATATATAGTGTATATATATAACAGTCTCAGGTTTGAGCTTGAAGAACATAGCAATGGAGGTTGCAGTGGGGCAAAAGCACACACAGCAAGAGTTCGCTGTGGCCTCCGTTTCTGAGCTGTCTTCGTCTTCTTCAACGGTTTCAGCTTCGCTAGTTGTTGCTCGCTTCAGCTTCGATTCTGGAGTTGCAGAGCTTCGATTTTACCAAGAATCTGAGTCAAATGAGGCTATTCACGTTGATCTTCGAACTGCTCAGGTTATCATTTCTCCTCGGAGAATTCAACTTTCGTCTGTGTTAGTTGCCGACAAAAGAAAAGCGAATTTCTTTAAGCGTATTGTTTTGTAATTTTCCTTTCAATACTAGTTGACTCAGCTAAATTGTGCTTGTGGAGTTTTTTTTTTCTTTGTTTTTTTTCCCTAACAATGGGACAATTTGAAAAGTTTTTCTTAACTTAGTTTCTTTGTAAGAATTTATATATTTGTTTGTACTATGTCTTTCCAGATTTTCAAGTTAAGTCCTGTTGAATCGGTATGCATTTCTGAACGTTCTGAAACCAGTAAAGAGGTATGAAATTTAAAACTTTGTTCATGTGTTATTGTTCTCTTGTCTTATATATGTAGGTTGGACACACTATTTGGCACCATATATAGTTTTCTTACTCTTTACCCTTTTGTTTTAGTTAACTTTCTTGCTAATGTAGTACACTATAATCCCTGTTTTAAAGATTGTTATCCCTATACTTACTTTCTGTACATTGAAAATTCTGCTACTGTGGATATAGTGAAAACATGTCAATGTTTACATTTTGGTGGCTGTATGACTTACTATGGGTTTGCACTGCCAAATGTCTATGTTTGTTAACCTTTCTCCTTTTGGACCAGAAATCCTATTCAAGGGGAATCACCATTCAATTTAGAAAGGAGGAGGAAAGTAGGGCCTTCCATTGTGCATTTGAGCAATGGAAGAAGGAAGTGGATGTTCAAGGTGCTCTTTTGATATCCACCTATAGTTTTTGTTGAAAAATTAAATGGAATACAATCCTTTTTGTTATGATTTGTTTCAACTCTGTTTTTCCTAGTCTACATTTTATTTTATTTTTGTTCCACAATTGGGTGTTATTTGGTCATGAAAGTTCTTTAGAGCTTTGCTCGTAATGTGTATGATGAATGATTGCATCTCACATGGAACCTTAAATGAGTTGTAGCCTCTATTTGAAATCTTATGTGTCAACTTAGTTTGAATGCTTTTGCGTAAAATTGTGCCCTAAGAAACATGAACATCTAAAAAGCACAAAAACTCATAAAAAGTTGTTGTATTTGTGTTGGACACTTGTGGACATGACACTCGTTTGGACGCTTGTCCTATTAATTCTTATAATTTTTTTAAAATTGGGCACACTTTGGACACTTGGGGACACACGTATCCATCGCTTGGACACTCGTGTCATGTATTGCAATTACTAAATCCAAACAGAAACCAGTTCAAAATCATGGAAGTTTGGGCTATGAACTTTATAAGATGTTAGGTTGTTGATAAAGAAGTTAGGATTGCCTGATTTCAAGCAAAGCCAAGGCTATGTTGTTGATAATTTGATATTGCACCTATATTGATGATTGGCTCATGACTAGTAGACACTTCCATGCATGGCGGACTGTGAAAGCTTTAGTTTACACGGAAAATGTGGGTTGGGCTACCTTTACACATTTAATGTACTAGCAAAACAAGACAAAGGTAATACTTCTCTTGACCACTTCTTAATCTAGTGCCATGTAAGAAAGAGAGTTGCTGAAAAAAAATAAGCTGATCATCTGAAAGTTGTTTTCCATCTATATCTATGAGGAGCAACCACAAGCAAGTATCCTATGCCCCTTGTAAGCACTCATAGAAAGTTGAGATAAAAGAAGCCCAATCCTCAAATTCAGCAAAAATTAACTCCAAAAGCATATTCTGAGATCATTGAACTTTACAGCAATCAAGATATCAAGAATAGTCTCCAGGACAGCTAGGATTACAAAATACCTAGCATTGAACGAACAAAGACGGGAAGTACAGTAAAAGCTAGAAAACTCTATGATTCCAATCCATAATTTTGTCCATTCTCATTGGTAAAAGATGCTAAAAAATTTATTATCTCATTATAAAAAGTTCCACTAGAACCAGTAAAGTGAGGAACAAAAGCAAAAAAAGTACTGTTGTTAGAACCATCAGTAGCGGCATAGGGGGACTGTTGTCGCCGTTAAAGAATTTGAGCTGGAGAATATGTGTGCACTGTTGGTGCCTATATTTCGTTCTGCCAGAGACTATTATATTCATGCATTTTGAATACCTACAGATGTATGTGCGTGCGAGAACTGAAACTATCTGGTTTTCAGTTCCAGAAATTCAACGATTAATCTTGCCTGTTTATAAATGTTAGAAAGATTTATGTTCTGTAGAGCTAACTTTGCTTATTCTCTGAAAGTGTTCTTGGCTACTCTGGCTTTTAAACATTTTGCAAGTTGCTGCTTTATTCTTAACAACTTTTGCATTGTTTTTCAAGTTGCAACAACTATACTAAACATATGGGATTACGACTAAATGCCATAAGATTTTGAATGAGGAACTGTTGCAAATTATGGTTTGGAGGGGCCTAATTGTTTCCTGTGTTTCCTTCCAGGATCATGTTTACAAAGTGGAACATTATCATCTTGTAAAAGCAAGTTTGATGATAAGATAGAGGCATCTTCTGCCAAAATGTATTTTCATTACTATGGACAATTGCTACATCAGCAAAATATGTTACAGGATTATGTGAGGACAGGTTATATTGCCAAACTCTAATTTGTTGCTGCCTTCCGATCTTATTTTAGGTGTCCACATTTGGAGTTCGTAATTAAAAATTCTTTTTTCAGGAACATATTATGCTGCAGTCATTGAGAACCGTGCAGATTTTGTTGGTCGTGTGGTTGTGGATGTTGGTGCTGGCAGTGGTATTCTGTCATTATTTGCTGCTCAGGTTGCCTTAGCTTTTTCTATGGTTGTGCATCGAAATATACTGGCAAAATAGATGTATCTCTGCTGTTGGTCCTGTAGAATAACATCCGAGCTCCACACCCCTCCCCCCTCCTCTCTCTCTCCCCTTCTCTCCCTCTGCCTCTTTGTTATATCAGGCTGGTGCCAAACATGTTTACGCGGTGGAAGCATCTGAAATGGCAGAATATGCCCGCAAACTTATTGCTGGGAACCCATTGCTAGGTCAAAGAATTACGGTGAGATTTTTTGTTCTTTTAATTTCAGTTTAAATGCTACTGTTCAGTGCACCATTTCTCAGTTTTTATGGGCTGAGTTTTCATCTAAATTATAGGTGGTCAAGGGTAAAATTGAAGAAGTTGAATTGCCTGAGAAAGCAGATATTCTGATTTCTGAGCCAATGGGTAAGCTTATCATGTAGATGTGCTTTGGTCATTCAAGTTGGTTATGATATTTCCTGTGATATTAAACATGTATAAAGATGCTTTTATTTTTGGTTATGACAAAATATAGCTGCCATCAATGTAATGTTATGAAGTGTGAATAAGTGAACTTTGGAAAGACATCTAAGTGCAACATAAAATCTAAAAATTTACACACTAGTTTAGAATGGCAATTCACCAATCTGCATGGTAAGATGGTATGACAATAATGTGAGTATAAGACACAGAAAAACATGTGTAATTTGTCAAGTTTGGCGAATATACATACCAACGCTTACAGTTGGAAATTGGAATAACTAATTGTAAGGTCTTACATTTGCTTCACGGGATTCTCCTCAAAAGGGATTTGGACTTCTAGATTCATATCTTTCTGCCTAGATTTAATTTAAACCTAAGGAGTTATACAAAGTCATTGCTTGGGGTAGGGGCGAAGACACTGATATTTTCTGCTCTATTATCAATTTAGCATTGGGGGAAATTTATGTGGACTCATTTCCGGAGTGTTAGATGGTGGATTGAAAGTGGATGCCTGGGTTAGTATTGCGGGTTTGAGGTGCATTTATTCTGAACTGGTATATTCTTGATGGCACTGATGATTGTATTTACTCAAGGTGGAGGAGTGGCATCATTAAAATGTATGGTATTCTCATTTTGGAGAAGTCTGATCGTGTAAATTGGGATTCCTTCTTGTGTCATTTGATGTGGATCAATTTTCATATGAAGTAGACTAGATGGATATTGCATTTATACCCAACTACTTTCTTTACTGTATTCAACTCTGCTGGTTGGCTGCTTGAAAGGATTACCTTCTGGCTTAATCTGTTTCCTTTTTTTCTTTTAAGGTCTCAGAGGAACTAGGATTTGTGGGGTCGGTTGGCCACCTAGTTTTCAAATTTCCTTAATTGTGGGAGAGACACTACAGATGTTTCTGGTAGGAGGGCATGCTAAAATTTGGTAGATGGTCTTGTATTGGCCTTCTATTAACCATCTTTGCTTAAATCAAACTTACTGAATTCATTCTGTGGAATTGTTGATTCTCATAACTTCCTGAATTGGTGAGTGACGTGGGATCCTGACTTTGATTGCTGCCTTAATCAAACTTAAGCCTCTTCTGAAAGTTTGGTTTGAAGCCAGATCCACCTGGGAATCAGATGTGGGTCTAGAAGGGTACAATGTGGCTACCTTTTTTCTGTATAGGGATGGGCTTTGGAGATTCTTGTCCTCCACTGTGGAATGAACTTGGGATTGTTGTTAGGTGATGGGCCTTTGGAAGAGCATAAATTAAGTGTTTCTCCTTTTATAAAGGGTAATTAGCACATCATTATTTTGTGGGTTCATGGTGGAATTCTAAACTTGATAGCTGATTTGGAGATGTTCCCTTCGATAGTGTTTCCAAATCTGTTACATATTGCTTTGTGTAGGGATACTTGAGCTGCTAATTATTTATATTTAAATAATTTTGTGGACTTTGACTTTTTATGGGAATTTGCAGGATTGTGGTTGGTTTGTTTAATCATTTTGTATTTAATCTGAATTTCCTATACTTGACCTGAAATGTATAGAAGAAGATGGGCTTGATCTCCTCTGTCCACATAGCTCTTTTTCTTGATAGAGAGGAGTGTTCTTCCTTAAAAAGTTCATTGGCAAAGTGTTCTTTCTATTTAAGGTTGCTTTTTCCTATGGAACGGAGATTTCTTATAATAGTTTTGTTGATTAATTAATTTCAAGGAGGTGGACAATCCCAACAACTTGCAACTTTTTCTGAATAAAAAATTACCCAAGGTTGGTTCCCATTATTTGACACTCAAAATCTCATGAGCCACTTATTTTGGTGAGAACTTTTCATGACAATTATTTATGTTGTTGTTATGTCTTAGGCTTTTGTTGTCAATTGCATTTGGTAAAACTACAACCTTGCAGTGCTTCAGGTCAAATGGATAGTAATATATCCAAGTGTTTGAAGTACAATTTGTTTGAAGTTTTATGTTTATTGTCTTTATTGCTTCAATGGTTGCTCACTTATGAATTTGAACAACTGGTGTTGATGTTTGTTTAATTTGTCATTGAACACACATTATTTTGAAATTTTGCTCGTTGTTTGTTGGGATTCAAAATGTGCTAATAATTTATTCATTTGTTGTTCCCATCCAGTTTTTTCTTTATTTCTTTCTTCATGAGTTCTATTCTCCGCCTTCTTTAACCTTTGTTGTAAAGAAAAAATATATACTATTGTTATTGATACAGAGACTATTTGTAATTTTATGTTTATTGTCTTTATTGCTTCAATGGTTGCTCACGTATGAATTTGAACAACTGGTGCTGGTTTTTGTTTAGTTTGTCATTCAACACACAATATTTTCAAATTTCGCTCATTGTTTGTTGGGATTCAAAATGTTCAAAATGTGCTAATAATTTATGCACTTCTTGTTCCCATCCAGTTTTATCTTTATTTCTTTCTTCATGAGTTCTATTCGCCGCCTTCTTTTACCTTTGTTGGAAAGAAAAAATATATACTATTGTTATTGATATAGAGACTGTGTATTGTTTATTATGCACAGAACAAAGTGTCACTTAGGATCCTTTTTCTTCTTGTAGGTACCTTGTTAGTCAATGAAAGAATGCTGGAGACCTATGTAATTGCAAGGGATCGGTTCCTTGTTCCTAATGGAAAGATGTTTCCTACAAATGGAAGGTGGTTTTGTGTATCTTATTTTATGTTATCTTAAAGCTTTTCTGCCCAAACAATACAATCAAATTATGTTCAATGGTTCTCAGAGTCATATGCTTCTGGATTCTTTTAGAAGCCTTTTCAGTTACCTGCCTTGACTTCTTTTTTGTGGTTGAGTTGAAGTGAGGACATGCTCTGTAGCTCTTTTTGACTGCTGCATACCACTATCTTTTGGATTCACTTTTTTTGGTTGTCATGCATTCTGTGCATTTAGATTAGCTCTGCAAGCATAATTTGGGAATTGACAGGTTTTTAAACTATAAATAGGGTTCATTTTTCCCTGAGAGTAGTTTGTGATTTGGATTTTTTTTTCTTTTTCTCCCTGATGGTAGATTTTCTTTCTTATTTTATATAAAGTTACTAGTTGAACTAGGCTGTACATTCTTTTAATCTCAAACTAGCTTTTTGTATTCGCTTTATTTTTGAGGTGACTCGGATGCATGTGTGATTCAGTTTACATTGTAATAAGAATCCTACGAGTGTCTACATATATTTGCCTTTCTGTGTTCCTTATCATATTTGTTTCCATGATTAATTTGCTTTGTTATCTTTCGGTTTTTTTGGGTTCTGATGTTTTGAACTTGATTGCTCCTGCAGAATACATATGGCACCATTCAGTGATGAATATTTGTACATTGAAATAGCAAATAAGGTATGTAAATTTTGGTGAAATATTTGTATGGTCTATCACTATTATGTCATCTGCACTTAAAATCAAGGTTCGGGATGACCTAAGAAATATTTCTGCCCCTCAATAGTTGGTGATTTTTCCCCATTTTTAGTCATTCAGAATCCAATTTTATCTTTCAAATGGATGGTTACGGTTATTAAATCTGTCCAATTAAAGAGTGCTTGAATCAGTCTTGCACCCAGTTGTATGCAAATTGTTGTGCACAGTACATTTAATTGGGACGAGGTCATGGATCAAAAAATATGAATGTTTTGTGTTGCTGTTACTGTAGCACTTGAACAAGCAGCAAGGGATATAAAAACAATATTAGTTCACTGAAATATTGAATTATTTGGGTAAGAATATAAAACGACCTATATTTTGTAAAAGCAATGCTTTGCGTTTGCCCTTTGGTTATTTTGGTTTGTATGCTTCACAAGTAAATAGGCTGGGCTCTTGTGCTCTTCTTTAATGAAGAGGATATATTGTTTTCTGTTTAGACTTAGTTATTTTATTTAGCCACTTGTTCTTTTCCTAAATGCATCTGTTTCCTTTGTATTGTGCTTATTTCTTTCTATCAGATTCCTTTTTTTTTACAATGAAGGGTGTCTTTTTATTCTTTTCTTTTTTTCACTCTTTATCTACGCAGGCCCTGTTTTGGCAGCAACAAAATTATTATGGGGTTGATCTAACGCCCTTACATGGATCTGCATTCCATGGATACTTTTCTCAGGTCTGTCTCTCTTGCATATGCCATAAATATGTATGAATTTTTAAGACGTCATGATATTTTTCTTTGTGTGCTTGCCTTGGCTTTAAATGTTTACAAGTGCATTGTATTGCATCTTATTTGTTGAACCTGTTCCTTTTTGTGTTTATGATGTGTAGATGTTGAACTCAAGAAACAATGATTCGCTTTGACTATTCTTCTTAATTTTTTCCTTTGATGATTTATTTCTTGATGGAGTTTGATTTATTGAGGTGAGAGAGTATAAATCTTTTCCCATTCTATGATTTTACAATAGGAAAAATGGTGTCTTCACGAATAAAAGCTGGTGTTACTGGTTCCTTGATTCAAGCAAAATGTTCCTATTATACAAAATCACCAAGAAGAACAGTATTCCGATTTAAAGTACTGGAAGGGCATATTGATTAATTAAATTTGAGATAGCTGTAGGAAGAGATATAAGATTTAGTCATTTCTACACTAATGGGTAAAACACCCAGCTTATGAGTTTTGATTCCATTGATATGAGTGCCCTTTTATCAAGCGGAGGAGATTGTCTATTGACTTCTAAATCAGAGGGTCTGAAGTCTTAGATTAGAAGCTATTTTGAAATTATTTTACCCTTCTCTTATTGACACTGAAATAACAAATAATTAAATCCACTAGTATTAACCATTCCCTGTTTCACTGGTTTGCTGTGAAAAAATTGTTAGAAAAGGTAGCCCCTCATTGGATTGCAACCTTCCAAATCTTTTCGGGGAAGGATTGTATGACTGTTTGCTGGAGTTATGGCATTGCATATGATCTAAGCTAGATAGCAAAAACATTAAGATAAAAAAATATCCACAAGGCATTCTGTAAGATATCATGAGTCAAGCAGATAGTCTCAAGCCTTATTTGAGATGATTTTTGTGTGGCAGTTCATTGAAGGGTGTCATTTTGCAAGAATCTATCATTTGTCCTCCATTAGAAGGTTTCTCCCTTTTCCTTTTCCATGTTATGGTCTATGTAGAAAGAAAGAATTAGGAGAAATGTTTTAGGGATTCTAGGTAAAGGTGGAAATTGTGAACAATCACATTGTTAGATTGTGGTAAATCTGATATTGTAAATAACAAAAAGGAAAAAGCTGCTTACAGCCTACACGTATAATTTAATTAGGCTGATTTCAACTCCGAAATTCTATATGGTGGAAAGCATTGTTGAAAGGTTCTTGAAACTTCAATCACAATGTTTCCTGCCTGGCATATTTTTTTTTTACTGCCACTGTGTTTGTTTTCCTGTTATTTTCATGATGACCTCTATTCAATGATCTTTCTTTTTCGGACATGCCTAACCATCTCCTTTACTTTCTGTGCAGCCCGTGGTGGATGCTTTTGATCCTAGGGTATTGGTGGCTCCTGCAATATCTCATGTGATAAACTTCGCTTCTATAAAGGTATTAGTTAACTATCAGAACAAGAACATCTGCATACCAAAAATACTACCAAAAATGCATACCACTTCACTGTTTAAATAATTTGGAAGAATATCTTTATTTTTAGCTTTGAAATTTGAATCCTATGTCAAATGTCTCCATCAATGTTTTGCTATTTTGTGCAAAGTACTTATATTTTCATCACTGTTGTGCCCCATTGAGTCGTGTATGTTTTTTTAAAGAACGATTTGTGAGGCATTATTTGCAATGTGCAGTGCGAGGAAGCGAACAAACCATAGTTAGCTTCTAATGAAAGAAGTGCCCGAGTCACCTTTGCAAAATGTTTGCCTTTATAGAAGTGTTAGAATTTAGAAACTACAAACATGTGCCTACCACATTTTAAGAAAAAACATTATTAAAAACAAAAACGCAACACTAAGAAGACTGATTAAGATAACCTCATTGGGTCTGGCCCCATGGTTCAGCATTTGAGAGAAGATGATCAAGGAGCATATGACATGTCTATGTATTGTGAGCCAATTTATCATGACAGACCAAGCGTATACATCCTTGACAGTCATCTTCTCAAACACCGAGAAATCTTGATGCGGGAACAAGAAAGAGAAAAGACCTGTTCACAGGGCATTAGTTTTTAGAGGGATATTACTAATTGGGTAAGCAATCAATTTGTCCCTCCAACTCGGCCTCAAATTTCAATGTCATCCTGAATTTTGATTTCTTCTATTTTGGTCTGCCAACTTTTAAAAGGAAGTCAATGTGGTCCAACATTTTAAAATAAGTTAGAAAAATTAAAAATTAATCACTGTTTGACCCTCTCAACTATGATTTAGTTTCACTTGACCCGCTAAACTAAAAGTTGTTACATTTTACCCCAAAACTATGAGAATCTAAGTTCGTATTAACACTAGTAATAAAAATAAAAATAAAAACAAATTGAACACTTGTAGCATTTTTTATCAGATACAATATAAATTTTTTTTGTCCTTGGTTAGCAAATGCATAGTTTCAAAAATCTCCTTGATATTAGCAGGGCTACTAATTGGTGGTCCACAAATACAAGATTTTATGGATCAATTTGTCTTTTTACTTGGGCATTTTGAGATGATTTATGACATTTCATAGCCATGAAATTATTTTTTTTTCTCTTTGTTTTAGAGATTAGTATAAAATTTCGACCAAACAAATTCCTAATTTTAAATTTTATGATGGTGAAAATGTAACTATTTTTAGTTGAATGGGGGTGAAGTAATATTAAGCTATAGTTTTAGAAGACTGAAGTATAATTAATATTTAATTTCCTTATTTATTTTGAAAAGTTGGACCACATTGACTTCCTTTTAAAAGTTGGAGGGTTTAAATAGAAGAAATCAAAGTTCAGGGATGAAATTGAAATATGAGGCAAAGTTGGAGGGACTAAATGATTGTTTACCCTTACTAATTTTACCATTTAGGGCTACTTGTTTGGTTGGGATCTTTTAGTTCTTATTCTTGATTCGGATTAGGGAAGTCATTGTAGCAGTTTTAAAAAGTCATTTTGGCTGGGAAGTTTTATTTTTAGGAATTATATAATCAGCCGAAATCTCATTCTTTTTGTCTACTAGGACTTTCTACAGGAACCCCTAACAGGTTTTGATGCAACTAGAGCCTAGAGGTTGACTCTGTTTTAATGAATTGGTATTTCTGAATATGGTGGCCAGCGAAAATAATGCTCACTTGATAATCAGTAATTTTAGGCACCTCATGGATAACTTGTTGCAGTCAAATCAAATGCTTGTCTCTTATTGGATTCAAAGAGTTCAAGTTAAAAGCTTTTATGGGATGGAATTATAGTTTCTTAAATATGGAACTACTGAAGTATGGATAATGAAGGGGGTTGGGAGGGTATCAAAATGTTAGATGATGTGATACCCACTCATATTTGTTTTCTTTGCAGGGTACTAGAACCTTTTGTTTTGGAAGGTTTTTGGGATCGTTTGGACAATGCAATTTGTTGTTCCTATGTTATTAGTACATTCAGTTTGTTCTTATTTGATTATGAAAGTAGTCATACCAGCTATGACTCATCCTTGTTGAATGGGATCCTATTATAAAATAGAGTCCGACGATTTTGGTGATTGTCAATTAATTTGCAAAACTCTTTTCTAATTTCATTTTGCAGGAAGAAGATTTATATGAAATTGATGTTCCATTGAAATTTGTATCCTCTGTGGGTGCTAGAATTCATGGGTTGGCGTGCTGGTTCGATGTATTGTTTAATGGGAGGTGATCATTTGAAGTTGATCAATAATGTTCCTTTTTAAGTTTTACCTGGCACTGCATCTTTCATGCTGAATAGAGCTGGGGACTGTGTTAGATGTTTTTACCACTGTTAATTGCTCATTCTGCAGCACTGTACAAAGGTGGCTGACCACCGCTCCTGCTGCGCCTACAACCCACTGGTATCAGCTGCGTTGTGTTCTCTCACAGCCACTTTATGTCATGCCAGGACAAGAAATTACTGGTCGACTCCACATGGTTGCACACAATGCTCAGAGTTATACCATTTACCTAACAATGTCTGGTTGGTATTCATGTTATTTACCTTGTTGTCCAATTGTGCTATTTGCAACTAGGTTTCCTTAATGATCTAACTAGTCATAAATGAACAATAGCCAAAATGTGGGGCCCTGGTGCTGAACAAGGAGGAATACTTCAAACATCGTCCTGCAAGTTTGATCTCAAAGAGCCCTATTACCGAATGTCTCAACCACAAGCCTATTCAATGACCCAAGATCAGTCAACACATCATCTAATAAATACACAGGTATTGGGTCTTCCTTGTACTCATGTTGTGATCCTTATGATTAGTTGATCAGGAATGAATGTCCTAAGTGCTGTTTCTCTGGGGTGTAGTTTCTGAAAACACTTCGTCTTATAATTATTTCGAACTATCAAATTGGAAATGGTGAAGAAGTTTACAAAATGCCTTGTTTTCGTTCTGATGCTCCTTGGGATCAGAATTGAAAAAGATGAAACGTTGAATTTTTTTAAAGGTTAAGAAAACAAGCCACTTGTTGTCCCACATCGCCCACTTGTGGGTGTCTTGTGTCCCATTTAAGCCTTCACTAAACTTCACTTTTTGAGGTACTATTTAGAGTTGGCTTGGCCCCTTCTTATCCATCAAATATTGATCTTTCCAATAAAGTAAAATCTTCGTGTTAGTGATGCTCTGTTTTAAAGACCCTTCATTTCACCAACATTTAAAGGTTAGAGACTTCTAATGACTATAATACCCATACTGAGATGTGTTTCTGAGCCCATGTAGAATAGATGGTATCTAATAGACCCATTTTCTTGGGGGATCCTATCCATATAGGCTCCAACTCGATCTTGTGGTAGACTGCCCTCCTAGGGGGTACTTGGCAACTCACTCGTGGGGCATGATATCCCAAAATTCCTCAAGTACTTGCTGCACTTCCTGAGAAAGAAAGTCGTCTTGGTATTGGATCCGCTCTTCTGTTAGCATGAACATGAATTAGATTCTATTCGTCTTCTTTATTCTTAAGAGAAATCCCCTACCCGAACCATTCTTAAGACCGCCAACCCCTCCCTGATTGGCCTTAAATAAAAAATCAGCCCCAGTTGGCTGGCTGGTGGGTTATGCATGTTATTGGATTGTTTTGACAGCTTCAGTCAGTGGGTGAAGACATGTAGTTTCTGCTATCCCTGCTCTGTATTGCTCACTTCACTTGCAAGGGATCTTTATTAGAAACCAAATAGCTAATCCATTTTGACCAATCTGCACAGCTTTTAGTTTTTTGCATCATTTTTTAAGCTCAAAGGAGAGTTCAAAGGGCACAAATAGGGTTATAGAAATTAGCCCATGTCAAGAAGAGGTCATAGTGAAAATTAATAGCACATCTGATGTTTGGCACATCCATTTAGGTTTCCACTTTCACCAATTTTTGTATTCTGCAAAAACACCAGGAGTGCATACTGCATGGGCCAAAACCTGTGCAGAATTTCAATTGCATCTGGTGGTGTTCAGTATTATTGTGGCAGTAGTATTAGTGTATTATTATGTCATTATTTGGCTTTTCCTACGAAATTTTGTGTTTGTTGTCATTGTGGTTGTTTCTGTTGTTATTAAGAATCTGACATCCATGAATTGGTTTACTCCTCAGCAGGATATACAAATACAATCCCAGGATGAAGAAGGATCTGAGTTGCTGCAGCAACCATCCCAAAATTCAGATGCTGAGTTCCATTGAGTCACTGGAAAAGAGACATCCTGGTTCCGGTGGTGCTCAATGAAGCGTCCAAACCTGAAGGGCAGGGGGATTTGCATCAATGCGCTTGGTTTAATCACCCTTTTCTTCCACCACTACTGATCCCCTGTAAATTAGATCAAATGATTTAACCATTTATCACTTGAGTGGCTGCTCAGCAATCCTGGAGAATATCTTAGTTTGACCTGTTAAATAATCGATGTGGCTCGGTGCAAATCGTGCTATTCTGGTAATCAGGTTTGACAAACTACCAAATTTTAAGGTTTGAGCAAACCTACCAGTGAAGCGTTTGTGAAAGAAATTTGAGAAATTGTTAAGACTGGTGCCTGTGCAGGTTTGCTGGGTGCTAATACTAGTTGCACCATTTTGAAATTTAGAATGTTGGACCAAAGGCTGCGTTTGTTTGCGGGATGGGAGGATGGGATGAAGGGATGAGGAATCTCGGAACAGCTAATCTCTGGGGTTACAAATTCCTCGAAGGGTGATTTTATAAATTGATTTCAAACCTGGAATTTCCTGATTGCTTCTGCCACCTCTCCCTTAGGATTATTTAATTACGTACATACTGGCAATGTTTTAAAAATAGGATTGGACTGGCCAGTTTGAACTGTTGATTGGCTGAAGAAATGGTCCGGTCAGTCCTTTAAATTCATTTTAGTCAAAATTTGGTCAAATTTAGTAAGAACTGCGGTTGAATTGTGACTCGATTAAATCGGTTGTTGGACCATTTGGTTTAGTTTATGGCAAAATTTTAGGTTTTAAATATTAAAATTAGTGTAGAAAATAGGATAATTTTTATTATTATTAATAAATAAATTAATGATAATTATAACATTACAGGTCAATAACAGTTGAACTAGTGACTCGTGATTCGGTATGTTTTTTGGTTTATACAATAGTTTTGTTTTCAAAAACATTGATTAGTAGTTTTTTGGTTTATACAATAATTTGATATTCAAAACATTGATTAGTAGTTGAATACCGTGGCTTTTTCCACAAAAAAATTGCAGTCTTGGTGTAATAGTTTTTATATTGGTGAAACTTTAGTTAGTAAATATTCATATTATTCACGTATAATATTCGTATGTCTGTATAAATAAAAAAAAATTCTTTTTTCGTCTAGATCTAGAATTTAATAAAAAATATTTATTTTTTTAATTGAACCGTATAGTATAGTATTAAACGTTTTTCGTATTATATTTTTGAAAAAAAAATGATTAAAAATTAGATATGATTTAATATAATTGTGGCATATTATTAATTATATACTTAATATATAATTATAATAATACTTGAAATATGTAATATTTTTCTAATACTTGGGATATTTAAATTATTAAAACTTACTTTTCTATTACTTCTTATTAATACTTTAAATATTAAATTAAAAATTAAATTTAATAAATTAATTCATTCTTCTATCAAGTATAGAAATAATAAAATAATAAAATAAAATTTTTTTTTATCTACCACTTAATTTAGCTGCTAATAATATTATTTTAAAAAAAAAAACATGTGAGAAAAAATACTATCTATTAACATATATAAGAAAAAATTACTTACAAATATTATCGTATTTTTTGTTCTAACTTTTTAACTAATGTTCGTATAATATCTTGATAATAATAAATTCGTGTTTTTAACGTTCTTATATTTTTATGTCAAATTTTATTATTACATTTTTAAAAAAAAATTATATTAAACTCATATGTATTACCTACTATTCTTTTGACGTACCTGTATTTACTAGCTATGGGTGAAACATCCCTTTGCAAGAGATATTTGGTTGTAGGCAGCTATATCTCATGCCATCCACAACTGAAAATTCAAATTCTTCTTTGTAGTCTAAAGTGTTTGACCACTTGATTGGAGCACTTATTGAAGTTCATTAGCAAAGGGGCTTTACCTTTTGGATCAGAATCTAATAATTTCCTTCCCATGCGTAGAGTTCATGTGGTAAGATGAGGTAGGGAAGGACCTTCCAATAAAATTTCGTGATATGGATCAACATTAATTAATTTATAATTCATGTAAAAAATTTCAACTATATATTGTATTTTAGTGGCTTTGAAAAAAAATCTCATTTTTGTCCTTTAATTAGACATATATTTAGTTTTGCCCTAAAGTAAGAAATACCTCAAAATTATCCCCACTTATTTTATTGTTGCCTCATTTCTTTGTAAATCTAATGATCATGCTTCCAAATATACCATTTTATTCTCTTATTTTTTTGTCATAAATAAAAAAATTATAATAAGATTATTTTGATTGTTACTTATATATAAAATAAAACGTGTTAATTCTTCGTTATTAATTTTTATGTCCAAACTATTTATAACTTCTTTTCATTAGTCATAATCGTTTTTATTTTTATTTTTGACTTGAAAAATAAAGGTAACAATTTTAGTTTAATGAAAAATTAGGTCATAGCAACAGATGGAAATATTATAGTTGTTGACTAAACATAAAGAAACATTAGAAAAAAAACATTTGATGATAAAAATCAACATTTTGTTGTATATCTATATCTATATCTATACTATTATAAAGCAATCACCTGTTCTTAGTGAAACCTGCTTGTTGAAGCCTGTCACAAAGGACAGAATAATAATTTTAATTTAACTCAACTAATTTGAGAATATAAAATTAGTAGCATAAATGGGTGTTATGGGTACTACTTCTAGTTTTATAAATATGCATTCATGAATTGTTGTATATATTTTATAAATACGGAAAAAAAAAAGGTCCTATTATTGCGTTTGTGTGCAGTGTTCACCAAAGTGAGCGCAATACGCCTCCGGCTCCTCCTTCCTTAGCAATGGCGGGTGCGCGGTGCGCCCCGACCTCCTTCCTCCCATCCTCTGCTAACGCCTCTCAAGCACCTAGAAAACCATTACTATTACTCTCTTCCATTTCCACTCCATTCCCATCAAAGCTCACAAGGAGAAAAAACCATCTCCGCCAAAAGCTTCTTAAAACCTTAACAAAACCCTACCCCAAACGTCTCCTTCTCGAATCGTCCCCCGCAAACCCTGTAATTGAGTCCCCGCGTGAACAACAACCCGAGAGTCCCTGCGACGAAATCGCCGGCGAAGAGACAAAGGAGTCGGAGACTCAGGAATTTCAAATCTCCGAAACCACGGAAACGGCTGGAGCTTTCAATGGTGATTTTGGCAAATTTTCGACAGGGTCAGTCCTTAAATTGGGGTTGTACTTGGTTGGAGCTTTCGTGTTTCAGACAATTTGTGCTGTTTGGGTTTTTGGGTCAGCCAATTCTGACCATAAAGATGGAAACTTGGATACTGGAGGTAAAAATAGGGTTTTGGAATTGGGTATAAATGGCAATAATGAAGAAAAATCAAGTGTTTTGTTGAATGGAAGTGGCAATTCGTTTAGCGGAGAATTGGGGTTCAAACAAGATGGAATTGTGTATGTTGGTGACTCTGAATTGGAAGAGAAAATTGCTGAAATTCAAGCGATGGCAAGGGATGCGCGAGATAGTGAAAGATTGGATTCGAAGGTGAATGATTCGGATAATGATGATGTTGTTATAAGTGGCATTGAAAAGGAGGTGGATAGTAAATTAGTTAAGCTGCGGAAGAGCTTGCAGAATAGCAGGGAGAAGTCACCTGTGTTTCCAGTTAGTTATTTAAGAAAGGATGCTGAGGTTGAAGATGAGGTTGATGGAGATAGTTTGGACACGAAGGATGCAAATAAGCCATTGATGTTTAAAAAGAAGAATAGATTTAGAAGTCCATCAGCTAACATGAGTGATAGACCCAAGGGCTTTCAGGGTTCAGAAGATCACAGCATCACTAAGAGTAGAAATAATAGTTCAGCTATTGCAGATGAACCATTAAGAAATTTTGGTGTTGATAATGATAGTATTGATTTGTTAAACAAAGAACAGCAGGTAGACCAGCCCAATGGCAATTCACAGGGTAGTGTTTCTTTGCTGTCAGAGGAAGACAGTGGAAGGACACCATTAAAGGAAAAGTCCAAATCCTTTCAAACTCCAAGGAAGAAAACGGGGAAAGAAAGGGCAAAAACAAAGCTGGGAAAGAAAAATGGAGTTGCAAAAACGGAACCTGGGATTGGTAATGTTAATAGAACCTGCTATAGTGTATAATTATTTCATAGATTATAATATTATCATTCGAATATTCAAACTTATGTTACTACTAGATAGGTTTGCTGATTGTTTTGCAATACTGTGCTACTTGTGAATCAATCCTTCTTGTGTGGATCCCTTGATTCTATTGTTAGTAATATTTTGCCAGTTAATGTATCTGGAAGCATTATAGTGAGGTTATCCGATATGTTAGTTTTATGATAATGAGCATATTTGTCAGGACCAACCACAATATTGGGAAAAGGAAGGGAAAAATAATGTTGTATTTAAAAAATAATCATTTTCTGCATTGTCATAAATTTTGAGTATGCTGCAGAATTATTGTAATGTGTCTTTTCAAACCAATGAAATGAGTTACTTCTCTATTCAAGTTCTGTACATTTTTCAATTATATTTTAAATATCTAGGCGCCACGCAGCAGACTGGTCTTGGAAGGCCTTCAGCTAAACGTGTGAAGTCAAGAAAATCAAGCATGTTTGATGGAGAGAATTCTCAGAGTCTGACAAAAGAAATTCAGGAAACTACCACAATATCTAATGAACGTGATACAATTTTGGGGAATGACATTTTAAAGAGTGGAGAAGTTGGAAGCAAACGAGCAGCAGGCAAAGTTGAGGGTAGACAATCAGATGACAAGGCTGATTTGTGGTGGTTGAGTCTTCCTTATGTTCTAGTATGTATCCAGAAACCTTGCATGTTCAATTTGTTAATTTATTCTTATTAGCATTGTATTACACGTTATTATTTTTTTTAATTTGTCAAAATGAGTTTCAGTTATTAGATTGAACAATTTTTGAGACATATAGAAACAAAGGGAAAATCATTAGAACCATGAAAAACTTAAACAAGGGTGTTGATGATGCAATGTAAATGCTATGGTAAGATGTTGCATGAAATTTCGAGATTGGGCATTACCATGTGGCAACTGGGTAGACAATAATCTTGAAATGAATTACAAGCAGACATATGTTAGAAACTTAGATGTTTGACACAGGTGAAGGCAAAGAACTTGTTTAAGGTCAACAATATTCTCAATATGTAAACATGTGTTAGATGTTTGACACACGTGAAAGCAAAGAACTTGTTTAAGGTCAACTATATTTTTAATTTCTTTAAATGCTCAAATATTTATTAATAGTTGATAAGTTGCATCGTGTCATAATATGCTCTAGTAGATATTGCAACAAAAATTTCAAAATTATAGCATTACCACATAGGAGACTGTAATCTTGGAATGAGTTATTACAGGCAGACATGCAATAGATGTTTCAATAATGTGCATGCACAAACCAAAACTTGTTTAACCTAGATTAATATAGGGTTCTTCCAAGTACTTGGCATTGCGTATGTGAAACCTTTATTACTTGACTTAAAGCTTTTTTTGTCCCATTTGGCTGAATAATGTGAAATGACTGAATTATGTAAACCATTTTATAGAAGTTTATAGACAGTTGCTTTAACAAAGGAAAATGTAAATGCATAAGTTGCAAGAATGAAAATTTTAAAAACTCTGCCCCACCCCCACCAACACCTTATTTTCCTTTTCTTTTCATAAATTTGTTTTCTTTTTCTTTAGTTATTTCATTTTTTTCAAATCTGGATGAAGTTCATATAGAAGTGCATCCTATACACTTATATTCACTTCTTCTTTAATATGTTATATCTTTTTCAATTTCTTATGTAATGGAACTCATTAAAATGTAATTTTCACCTGTCTGGGAGAAAAATTCTGTTGTCTCTTACTAGGCACTTCTATTTCAGGCTATCCTCATGCGCAGAGGTCATGTTGGTGAAGAAGGACCTAGTGGACTATTTACCTTGAAGACCACTCCTTACACTAAGGACAATAATGAATCATCTCATACTGTTGTTTTTGAAGACCGTGGTGATGCCACTAACTTCTGCTATCTTCTGCAATCTTTTTTTGAAGATCTTGGTGATTTTAGTGCCGACATTGTTCCTTTGCCAATAAAAGTGAGAACCTTGACTTAAGGTTACTCAACTCTGAACCTAGCTGTGCTTTTTTTTCATAACAATGACTAGATTTGTGTTTTCGGTTGGTTGCCTGCTGTTAAGGGAGTTAGAACTTTCTAAGGGGTTCCATGTGGGGTATTCTTATCGACTAATTTGTTGATTGTTGATGATTCTTAGACTTGTATGTTCATGTTGCAAATCACTAAGTTACTCTGTCCACAGTATAGTTTAGGAAACATAACACTTATTTAAGTGTCCTTGTGAAAATAGTCCCAACCCCAATAGTTGAAGTGGCATGCCATTCTTTAAGTTCTGCTATATAATTTTTGTTATTGGTGCTGACATGAAAGAGGCAAAACATAACTATTTCAGGAGCTTGATGAGGCAGTGAGATCGCAGTCCATGAAGGTAATTGTAGTGAAGAAAGGGCAACTTAAGCTTTATGCAGGACAACCACTTGCTGAAGCTGAGATGGCCTTGTGCTCTTTAGTAAAATGAAGTTGAATTGCGCGCTGACACCAGGAACCAGAAAGGATGGATGGATGTGCATCCCTTTGACTCGAGTCAATTTTCTTTCTAAATCTATTAGCTTCGATGGAGCTTTGAGTCAACCACACGTGGTCAGGATAAAGACATGCGGAGTTTAGCTGATGGAGTTTTAAGAATTGTGTTCCTGCAACAACCTAAACCATTTGCATAGCCCAAGAAGTAAACAAATTAGTCTGCTGCTCTTGGGTATAAAAGTTTTTTTTCCGTTCATTTATTATTTTTCCCCTTCTTTCTTTTCGTTAAGCCTTTTTGTTTTTTGGGGGTGGGAGGGGGGAGAGGGGGGAAGGAGATTGTTCTCAGTTATATGTATACTCGAGCACAATCCAATATTTTAAATGAAGGTTGTTAGAGCTTGTTATTGTTTCTAATTGTGCATACCTTTTACCATAATGTAATTCAAGTGCTTGGATACTTCTGGTGCTGGCTACTAAAAATTCATGGTTAACAGAATGAAGAAGAAGTCCAAAGAAGCCAAAATTTCTACCTTTGTATCTATCAAAACAGGGTTTTCAAATCCGGTACCTGTTTATGAAACAACAAATGGAGCAACAAGACAAAATTGTGAGATTTAATGAAGAAACACAATTGCTCCAGGTTGAAATTGATCATTTCAAAACATGAATAGGTTGGAGTTGATCCCCCAATTTCTTCTCCACAAGTGCTTTACAGCCAAATGAAATATCATATTAAGACTAAGAGACTCTATTTCTGGGTTCAAGCAGTTAAGACTCCGTTCAATCAAAAAAGGGAGTTTCAATGAGGTTCCAAGTCATGAAACTGGAAGACTTTTGTGTGTAAATTTTGAAAAGCAACATTTATTCATTTTCAAAAATTTTGAAAGAGTGAAGTTTGGATTCTTCCAGGGATATTGGGTTGAAAATAATATGATTAATCAACTAAATTTGAGGGCGAAATAAAACAAACAATGGTAGTTCTTCAACATAGATCTTGCAACTACATTCATGTAAAAATATGTTCTTGGAATGACAATTTTGATACTTTGAACAGTTTGGAATTGGAAATTAACACTCTTCCATTCCACACTTTCATTTTAAAAAATTTGAAAGAGTGAAAGTTTGGATTCTTCCAGGGATTGGGTTGAAAATAATATGATTAATCAACTAAATTTGAAGGTGAAATGACACAAACAATGCTACTTCTTCAACATACACCTCTCAACTACATTCATGTAAAGAGATGTTCTTCTTGGAATGACAATTTTGATGCCCCAAACAGCTTGGAATTGGAAATAAACACTCTGTTCCACACTGATTCTGCCAAATTATATCAAGCATCAATCTGTCTCTCATTTTAAAAAATTTGTAAAAGTTTGGATTCTTCCAGGGATTGGGTTGAAAATCATATGACGAATCAACTAAATTTGAAGGTGAAAAAATTAAACAAACAATTAATTCTTCAACATACACCCCTCACTCAACTACATTCATGTAAAAGAAAAATGTTCTTCTTGTACTGCTTCTACTCGGCAGCTCCAACGGCCCAGAAATACTACTACTGGGAAGAAACAACTTTAACAATGGACAGGGCATGAATAGGTGGTAGATTGGACTGGCAAAAGGCTTGCCATGACTCCTGCTTCTCTTCTTCATTCTGAATGAATGCCTCGCGTATCAATGTCACCATTCTCCGAGCTGCTTCTCTGGCCTCCGGCAGTTTGTCGTTCAACATATCAGCAGCCAGTCGGATCAATGAAACCAACCCGAATTCTTTCATTGCTTCTAGCCCCTATAATGAAAAAAACAGATCATTAGTCCACATGCACCATCTTCTCTTGTTGCCTTAAAGTGGCACATTCTAGCTGCTAGAACACCAATTATCCCAAAATCTTAAGCTTTTAAGAAAAACGGTTTATATGAAGCTAATTCCCCCCTTTCACGTGCGACCTTGTCTGGCAAATTAGAATAGGTGCATGAACATAAACAGAACATAATACCCAAACGGGAAAGTTACTGTATATACAGGCTAGAAGACCAGGGACCTCCGAGAACTAGAGCTCTGAAACAACATTGGAACACCAAATATCCCAAAAGCTTGAACTTTTTACATACGTGCCATAAGATTAGGACCTCTAGAACTAGAGCTTTGAAACTATGTTAGAACTCCAATTATCTCAGAAGCTAAGAAACACGGACATTAATAAGAGAGTGTCGTATTCTTGTCGGACGCACATACTCTTCGGACTTGCCAATTGGTGTGTCATAAATTTTTGTATATTTATTTTTTAATTGATATGCTAGAAACACGTATCCGTTACTTAGACACACATAAAACACATTGTAAAGTTAAATTTTTATCGTGTTTAGGTTAAATGATGAACAAATTATATATTCAATATTGTTTTTATGCCATGTCCTCTCCCCAACGTGTTTTTGTCCTCATTGTTGAAAAGTTGTGTGCCCTGTATTAATGTCAGTGTTGATACTTCTTAGCTCAAAAGTTTAAATTTTTAAGAAATAAGCCCAACAATGGCATATGTGAGAAGAATGGAAGAATGGTAACTTCAAAGTTTTTATAATTACCATCTTGGAAGCACAGTGAGACATGGAGATTGCAGCTTTGGCCCTGATCCTAAGGTTGGCATGGCTAACATACGCCCGGAGCTTGTGGAGCAAAGGAAGAGGAGTGATGGACTCCACCATTGCATTGAGTGCCTTGTCTGCTTCTTCACACACAAACTTTTTGTCTTGAGAAGCCTTCAGCAGTAGCTGCAGCAGCTGTGGAATCACCACACCACACAATCAGAACCGTTAATCAGAAAGCATGATGAACCTGAGAGTCCCATAACCCTCAAATTCATGATCATAAAAAAAAAAAGAAGTCTTTGGATCAATACCAAGTGGTCAAGTGCATCAGAAGTGGTGGATTCGAGGAGTAGCTTATCACCAAAGGCATTAAAGATATCAGATGAAGCCATTATAGATGTCTTGCAAAGAGCACTTCTTGGGTTCTTCATTGCCTTCACCAGCACCAGCATAACTTTTTCCCTGTATGCATCACCACATATTAGCAAATCCCATCATCTCTCCATAAATCCATCTAACAGTTAAATTTCAACAAGTAATTATGTCTTACAAAATGGGGATCAAGAGAGTGGAATGATAGAGTGCGAAACGCCTTGTATTATTCAGTGAGTCACAGACCTTCAACCAATCCTTTGATTCTAGCCCTTCAACTAGGCTCTGCATTTTCAAGAATTGAAGCAAATGAAAATTTGAACAAAACCACAAATGGGTTTTCTCTTAAAACATCTTCTAACGTAAAAGACATCGAAAAAAAATATATATAAAACATCAATTTAAGAAATAAATTCCATATTTAGAATCCAACCACAAATGGGTTTTCCATGTAACGTCTCCAAATCTTTAAAAAAAAATTACAGAAAACTCAATAATAAGTATGTATGTGGGGCTAGAGAGAGAGAGAGGGAGACTTACTTGGATTTTGATTTCAGGGTCTGGTAAGGCTTTGAGGTTCTCGGAAGAGATGTAATCAACAGTAGCATCTACAGTTGTAGGCGGAAATGGGGCTCTATTTTCGTCATTTACACCAACATCAGAATGTTTTTGGATTGAAACTGCAATTTTTGTTTGCTTTTTGGGCCTTTCTGGGGTTATTGGTAGAGCGTTATTGAGAGGCCTCAGTGCCATTTTCAGAGAGAGAGAGAGAGAGAGATAGAGAGAGAGAGAGAGAGAGAAACAGAGAGCGAGGGAGTGGGTGGATCTCGAAGATTGTGGTTTTTGATTTGAAGGATTGGGTTTGGGAATTTAGAGAAAGTAAACAAGTACTTCTCAACGTTCCTTTTGAAAAATTTAAATTTTGAAAAAAAAGGTTGATAGAAAGGAACGTTAACTTTTTCTGCTAACGGTCACATTTCGGGGTGGGCTTCTCTGCGGTTGAAACTAGAAACATCTAGCGAAGCCGCTGTTAACACACGTGGCTTCATGAAAGTAAGTCGTTCGACAATTCGAATGCAGTAAAAAATCCTAACAGCGATCCAAAGAGAGAAAATCTTGCAATCCAAAGTAGAGTTTCTCTGTTTCGGGGTCTGATTCTGAAATTCAATCTTTATACGAAATCCAAATGCTTTTTAACAAGTGTAGCTAAGGCTACAGCCTGTTTGGAACTTGTGAAAGGAAACAAAAAATGAAGTGAGAGTGAAATTACAGGGAAATTGACTTTCGTTTTGCGTAGAAAATCATTTTCTCTTACTTGAAATTCAGAAATAAGAAAAAAATAATAGGGTTTCTATTGAAAAGGGAAAAAGAAATGCAAATAAAAAGAAAATAAGAAGGAAAATGGCATTCTATTGTTTTTGTATTTTTTCTTTCCCCTCTCAAATTAAGAACTAGAAAGAGGAAGGAATTTTCTTTTCTTTTCTTTCCAAACACTGCACTTGGGCAAGCATCCTCGGGCTCAAAAGTTTCCTTCTATTTTTCAATGACGAAAAAATTTGCACAATGTTTTATAATTGTCAGTATAAAGAGGGCATATTTTTTAAGATAGTAAACTCCTTTCAAAATATAAAAATAAAAAAGAATAATTATACTTTACCCCATTGTAGTTTAACTGAAAATCATATGATCCCGGTATAATTTAAAAGTGAACTCATAATATTCTTTGGTATTGACTTAAATAAAAACCGTTACAATTAACGACAATTCTAATATAGGGATATTTTCATAATTTTATCTCTTTGAAATAAAATGTCAAGAAGACGATTTTATTCTTATATATCAAAATAAGTTGTCTTTCACAGGATATTTGTGTTATTTTACCAAATATGTCACGGTTTCATTCAATTTACAGACAAAATCAAACCATAATGGAGTTATGTGTTTATTTTTTTAACTATAGGAGATCATCTGATTTTTGTTCAAACTACAAGAGTTTAATGTGTAATTATTCTAAACAAAAATTATGTACTGTAAAAAAGCTCTTAAGCCAATTGTTTAAAACCTATTAAATTTGACAGTCATGATTTATCCCTATTGCCTTCTTTGCATCTCTGACTCTAATGTGTTTGGATTCTTTGGAATGGTGAAATTTGAGGGAACTTGGATTTTAAAATAGAACTGGATATATTTAGAATGGCATGAATTTAAAATAGGATTTGGCTTGGAGGGAGCTGAAATGAAAAAGGGGAAAAAAAAAATAAGCCACCTTGAAATCCTTTGAAAAGTGAACGGATTTCATGATAATTATGATTAATAAAACTCAATAACATAACATATAGTTACCCACACAAAGCGTGTGCAATGCCATATTCAGAGCATTTTTCTTTTCTTAAATAACTATCAAAGATTTTTTTTGGTGTTGCAAATGAAGAAGATGGATGCAAAGTCTAAAAAGTATGGAGTAGTTAGATGCCTTTACAGTTAATGAGGAGTAGTTATGAGCAATTATCTTGTGTTACCCAGCTTTAAAGACACTATTTAGAGTGAAATGAATTTAAAATGGGATTTGACTTGGTAGGAGTTGAAATAAAAAAAAGAAAAAAAAAGTCACCTTGAAATCATTTGAAATATGATCGGATTTCATAATAATTATGATTAATAAAACTTAATAACATATAGTTAATTCACATTACCCTCCCTTTTTTATATAAATTCCTTTCTGGCTAAAATAGTGCAGGGGCATTATTGTATACGCAATTATTTATCTTCCAATGCCTCATCAAACCAAACAGAAAAATATAATTCTTTCGTTTTAATTCCAATTATTTCCAAACACTAAAAGAGGATTTTTTAGAAAACCTTTCCTTTTACTTCACCATTTTTAAATCCAATTCCTACAAGATTTTGGTTTCGAACACATTCAATTCGAAGAAGCTTTGAGATCAGTTGCAATCTTGTCCTCCTTCAGGTACTTGGAAATTGTTATGGCACCTTTCTTTTACCTCTAAATTACAACACTTTCTATAGAATTGCTTAGATGAACTGTTCGCAGTTCAATCTTCTTTTACCTTGCCTATTATACATTTCTACCCGTTCTAAGGGTCTGTTTGTTATAGTTTTTTTGCAACTTAAAAAAAGAAGCTAAACTGAAAGAAAAAAAAAGCTTTTAGCTTTTTTTGGCTTGTTCTAGCTTAAAAAAGTTAAAAAAAGCAAATAGCTAAAAGTTAATGTACCAAACGACCTTAAACTTTTTGGCTTAAAAAAAGCAAAAACCCCCCCCCCCCCCCCCTCCAAAAAAAAAAAAAAAAAAAAAAAACTTAGCTAAACGCACCCTAAGTGTGAGAACCTGAGACAAGTGAGAGAGATCCTACGAAAAATGATTATTTTCTCTATTTAATTATGCAGATAAAACGAAAAGAAAATATCTCTTCTTTGTTTAAAATTCAAAGGAAAAAGTAAATAAAATGGAAAGAAAGTGAGAAGGAAAAATGATTTCTCTTGGTTTTTACTTCTTGTAAGCACTCTATTTTTACCCTCTCGATAATCTCCGGCCTGATTAAACTCCTTTTCAAAACTCTGTAAGCACATTCAAGCCTAAATCAACTTTCAAACTCCTGTCTAGTCAGTCAACCGCTTTTCGAGCCCGCTGGGCCCAATGGAAACCTAATAACCAAACCTACCCCTTGGGTCTCCAGGCACATTTTGAGAAAGTTCAAAATCTCTCAAAACGGTAAGCCCACCCTTCCAAAATGTTACTAAATTGTTAGGCGTACTCCACACGCCATCCGGTCTAATTTCGGTCTCATTCCAGTTAACTCCGATCAAAATAACCGTTTTACCCCTGAACGCCCCAACTCTGTACAAACTCCATCGAACGGTAAAAGACTTTCATGAAACCATCCTTGAACGCCCCGACACGCTTAACATAATACTCTAATCCATTTTTGACCATTTTCAACCAAAACCAGTCAAAATGACTATTTTACCCCTGACAACCCAAACGCGCCCCAAAACAACACTGGTCCTAGGATATTGAGTAGCGAGTCTTGTCACACAGCCCTGCTTAACCTAAAGAGGACTTTACGACACTAAACACCCACCACTAGATAAAGGCTCCTTAGAGCGTCTGCGAGACACTCCGCCTGAATGGCCTTTTCTCTTGATTCCTTGGTTATAACGCACTGTTAAATGACTCGAGAAATACGTAAACCAGGAAATTCCCGAAACCTCGTCCATAGATCTTTCTATTAATACGGCTCGATCGGATAGATCGCTCCCGGAAGCCCTTCATCGTATGGTGCAAAAATTATAACTTTTAGTAATCCCTGGAGCGTTTCACAGACGCTCCGCCTGTTGAGTCAATGCCTTGATTTTGATGATAACAAAACATGGTTAAATGATCTAATAATTCTACTTAGTGTGCAGATGAATTATTAATTAGATCTTGACTTGAAGCTTATCATAATAGAGGATTTATGATAAAAAGCATGATGGAGTGATGTATTCTACAATGGTGATGTTACAAGAGAATGAAGATGATGGATATCAAAGAAGAAGAATGAAAATGATCAAAGTATTGATTTAAAAGATTGAAGACTTTGAGTACTTGAAGATATCTTGCAAGAATGGAAGAAAAAGATACCAACTCAAAATATGGAAGTTTTCTTAGAAGATGTAAAGATGTCTTGAAGACATGGAAGGAATCACAAGATTTGTAAAGCTTTCTTGAGTCGTTGAAGTCCATGGAAAAGCCATGTTGTTTGAAGAAATGAAGATTCTAAGTCATGGAAGCTCTCCTGAAGATATTGAAGAAGACTTGAATCAATAGATGAAGCTATGATAATGGAAGAGCTCTGCAAGTGATGAAAATGAAGAAAACTCACCTTGAATGGATTGAAGATGTTCTTGGAGTCATCTAATCTTGAAGAAGTGTTTGCAAGCTTTAAAAAGCCTATTTAGATGATCCTTGAAGAGATTGGAAGCTTTGAAAAAGAATGAAGAAAAGTTACAAAAATATGGGTTTTTGGAAAAAGGGTCGACTCCTCAAGTTAAAAGAGCCGACTCATTCGAACAGAGCCTTGGAATTCTGCTGGAAGCTTAAAAGAGTCGACTCCTGGCCAAAAAGAGTCGACTCATTGCAACAGAGAACAAACAATTCTGCAGACTGCTCAAAAGAGTCGACTCCTAGGACAAAAGAGTCGACTCATTTGGACAGAAACTTGAAAAATCTGCTGAAATGCAAAAAGAGTCGACTCATTGAGAAAAGAGTCGACTCCTAGACTCTAACGGCTAGTTTTCTGACAGACGGTATGGGCACAAACACAACCAAATCTTCTCCCATACTTCTCCAACGGCTAGAATCGATCCATACCTATATATATATGAGATATATACAGCTTCAAAGAAGCAAGGAAGAGCAATTATACCATTCATATCAAGTGCTTCAAAGCTAAAAATCACCTGCACCTAACTGTTACATATTCTTGCTGAGTGTTTAAAGTTATCCATTGAGTTGTATTCATTTGTATACTCACTAGGAGAGTCACTCTTTGTATAATCTTCATTCATTCTTGTTTGGGAGGGTTTGTAACCTTGTAAGTTTAAGTGTTCTTGGGAAAAACACTTGTAAGTTTAAGAGAAGCTTGGACAAAATCTCTTGGGTTTTGAAAGCTTGGGAAGAAGCTTTTGTAAAGAGTGAGCTGGGCACTCGTGGCACAACCAGCGGCTGTGTAAGGTGTATTGCATAGTGGAATTCCTTCGAAAGGATCGAAGAAGAGAGGACGTAGGCAAGGTTGGCCGAACCTCTATAAATCTGGTGCATATTTCTTCTGCCTCTGTTTTGCTTACTTGCTTATTATGCATGCTTGCAAATACTTGCTCTAATGTACACTTCATTTGCTTGATACATATACTTTGATTATTTGTTACTAAAATCCATAAACGATTTTTTTAGTTGAAACTCTTGTTAAAAATTCTATAAAAACCCAATTCACCCCCCCTCTTGGGTTGCCTTCTTGGGCCAACAATTGGTATCAGAGCTAGTACTCTAGTTTAAAGGCTTAACATCCTTAGAGTTGATCCATGGCAACCATGTTTGGAAGCTCTCTAGGTGAGGGTCAATCCACTAATAGACCTCCAATGTTTAATGGTATAAACTACAACTATTGGAAGAATAGAATGAGGATTTATATTCAATCCGTTGATTATGAGTTATGGATGATTATCGTTAATGGTCCTAAAACTCCCAGCAAAGTTATTGAAAGAGAAGTTATCCCCAAACCTGAAAATGAATGGGATGAGAATGACATGAAGCTTATGCAATCTAATGCTAAGGCTATGAATATCTTATATTGTGCATTAGATCCAAATGAGTTCAATAGAATTTCTACCTGTGAATCTGCCAAAGAAATTTGGGACAGACTTGAAGTAACTCATGAAGGAACAAATCAGGTCAAGGAGTCAAAAATTAACATTCTTGTGCATAACTATGAATTATTTAGAATGAAATCTGATGAGTCTATAACTGAGATGTTCACCAGATTTACTGACATTGTAAATGGCTTAAAGTCTCTTGGAAAAGTGTATCCTAACAGTGAACAGGTGAGAAAAATCTTAAGATCACTGCCAAAGACATGGGAAGCAAAGGTGACAGCCATTCAAGAAGCTAAAGACCTCAACATTCTACCTCTTGAAGAACTTCTTGGCTCTCTTATGACTTATGAGCTAACCCGAAAACAGAATGCTCAAGAAGAAGAGGACAAGAAAAAGAAGTCGGTTGCATTCAAGACCACCACATCAGAAAATGAATCTGAAAGTGAAGAAGAAGATGATGGAAGATCTTGCTCTCATCACAAGAAAATTCAAGAGATTCATGAGAAGAAGGTGGAAGGGAGGAAAGAAGATTGAAGCAAAAGGTGAATCCAACAACAAGGATTCTACCATCATATGCTACGAATGCAAAAAGCCAGGACACATGAGAAATGAGTGTCCTCAGCTGAAAAAGAAAGGAAAGAAAGAAAGAGGGAAGAAGGCTCTAGCTGCAACATGGAGTGACAGTGAGGATTCAAGCTTAGATGAATCTGAAACTCATGAAGTAGCCAACCTATGTCTTATGGCACATGAAGAAGAAACAGAGGTAACTAATTCTGATTTTTCTTTTAATGAATTGCAAGATGCTTTTGATGATTTGATAGTTGAATTTAAAAAGCTAAGCATCAAAAACAATCTTCTCAAGAATATGGTATTCACTCTCACAGAAGAAAGTGAAGAGTTACAAAATGAAAATGACATTTTGAAAAATGAAAACTCTGTTTTAAAAGAAAAAGTCACTGATTTAGAAAAATCTCTTTCTAAATGTGTCAATGGAAGAGATAAACTTGATGTTATGCTTGGAAAACGAAATTGCTCTCTTGACAAGGCTGGAATAGGTTACAATGTTTTTAAACATAAAAAGTTTACAAAAGCACCAATCACATGCTTCTATTGTCATAAGAGAGGTCACTTTGCAAATCAATGTTTTCTTATACAACAATCTCATGTTGTCAAGAAAGCTTGGGTTCCAAAAGGAACATTGAAGACTAACTCCACTGGACCCAAGATGATTTGGGTACCAAAGGTCAAAGGTTGAGTTGCTTATTTTGTAGGTGTGTCTTCAAGCCAACTCCAAAAAGGATCAATGGTACTTGGACAGTGGCTGTTCAAGACATATGACTGGAGATGAAACTCAATTCACTTCTCTCACACCAAAAGATGGAGGATTGGTCACTTTTGGAGATAATAGCAAAGGCAAGATCATCGGTATAGGTAGTATTGGTAAAAATTCTTCAACTTCTATTGAGAATGTTCTACTTGTTAAAGGACTTAAACACAACCTGTTAAGCATTAGTCAATTGTGTGACAAAGGTTGCAAAGTAGTGTTTGAATCATCTAAATGTAATGTAGTAAACATAAATGATAACAAGATCATATTGACTGGCCAAAGACAAGGCAATATTTACACTTTCAACTTAAATGAATTATCTTCTTGTAAGATCAAATGCCTTGCTGCTGTGAGCAAAGAGGATAGTTGGTTGTGGCATAGAAGGCTTGGCCATATTAGTATGAGTATTATTTCAAAAATTTCTAAAAATGAGTTAGTAAATGGTCTTCCCAAACTTAATTTTGAAAAAGACAAAACTTGTGATGCATGTCAAATGGGAAAACAAACCAGAGTATCTTTTAAATCTACCAACATGCTCTCTACTTCTAGACCACTTCAACTATTGCATATGGATTTGTTTGGACCAACTAGAACTCTAAGCTTAGCTGGTAAACAATATGCTCTTGTCATTGTTGATGATTACTCAAGGTTTACATGGACATTCTTTCTAGCTCACAAAGATGAAACAATTGCTTTCTTTACTAAATTTTGTAAAAGGGTTCAAAACGAAAAAGGATTTACAATCACAGCAATTAGGACTGACCATGGTGGTGAGTTTGATTGCAAACCTTTTGAAACATATTGTGATGAAAATGGTTTTGAACATAACTTTTCAGCACCTAGAACTCCTCAACAAAATGGAGTTGTTGAAAGGAAAAACAGGACTTTGGAAGAAATGGGGAGAACAATGCTTTGTGAAAATAATTTGCCAAAAAATATTTTTGGGCTGAAGCTGTTAACACAGCTTGCTATGTGTTAAACAGAGTTTTGGTAAGAAAATTTTTAAATAAAACCCCATACGAGCTTTGGAAAAACAAGAAATCAAGTGTTTCATATTTTAAAGCTTTTGGATGTAAATGCTTTGTGTTGAATAATAATAAGGACAACCTTGGTAAATTTGATGCAAAATCTGATGAAGCCATCTTTCTAGGATATTCCTCACATAGCAAGGCTTATAGAGTTTACAATAAGAAAACCTTAGTTGTTGAAGAATCAATTCATGTTACTTTTGATGAACTAAACTCTTTGTCTAGAAAGGCTGTGAATGATGATATAGATGATGTGGAGAAGAACTTGGATAAGATGAACATTGATCAAACTCAAAATGAAGCTTCACCACATGACAAAGGAAATCAAGATGACTCCTCAAGCCAACAAAATGAGAATGAAGGATTGCCAAAGGAGTGGAAATTTGTCCACAACCATCCAACAGAGCAAATACTAGGTGATCCATCACAAGGGGTAAGAACAAGATCATCTCTTAGAAATGTGTGTAATCATCTTGCTTTCCTTTCACAAATAGAACCAAAATGTTTTCAAGATGCTGAAAATGATGAGTCATGGATTATGGCCATGCAAGAAGAATTAAACCAATTTGAAAGGAATAAGGTTTGGAATCTTGTTCCTAGACCTAAAGATCATCCTGTAATTGGAACCAAATGGGTGTTTAGAAACAAGATGGATGAATCTGGAACCATTATTAGAAACAAGGCTAGACTTGTAGCTCAAGGCTATAGTCAAGAAGAAGGTATTGATTTTGATGAGACGTATGCACCTGTAGCTAGATTAGAAGCTATTAGAATGTTGCTTGCATTTTCATGTTTCAAGAATTTCAAACTCTATCAAATGGATGTGAAGAGTGCATTCTTGAATGGTTTTATTTCTGAAGAGGTGTATGTTGAACAACCTCCTGGCTTTGAAAATCCTATATTTCCAGAACATGTTTTCAAACTTACTAAGGCATTATATGGTTTAAAGCAAGCTCCAAGGGCCTGGTATGAAAGGCTAAGCAAATTTTTAACCGAAAATGATTTTACGAGAGGTAAGGTTGATACAACTCTTTTTATAAAGGTTAAAAATCATGACATGTTGCTTGTGCAAATTTATGTTGATGACATTATATTTGGCTCTACTAATGAAAAGCTTTGCAAAGAATTTGCTAAGTGTATGCAGGGTGAGTTTGAGATGAGCATGATGGGTGAGCTCAATTACTTCCTTGGACTTCAAATCAAACAATCAAGGGAAGAAATTTTCATTAACCAAGCTAAGTACATCAAAGATCTACTCAAGAAGTTTGGGCTGGAAAATGCGAAACCATTGGGCACTCCTATGAATACTTCAACAAAACTTGACAGTGATGAGAAAGGTATTTCGATAGATACCAAGCTATATAGAAGTATGATAGGCTCATTGCTCTATTTGACTGCTAGTAGGCCTGATATTATGTTTAGTGTATGTTTGTGTGCTCGATTTCAATCTAATCCAAAGGAATCACATGTTGTTGCTGTTAAACGAATATTTAGATACCTTAAGCACACACCTAATCTTGGATTGTGGTATCCTAAAAACACATCTTTGAACTTAATTGGCTATTCAGATGCTGATTATGCTGGTAGCAAAGTTGATAGAAAAAGTACTAGTGGATCTTGTCAATTTCTTGGAAATATGCTTGTTTCATGGTCTAGTAAGAAACAAAACTCTGTTGCACTTTCTACAGCCGAGGCTGAGTATATTGCAGCCGGAAGTTGTTGTGCACAAGTGCTTTGGATAAAACATCAATTAGAAGACTTTGGTTTAACATTTGAACATATTCCAGTTAGATGTGATAACACAAGTGCCATCAATCTGACTAAAAACCCTATCCAACACTCTCGCACAAAGCACATTGAGATTAGACATCATTTTATACGTGATCATGTGCAAAAAGGTGACATTTTGCTTGATTTTGTGAGTACTGAACATCAACTTGCAGATATATTCACAAAACCCTTGAATGAAGATAGGTTTTGTATGATTAGGAGAGAATTGGGAATGAGCAACCCTTTATCTTGAATGCTTAGATGTTTATATATGTTTGATAAATGCATAAGTATCCTTGAAATTGATTACAAACTTGTTTGATGCATTTCATGGCTTTTAAAAAGACATCTTTGCATGCATTTCTGGAGAAAAAGAGTCGACTCATGCTCCAAAAGAGTCGACTCCTGGACTCTGGAATCAGCCTCACATGTCCTCTGTCGAAAAGAGTCGACTCCTCCTGGCAAAAGAGTCGACTCATTTGAACAGAGAGCTCAGGAAGCTTTCTTCGCTCAAAAAGAGTCGACCCTTTTTAACCATGAGTCGACTCATTTAAGTTAAAATCATTTTAAAACTGTAACACCCCTGTTTTATTCAAATCATTCCAACGTTTCAAATTTCTCTCTTCTTTCACGATCAACCGCCATCTCCACTTCCAACCACCGAAAAACTCTCCCTCAATCCTTACCCAACCTATATTTGATCATCCTAGAATCTTTCTAACTTCCTTCAACCGTCATTTGCAACCTTCCATGGCTCCTAAATCTGCTCCATCGAAGAAAGGCAAGAAAGCCCTAAAAGAGCCGACTCCCATATCCAAGAGAGGAACGAAGAGGAAGACTAAAGGGGACTCTTCTAAGCTTTCAAAGAGGAGAAAAGGGAAGCAAACTGAGGAGGAGGAAGATGTATTTCTCGACAACACCATTTACTTTGAGAAGAAATCAAATCAAGATAAGTATGAGAAAATTTTCTCTTCTAGAGTCATTTTAAATGGAAGATGGATAGATTATGCTTTCTTTGCTAAAGAGAAGTTTGCTTTTGAACCAAAATTTGAAGCTCTTGGTTGGAAATCTATTACTTTGTTAAAGGATGATGTATATCCTGAAATTGTTGGACAATTCTATGCCCATGTAGAAAAGGAAACTGGAGAAGTAAATGTGATTAGTTATGTGAAGGGTGAAACCATTACCCTCACTAAAGGAGTGATTTGTCAAATTTTAAAAATTGGTAGTGGTGGGCAAATGGACAAGAAAGATGTTAGTAGAAAGACTGCTTTATCTGCTTTACTGGGAAAGGAAATTACTGATGATTCATTCCAACCCATGGCCAATGACTTGCCTTTGGAACTGAGATTGGTGCATCACTTTATTTGTCACATTCTCATTCCTAAAGGTGGGAAGTTTGACTATATCACTGAAAGGGAATTGTTTTTCCTCTGGGCTTATTTGACAGACACTAAAATTGATTTGCCTGAGTTTATTTTAGAGCACATTGTCAAAGCCTCAAGAACCAAAGTTAGCCTACCCTATGGGATCCTCTTGACCAAAATTTTTAAACACTTCAAGATAGATTTAAGGGGTGAAAAGCACAGAACTCCTGATTCTAATTCAGATGAGTATAATCAGAAAACTTTGTCAAGGATGGGCTATCACTTCAACCCACAGAGCAAGACCTGGACCCCTAGAAAAGAGAAACATATTGACAGTGGGACTCCTGGAATTGAATCCACTGAAAGAGGTGAACCTTCCAGTGCCATACCAGAAAGTGGTGAACCCTCTAGACCTGCCTCTTCTCCTACTCCAAGGGAACTTTTTCCAATGAGCATTGTTCCAGGTGGCCAATCAGTAGATATGAGTATTTTGATGAGCATGGTAAGAGACTTGAAAAGGCATCAAGAAGAGATGTTCACTAAATTGGATAAGAAAATTGATAATGGGGCAACTAGATTATTCTTTGTTGAAAAGAAGGTAAGAGAATTGAGCAAGGCCTTTGTGTCTGAAGGAACCAAAATCAGAGAGAAAGTTGCCAATGACATTGCTCTTTCCACTGAGCATATTGGCAAATATATGAAGAAGCTGGTGGGAGACCAATACCAGCCACTCTTCCCTTCAGCAGCAGAATTTGTAGCAGAAGACTCAAGTACTGATGAGTTGGAAGGATCCAGTGGAAGGGAGCATACCTCTTCTCAGCCATCACCTGCAGACCCCTCTGATCCTCTTGACCAAACTCCTCCAAAGTCTTCTGTAGCTCCTCACAAATATGGCCTGAGACAAAGACCTTCAAGCAGCAAATTTACAAACACTGCTGATAATCCAGTTGATCTCTCTCAAACTCCTTCTCCCAAAAGAAAATGAAGACCTCTGCCTCTGAACTCTCTATTTTCTGTTTTTTTGAACAAGACATTTTCTAAAGCATCATGTAATATGTTTGTGGATGGTTCTTTTTGTTAAACTCTTTCAAAATTTCTTTATGAATGAATGGTGTGTTTTGAATCTCTTTATCTTAACATTGCTATCTCATTTGTGTTTGGTTGAATGAATGATTGCTTTAACAATACTGAATGAATGATTGCTTTAACTATCTTTGTAAATGATCTTCACATAAACATCATTGTATACTATTTTTTTTGCTATTGTACCTGTCTGTTTTTCTCCATCTATTACTCCTCTTTTTGAGGATTTGACAAAAAGGGGGAGCAATTTTTCTCAAAAAGATCAAAAGGAGAGAAAACACTCCTCAATGCACTACCAGGAATTATATCATAAGGCATCAACTGCAAAGGAAAGGGGGAGCATTGGTTTGATGAAGTTAAAGCAGTAAGAAGTATCCAATGAATGCAGCATGAATTTTTTACATCACCAGCTGCCTACATACCCTGCACTTCTGAGTTAGAATTTGCTTTACCTTGAATCTGAGACTGCTCTAAGGCACAGAATACAAAAGCAAGGGGGAGCTAAGGCATGGTATAAAAATCTTCCTTTATCTAAATTTTTCTGATATTGCAAGTTATTGAGCCTCTTAGAATTTTGAGCATATTGTCTATACTCTTAAAGGCTTCTTTGTATGCCATTTCAAAGAAAACTCCTTCATTGAGGGGGAGGATTTTTTTTAAAAACTGAACTATGACTCCACCTTCTCATTCAAAATTTGCATCCCTTTTTTTTTGATTGATTAACAAAAAGGGGGAGAATACTTATAAAAAAATATATATATATTGACATGGAAAGAAAACTGAGACTTTGAAGTCCCATACTTCAAATACATATTCATCCTCATGTTTTATATTGAGCTTAATTGCATATATTTTTAATGTTTTGTCATCATCAAAAAGGGGGAGATTGTTGAGTCAATGCCTTGATTTTGATGATAACAAAACATGGTTAAATGATCTAATAATTCTACTTAGTGTGCAGATGAATTATTAATTAGATCTTGACTTGAAGCTTATCATAATAGAGGATTTATGATAAAAAGCATGATGGAGTGATGTATTCTACAATGGTGATGTTACAAGAGAATGAAGATGATGGATATCAAAGAAGAAGAATGAAAATGATCAAAGTATTGATTTAAAAGATTGAAGACTTTGAGTACTTGAAGATATCTTGCAAGAATGGAAGAAAAAGATACCAACTCAAAATATGGAAGTTTTCTTAGAAGATGTAAAGATGTCTTGAAGACATGGAAGGAATCACAAGATTTGTAAAGCTTTCTTGAGTCGTTGAAGTCCATGGAAAAGCCATGTTGTTTGAAGAAATGAAGATTCTAAGTCATGGAAGCTCTCCTGAAGATATTGAAGAAGACTTGAATCAATAGATGAAGCTATGATAATGGAAGAGCTCTGCAAGTGATGAAAATGAAGAAAACTCACCTTGAATGGATTGAAGATGTTCTTGGAGTCATCTAATCTTGAAGAAGTGTTTGCAAGCTTTAAAAAGCCTATTTAGATGATCCTTGAAGAGATTGGAAGCTTTGAAAAAGAATGAAGAAAAGTTACAAAAATATGGGTTTTTGGAAAAAGGGTCGACTCCTCAAGTTAAAAGAGCCGACTCATTCGAACAGAGCCTTGGAATTCTGCTGGAAGCTTAAAAGAGTCGACTCCTGGCCAAAAAGAGTCGACTCATTGCAACAGAGAACAAACAATTCTGCAGACTGCTCAAAAGAGTCGACTCCTAGGACAAAAGAGTCGACTCATTTGGACAGAAACTTGAAAAATCTGCTGAAATGCAAAAAGAGTCGACTCATTGAGAAAAGAGTCGACTCCTAGACTCTAACGGCTAGTTTTCTGACAGACGGTATGGGCACAAACACAACCAAATCTTCTCCCATACTTCTCCAACGGCTAGAATCGATCCATACCTATATATATGAGATATATACAGCTTCAAAGAAGCAAGGAAGAGCAATTATACCATTCATATCAAGTGCTTCAAAGCTAAAAATCACCTGCACCTAACTGTTACATATTCTTGCTGAGTGTTTAAAGTTATCCATTGAGTTGTATTCATTTGTATACTCACTAGGAGAGTCACTCTTTGTATAATCTTCATTCATTCTTGTTTGGGAGGGTTTGTAACCTTGTAAGTTTAAGTGTTCTTGGGAAAAACACTTGTAAGTTTAAGAGAAGCTTGGACAAAATCTCTTGGGTTTTGAAAGCTTGGGAAGAAGCTTTTGTAAAGAGTGAGCTGGGCACTCGTGGCACAACCAGCGGCTGTGTAAGGTGTATTGCATAGTGGAATTCCTTCGAAAGGATCGAAGAAGAGAGGACGTAGGCAAGGTTGGCCGAACCTCTATAAATCTGGTGCATATTTCTTCTGCCTCTGTTTTGCTTACTTGCTTATTATGCATGCTTGCAAATACTTGCTCTAATGTACACTTCATTTGCTTGATACATATACTTTGATTATTTGTTACTAAAATCCATAAACGATTTTTTAGTTGAAACTCTTGTTAAAAATTCTATAAAACCCAATTCACCCCCCCTCTTGGGTTGCCTTCTTGGGCCAACACCGCCAATGTTGACTTTTTCTCCAATTCTTCGATTGAAGCGCATCGTCAAACAACTTGAGAAATGTGTAAATCTGAAAATTTTCGAAAGTATTTTCAGAATACTTTCCATCAGTACGGCCTAATCGAAAAGATCGCTTCCTGAAGGCCTCGATCACGAGACACAAAAACAGCTACTTTTGAACACCCTCAGAGCGTATCACAGACGCTCCACAAAGATGTCCTTTTATGTGTGCTTCCCAAGACGATATCCCACACTTTCAAACACCATTCAAACTTTTTGAAAACATGAAAGTAGAGCCCTAGGAGAACATCCCGGGTGCGGTCGATTTCCCCGAAACCTTCTCAGTTGGCTCAATTATCTAGACAAAGTTTAAACGAACCTTCCTGGTGATGGAGCGTATGCTACATGCGCTCAAATTTTGATCAAATCGATCAAATTTCGATCAACCGTCGAGATTTAACTAGTACACTAGAAGCCATGTGTCATTCTGGCAATGGAATAGTATTAGCGCATGTGTTACATGTGTCTGGCCAAAAAGCGCATGTAGCACATGCACCAGGCTTGTTCCAGATTGCCTACAAATACCAGACCCCCCCTTTACATATTCCAAGTTCGAAATTGATGCGTAGCTCTGCTAAAACTGCTCCAGAACCTCGAATCTTTACATATATTCCATCCCTCCAACACTTAGGCTAGATTCCAGCTCCCTCAAGGCCAAACACATCACCTACAAAGCCTTATACACCATTAAACACTTCCTTCCAGCCCTTTAAGCCTTCTTGAAGTCATTCAAGATCCAATCAAGACATCCATTGAAGACTACAAGTGTGTTAAAGGAAAAATGTGGTATCTCTTTTACATTTGTGTCTTCCCTCACTGTCCTCTTTTCCCTTCTAGCCTACTTAGGCTATTCTCTATTTTAATCCCCATCTTCAACCTCCATTTCTTGCATGCAGGAGCCAAGATGGCTCTTAGTCAATGTCTAGAGGAAAACAAGTGAAAGCCACCGTGTAGAGGGATCTCTCACTGGCCTACTTTAAGATGGTATGGCCTAGGAGCCCATTGATTATGTGGTGTAACTTAAAAGCCTTGTATGTATTCATGACCCTCTTGCATTTTGCTAACTTGATCGTGTTTTGTGTGCTTGGCTTCATCTTCATGTTTCTAACCATGTGCTACAAAGCTTGCATTATTCTTGTTTCCATGCCATTTTCAAGTTCAACATTTCTCTAAAAAATAGTTCTAAGAGTTGGTCCCTTCAAGTTTAGAATGAGACCTTAGAAATCATGCCTTAGAAAATCCCTACTAACCTTTAGCTCACACTTTTGTATCCTTGCATTTTAATTTGCATAAAAGTTGTTTTCAAACTCTCTAATTTCAAAGGCTTCCATTATCTTAAGTTTAGTGGTTGGAATGACCCCATGGAACCCTTTCTTGAGTGATCTCCCTTTTATTTGGCCATAGGAACCCTCTCTTGTTGGAATGGTTTCCTTCAAAAATGGTTTTCATCAACCTTTTTCGAAAGTGGTTTTCAAAAATTCATTATCTCCATCTTTACATTAAAAATGGTGTTTCAAAAAGTTGTCATCATCATGTTGATTTTTTTGGATTTCATACACTTGTTAAGATAATGGTGATAATGGTCATAAGGAAACATTCCTTGGAATGGTTTCTAAACATCAATCATATAAACTATACTCTTAGCTAGAACCAAATTTTCATGAAAATGATCTTCAAAAGGGTTGACAACCAAAATCTTTTGCATAACATAAGTTGTTTTTCAAAACCCTTTCCAAAAGTGCATGAAACCACCTTTCAAAACCATCTTCCAATTCAACTCTCGGTTAACTTGACCCTAATTATTCAACCCTAGGTTAACTTGACCCTAGTTGCCTAACCCTAGTTAATCTAACCCAAGTTAGTTAATCTTAGGTTAACTTGACCCTAGTTATCCAACCCTTGGTTAAATTGACCTTAGTTGTCCAACCCTAAGTTAACTTGACCCTAGTTGCCTAACCCTAGGTTAATCTAACCCAAGTTAGTTAACTCTAGGTTAACTTGACCTTAGTTATCCAACCCTAAGTTAACTTGACCCTAGTTGTTCAACCCTAGGTTAACTTGACCCTAGTCACCTTAACCCTTGGTTAACCAAACCCTAGTTAGTTAACCTTAGATCACCCCTAATCATTGGTCAACCCAACCTAGGTTAGTATACTTCAAGGTTCCAACCCATGGACCTCTTTTTAAATGACCCTTCCATTTAAAGTTGTGCTCATTACCCATTTTTCCAAAACCTCCTACTCTTTTGAGATTTTAAAAACCAACTCCATAACCCTTTCAAACCCCCCACAGTTTATGTTCAAAGTATTCCTAAAAATGTTTTCAAGAACTCACAAACCTAAAGTGTCCTTACCCTTTCCATGGTTAGAGATTCCAAAGGAAGATAATATATCAAGAACAACCTCCAAGGTTGTCTATGTTAAGGTTCCAAAGCGCTTAGGTACTTTCAAAAACCTCTTTCAAGAAGCTTTTCAACACTTCCAAACTTTATATCCAAGACTTTTGAAACAGGACCTCAAAATATTTTCAAAACTCCCTTGAGTCATTCCAGATTATTTTCCAAAACTCCCTTGAGTTGATTTAAAAACATTTTCAAAACACTCCACCATCCAATTTCAAGTCAAAGCTTTCAAGACCACAAAATGTCTTCAACCCTTCCAAAGACCTCAAAGCGTCTTCAAAACTTTCCAAAGGCCCTAATGTGCCTATTTTCTATCGGGCTCTTGCCCGAACTACGAATGACTCAATTCTCGCCAAATGAGATAGATTGGCAATCTAAAATGGTGCGGTCATAACTTCAACTTCAACTCCAATCCCCTTGTCAAACATTTCAAATCAATTCAACGTTTCTATTTCAAACTCCTTCAAAATTCTCATGTTTTCAAACTTCTTCCAAAACTTGCATCATGTATCGTCCATCCACAAAGCGATGATTAAACCTCGTTTTTAAAAATTCTAAAGTGGATATAATGTGGACAATGATAACCGGTTATTCTAGTGAGTGAACAAAAGTGTGATTAGACATGTAAATACTAAAATGGCAGGGTAGGGTGATGATCTTAGGATATTTTCCCTACACGTAACTAACTCCCGGACCATAGATTTCTGTTTTCGAAAGACCTAAATGGAGTTATTTTCAAAAAGGGCTTAAATCTTTCCAAAGGTTGCCAAACAACCTATTTTCTTAAAAGTCCTCTCTTGAGGGAGCTTTCAATATCTTTTTCAAAACCCTAAGTTTAATCTTCGGATTAACACTTAGTTTTAGGTGACCTAACTCACCTTAATCAAGTTAGGTGGCGACTCCAATTTTTCTAAAAAGCCTTTAGTCAAACCAATTTTCAAACCTAGTTGCACTTGTCTTTCTAGGAGGATGAATTCTAGTGACAGAGTTTCGTGCTTTTGTCTTCAAGCCAAAGGACCTTGGACACCCAAAAATCGGGGTGCGACACTTCTCTGCCAAACTAGAAACAAGGAATGAAAATTTCCTTTCTCTACTCAAATTTGAAAAGGCTGCAACTATGAATATCAATAGGTGGTGCTACACTATATTTTTTCCTTTGTTATATTCTCTAAATAGCATATTTGGAACTTGAGGAAAGAAAGAGAAGGGAAGAAAAATAATTTTCTTTTCATCATTTGTTTGGTTTTTAGAATGAAAACAAAGGGAAAAAAATATGAAAAGTATAAAGAACCGTTATTTTTTCTTTTTAATTTCTCTTCATTTTCCTTGTTGTTCCCTTTTATTAATTATTCTTATTTTTCTTCCTCTTTCATTTTTCAAACAAAGAAAGTGATAATATTGGTAAAAGAATCACTTTTCCATACAATTTCTCTCCTACCTTCCTTTCTATTTCCTCACCACCAGTTCTAAACACTCAAACAGACTCTAAGGTCACGTTTGTTTGCGAGATAAAAAAAATAATAAGAGGTAATATTGTAGAATTAGGAAGGTAATAATAGGTAATAAGCAATACCATGATGTGATGAGAGATTACTCATACTATATTTGGTTAAAGTAGGATAAGTAGTTTTAATATAATATTTTATAGGGTTAATTACATTTTTTTCTCTCGCAGTTTACATCGTGTCCCATTTTAGCCCCTAAGCTTTCAATTTCGGTAGTTAACACCACATACTTCGGATTATGGACAATGTGGCCCTTTGAGTGGATACCGCTTAAATCTTTGACGGCAAGACATCACATGATGTGCATGAGCAACCCCTTAGAAGGCATAAATGGAAAGGACATGAAGCAGAGTGACACAACGTATAAAGGACAGGGGCAAAGTGATATAATGTGTAAACTGCGAGGGAGGAAAATGTAATTAATCCTTTAAATAATAATTAAAGTCACTTGACTGATCTTGCATACGCGCGTCACGTGGTGCTTTTCCGTCAAAGATTTAAACGGCAACTACTTAAAGGGTTACATTGTAGCATGACCGGAAGTGTGAGGTGTTGACTATCGAAATTGAAAGCTCAAAGGCTAAAGTGAGACACAGTATAAACTGTAAGGGTAAAAAGTATAATTAATCCTATTTATAACTACAAAATAAATATTAATATAATATTTATTTAACATTAATGTATTATAATATATATAATAATGTGAGGGATAGGCAAAATGATATTTTAGTGCCTTATTCCCATATTTGGATATAGCATTTCATCCCAAAGTGTGATGTCTTATCTTCCATTTTGGAGATTATATCTCTCATAGGTAGAGATGGCCATTGATTTGAGAGCCCGATAAGTCTGCCCAAGTTCACCCGTAAATTATAGGGCATGAGAATTTTTCTTAGACCCGATTATTTTAATGACAAGCTTGAAAACTATATTTGAAGTTTGACCCAGTCCGGCCCAAAATATATATAAAATAATATGTTTTTATAGTTTACTATTATATATGTATATGTAATTAAATTTTATGTTATTCAATATTATTTACAGAAAAGAAAATTATATATTAAACAAATTTCATGTTCAATGGACAAGTTTGAATAGACTTAGGAATTTAATTTTTTTAATTGAATGGGCTTAAAATTTGATTTTGGGTCCAATAATTTTTTTTTTGTGTAGATTCGGTCCAACCCGTCTAATGTCTACCCCTATAGGGCCATGGAAGATGTAATCATCCTATATATATATATTTTTCCAAATATGAAATTATGTGATGTCTATGAATAACATCTTAAAAGAGAATGCTACTCACAATCGCAGCTATAGATTAGTCACCAACTGATGATTGACCTATTAGCTGGAAGGTATCACGGCTATAAATTAGTCACCGACTAATGATTGACCTATTAATTGGTAACTTACTCACAGTAACAACAACTGTGTAGATAGCACTCCTCATGTCTCCAATTCTCCACCCTAATCCTCAAAACAAAATGTCCTATTATGGGAGTATTTGGACGCAGTTTATGATTTATGTTTATAGTTTTTTTAAAATGTATTGGAATAAGTGGCTTAAAAAAATACTTTATGTATAATCACATTTTTTAAAAAAAATTATTTTTAAAACTAACTTATACAGTCCATGTGTCGGACAGCCGCGCGACTGTACTTAGCGTTTCTCTGTCTGGACATTATCTTCTCAGCCGAGTAATTTTTAGAGAGGAGAGAGAGAGAGGGAGTGAGGGAAATGGAAACCCCAACACAATACGCGAAGCAGCGAACGTACGGAGGCCCGATGGAGATGACGAGACAGGCCTCGCAACACTCCGACAACGATCGGAGCAGCGGAGAGCTTCGCGCGCTCGACTGCAACCTCACCTCCCTTTGCGACCACGTCGAGCTCGAAGGCTTCAACAACGGCTCCTTCTCCGACATCGTCGTCCATGCATTAGGCTCCACCTACCGTCTCCATCGTCTCATCCTCTCCCGCAGTTCTTATTTCAGGTCTCCCATGCATCCACTCACTTCCAAACCTCCTTCTCAACATCAATTTTTTTGTTTAATTGTTTTGAATTATTGAATAAGGACATCATGTTCTGTCTCTTGACGCTGATAACTCATTTGGTGTTCTACTTCTATTGCAATTTGCACGTAATTGATGCTATCGAATGCCGTGCCGTGGTTACTGAGTCGACATATACATGTTTGCACAAATTTGGGGGTGGGAGAGGGAATATTCGGCCACTCGAAGTGATATTTTTCACTAATCAAGGATAATTATTCTTTCCGTGCAAGATTTTTCTAGTTTTATGTGGTGGTTTTTACTTATTATTTTAATGGGTTCGCAACTCTTGAAGTAATATAATTAGTTAAATGCAGAGAGAAATAGTGATATAGTGGCAAGGAATTATTTTATGTCACTTGCCTGTGGTGCGGTTTGTGCACGAGTCGGTTCAGTTGGGTTCATTGTCCCTACTTATATACCCAAATCCCCCGTGCAAACTTCCGATGTGGGACTTGGCATACACCAATGCGGGTCGGGTTTGTCACAACCCTTTTGTTTGGGATCGTGATCGAGCCAAACACTAGTTCGTTTGAGCTTGACTCGGATAAGAGATGTGCTTGGAACCTCTGTTTGAGCTTGGCTTAGTTACGTAAACAATCAAGCTTGCTGTGAGTGTTGACCCAGTGAATCTTGAGCTAATCTGAAGCTACTTGGTTTGTTTTGTAGCCCTATCTTAGAGGGGACCCCAGACCTCCAAACACTCTTCTAAGGGGAAGAGGAGTCCCCATGTCCACAAATGCTGGAATAATACAAGTTAAGTGAAAATTTCCCACCTCTACCTTCCACCTCATGATGTAGGACGAGTGCGGAAAACACTCCTATGAGTAGTGACCCCAAAGTTAATGTGAGGCAGCAGTTGAGGGCTCTAGTTTTAGGGCTGGAATAAACAAAGAGGTCGTAAAAATATATAAGCTCCTAGGGTAACAAAAGCATAAGGTTTTGAACATGAAAAGATGGGATTTGAAAGACTGTTCCGAGGCTGTTTCTGTGCTGTGAACAGTAATTTGTGAACACTGCTTTTGCTGTTTTGGTTTGTTTAGGTGTTGAAATTGTGGGATTGAAGAAAGCATCAAATTGGATCTCTTGAAGGCATGTGCTGTACGAAATTAGAAGCATGTCTTTATATAGATTTCTAAGTGCTCTTCCTTTTAATAAGAATGAGCTAAGGCTCCGACATAGCTCATAATCAAAGGAAGACACTACTTTATTTAGCAGATGTTAAAAATTAAAATTTAGAAATGGGGTTTTGCAGGTGGTGACGAGTTGTGTATTCATAATTTATGTCCTCTGAATTACTTCCTTCATCCCAAATTGTTGGTCCTCTGCCTCTCGATTTTGGGATCTCTCAAAATGCAGTCCACTTTGAAAAGTCAAACTATAAATTTCATGACTTTCCAGAATTATCTTTCATAAATAAATGTGAAATGAGAGTGAATGTATGTAAAAGTCAGAATAAAGGGGTAGGTTTGGAAATCAATACCTGTTAATTTGAATGTGAAAGCATAAATTACTTATTCCCTTAAAAATTTGGAATTTCTAGAAGGAACAAACAAATTTGGACAGAGGGCATAAATGTATCATCCACTCCTTTTGTTTTTTGTTAGCAATTAAAACTGATGGTTGCATCTAGCTAATATTTGTAAGTGTGTACATGTGCATCTGTTGGTGTAGATGTATGATATATTTATATATTTATGTAGAAGGTGTTTTCAACTTTGTGTGTGTAATTTCTTTACTATCTGCCATTTAATTTTGCTGGCAGGAACATGCTTCATGGTCCTTGGAAGGAAGCAAATGCTCCTATTGTGACCTTGCATGTTGATGATAAGAATGTTAATGGGGAGGCAATTGCAATGGCTTTGGCATATCTTTATGGGCATCACCCTAAGCTTAATGACAATAATGCGTTTCGTGTGCTTGCTGCTGCTTCTTTTCTTGACCTTCAGGTATCCCATACTCATAATGAGTGCAGGTTTCTTGTGTTCCTTTCATACTTACTGCAGATAAAGGATTTATCATAGCTGATGGATCTTTCTGTTTATGCATTTCCTTGATGATGTGATAGCTTTCTCTGTTGTGGTTTTACATGCAGGATTTATGTGCAATTTGCACGGATTTCATTATTTCTGAATTGTGGACTTCGAATTTCTTAGCATATCAGGTTCAAGATGCTTTTGTGGTCCTACTGTCCATTAGCTTTGTGCTCCCGAATTTTTAGTATTAACTACTCTATTTACCATTTAGATTTTTGCAGAGAGCCAAGATTATGGTATACACGGAGAACGTGTTAGAAATGCTTGCTGGGGTTACCTTTGTCAAAGTGGTGCTATGGAGTTGAAAGAGGTAATGAGTGGAGAGGTTACTTTTTGAGTTGCAGCTGGTGAGGCAGTGGTATGGAGCTGGGGTGGTCAAACAGGAACTAAGCCTATTGATTAATGTTGGAATTGCTTATTTGGATGTGAACTAGCCACGATCTTAGTTTTTACTTGCTTATCTTGTTTAGGTGGGTAAAGTATTGGACATTTAGTGATGGTTGTGGTCTCGGTTCCTGTCTTGTGGAAATCGCTGAGGCTGTGCTTGGTAAACAGTTTCTGAACACTGTTTCGGGAAAAAAAAATTCTGAAAGCACCCCAGTTTTAGGAAACAGGAGAAACTGTTTTCTGTGTTTCTGAAATCCATTTTCTTATGAAAATGAAAACAATATGGATGGTGTTTTTGAAGTTCACATTGTTTTTGCTTCAGAAAACATGAAAAATCAAAACAAAAATTTTGAAAACGATACCAAACAAGTAACTTTTCTGTTTTTTGTCCAGCAATACAACAAAAGGGGACTTGATTTTGACATCATGATTGAGAGACAAACCGAGTTGCACTTGGCTTATAAGGCCAGCAATTAAAATAATATTTGAACTTGCTAGACTTTGTGGTATTGAACAGGTGGATAGACCAAAATCCTGTCCAGGACATGGAATCAATTGACAACTCTACAGCTCCTAGTCTCATGCTTAATTATAAAGGGAAAAAAAATCCTACAACACATGTTGATAAATAATTAAATACCTGACTTTTTCCCTGTCACCTAAATTATTTGTAGCTGATAGAACCATGGAGATATGTGGAACCTAGTCATCACTTAATACCTATGCAATAAGTTTGCTTAATCTTGGATGGATTAAAAATTTGGAACACCAAACGGGCACTGTAAGTAACTCTATTCTAAAGGAGAATCTCTTCTCTTTTGTATCATTTCATAATTTATTAAGAATTTAGATCTTGTGTTCCTACCAGGAAAAAAATATTATAGTTGGTGTGGTAGCTTCCTGTTGAGGTTTTTCAACATTTGCTGTGGATAGAGCAGCCTTAGTGGCTTATTTTAGGAGAGTAAGGGCAATAGTGTGATTTGAATGTGGTCTTTTGAAGGGCTTTAAGTGATTAGGATGTCGAGGTGATGCTGGAATTCTTTAATACTTTGTACAGGTATGGCAGGAGTGGAGGACAGGATTTGGTGGACTGTTTCAGTCTGGAAGATTTGAGGTCAATTCATACTATAAAAAGTGAATTTGCAATCCAGATGAGTTTTTCCTTTGGGATGGCATTTGGAAGCATAAAGTTGCTTCCAAAGTGGCCTTCACCCAGTGGGTTGCAGCACTTGGGAAGATACTTACAATTGCTAATTTCATCAAAAGAGTGAAATTTCTTTTCTCCTTGGTGCTGCTTGTTCGAGGAAGTGGTGGAGTACACCACCTACTTATTAACTATATGATGGCCTGGGAAATGTGGAGTCTTGTTCAATGTGTGTTTGGTGTTTCTTGAAACACTGGCAGGCATATTTCATTGTTGGAGAGGGTGCAAGATGAGAAAGAGGCGAAGGATTGTCTAGGCTTTGACTCCCTTGTGTTTGATGTGGTGCCTGTGGGGTAGAAAAACCCCCAATCTTTTGAAGGAGTTTAGGCTCCAGTTTATCAAACCAAGAATAGACGTGCGAGTCTTTTGCACGGTCGGGTTGCAGAAAGGGTTAATGCTTCTTCAGATTCATTTTTGGTTTTTGTTGACACTGGAGTTTTTGATGATATATAAGGTATAGTAATAGTGCTATTTTATTTATTTATGTATTTGTTATTATAGTTATACTGCTATTTTCTTTTTGTACATTGGTGGTGCCACCTAGGCACCATATTTTTTGTAAGAACCCTTGCCACAGTTTTGTTTACTATAAATATACCTTTTTGGTAAAAAAATAGTTTATGATTAAAATTTGGATGCTTGGGTTGGATGAGTTCTAGGTTTGAATCTCTGGAAACTATTCTACGAGTGTGTATTTGCAAATGAAATTTTACGAAAACATAAATTGATAAACCTATGAGTGGAGTTAAAAATAATTTTCCTTCTTTTGGCTGTACTGGGTGAAAAATACAATTCCTTTTGGAATGTGGTTCTTTTCATTGGAAAATGGCAGTGATCTCATTAGCATATGGATTATCGTACCTGATCTTATGAATTAAAAGGCACCTATAAAGCAAGAAATTCTGACCTGGTCCAGTCATAAGTGGTTTTGTGTTTGTTTTTTGTAAGTTCAACCTAGATCTGATCCATTGTCAGCTCTATGGTTCATTTATTCAATGGTTTTATTGATTTATATGATTACATTTTTGTGTTTATTTCTGATTCTCAGTTTTGCAGGATGCATAACACATACGTACACGCATACTTATAAATGTACACACATTATGAAACTTATGAAAAGTTAGTTCTAATATGTCTCCTATCAATTATAGTTGCTGCCAAAACTTTCTTCTCAAACTTTGCATGCACTGCTGACCTCAGATGAACTGTGGGTACCTAGTGAAGAGAAACGGTAAGGAGAATCCTAACTGCCTCCTATCTGATTTATAAGATTTAGAAGTCAAATTCTTGTTAAGCTGCATAACATATTTTCTCCCTTAAATGAAAGGTTTGAATTGGCTTTGTACACATTCCTTGCAAAAAGTGCCTTTTGCAAAGGAGAACATCCAGAGCAAGGAAGTTCGTGTTCTGATATGGGAACGAGTAGTCATTCTGATTCTCCTAAAGTAAAGGGAAAGAACTTGATCGATAGCAGCACTAATAAACAGTTGGAATCTGAACTAGACCGCATAAATTTGAAAGATGACCTTGAAGGTAATGTTTTGGTTGAGATTGCGGATTGCATGGTTCATTCCCCAACTGGGATTCATGGTTTGAAACAACAGGTGCAACAAGGTTCATGCACTGTGTCACCTCTGGAGCCCAGATACAATTGCAACAATGAACGGCTATCATCAAGTAACTCATTTTCATTTACGGATGTTATTAGATCCTCATGTTCTTATCTTGAAATGCCAATTGGTGTTGGAACAAGTGGATTGGTGGGTGAGGGTGTTGCTATGGAAGGTCCATCTGAAGAAGGATCTTGCTACCAATTGAATAACAATAATTGGGTTGCCAGGGACCAAAGGCACTGCAATCCGATGAACTCTTCGTACAGTGGGCTCATGCCCAGTGAATGGGGAAGATGTGGTATGCCACCTTTATCATGGGGTGGTAGAATTGTGGGCCGAAGACAAGTTAAACGTTACGCAAAAGGGAACTGTGGAGTGAGTGGGGAAGAATATGATGCGTTTGTCAATATTTTTGAAGGGGGTTCCATTTTATATTGTAACATGTCATTTGAAGCACTTCTAAATGTGAGAGAGCATCTTGAAGAATTGGGGTTCCCTTGCAAAGCCATCAATGATGGTCTTTGGCTGCAGGTCTGAAACTGATATGCATTTCCATACTTTGTTAGTTTCCACGTTTGGAATGCTTCAGGGAAGATGAGAAGAGTCCATTCTTCCTGGTGGTGCCTTGCATGCAGCAGCCAGCAAGTTGTTTCATACCAACTCTTGTGGGTTAAACCTTGGTAGTCTCCTATCTCAAACATTTCCTAACCGTCTGGATCCTGGTCAGTCACACTGTTTTTGGATGACCAGGGGCACTTTATGTAATCAATGACTTTATTATGGAAGGGCTGGTTTGTTCCCTCGAGGAGACTTCCGTTAACAGCTAGAGTGGGTAAAAACTTTTTGGACATCTGCCAGCACCAGAAGTTTGGACTGCTCTTCTCGTCCTTTACAATCTGTTGCCTGTGTTAGACTTCATTCATTAGACTGTGAAAGGAATTTAATTCTTTGTTTTTGTTATTTTATGTGTATCTTGTAGATGCTTTTAAGCCAGCGGGTGCAAGAAATTGGTGCTGACACTTGCAAAAATTGCTGCCTTGTCAGTATGGTATGCGCATGCAGGCAGCAATTTGGATTTTCACATGGAGTAGCTGCTACTGGTTATTATGTGCAAGAGCAGGATCATAATAATCCACCAAGCAATATGGGAAATGTATACGTCACTGATTCCACCCAAGGCGAAGGAAATGGTCTCTTTAGGCCAGTGAGAGTTCATGTTAGGGGGCCTATAGATGGGCTAGCAGGTATTGGACGTGGAACTACATTTGTGCCAGGAGCAGCGTGGCCTCCAACACGTTTTGTCTTTTCCCGTGTACCATTTGGTATGGGCAACCGAGACTGCCAGCAGTCTCTTGCCAATGATGATTCAGAGGCTAGAGCTGACCACAGCGGGGACCTGGCTGGAGATGGATTGACAGCTTTGGTTGGGCTCAGCCAAGGTGTGAACAACGTAACTAATTCTCATGGAGAGCAAACAGAGAGAAGGTATGAGACAGATCTGCAGAGCAGATTGGCTGGACCTTCTGTTACTGGGCAAAGTACAAGTGGCATTGCTGTGCAGATGCTAGAGTCACCGGAGCACGCCATTGGAATTGAGTGGGAGAACGCAAACAGTTCTATATCATTGGATATGAAAACGCCTCTGAATCACTTCCCTCCCTTTCGCTTTGCGTAAGTTATTGCTTGGCATGCTTATTAACTTTTACACTTGTGCAAATTCAGTATTTTGATGATATGGGGTGACGTCAAACAAGGCAACTTCCTATGAAGTCAAGAAATATGATAGACGTTACTAATTTTGTCCACCATTCACTTTTTGAGATGTTATTGCTGATCCCCTTACCCTAAATTTGAACAGTTCGTATAGGATCAATATTCTGGAGCATACTGACCTTTAGATTGGTCCAGACAGAATGAAGGCCAATTCTTCCTTTTAGGGCACTGTGTAGCAATCTGTTTGCACTTTTATCTCCTGGAGGTGTTGGTTAAATTGACTGTTTTGATCTAATTCTTCCACTCCTGGATTAAGTGGTCAAAGAGACAAATTATTTGGGATCTGTTTGATGAGAATTTTACTTGATGGGAATTCTATTCAATTTTTAATTTCATGTTGAATCTTGTTTTCTAGTTTCAATGGGTTTTCTACATGACCAACCGACTGTTATTTTCTTCAGCTGCTAAGAAAAGCCTTTAATCTATGTGGTGATAATCCTGTACTTGTTTCATAGGGTGGAATTCCAGGATGTGTACAGGCTCAGTGATGGCCAAGTCAAGCACTCTCCAGAAGTTTTTTATGCTGGTTCGTTGTGGAAGGTATTTGAATATCCTCTAGTTGATGTTATTTAAATAAACTTCTAGATCTATCTCTTGAACATTGTGCCACCAAGGAAAATAATTTGAATTCCCAGAAAAGAAAAAAAAAATGATTAATTTGATCTGTTGAATCATATAGGTTAGTGTTCAGGCTTTTAATGATGAAGATCCTCAAGGACGCAGGACTCTTGGTAATCTTCCAACTAACCAAGCGATTTTGACTTATAATCATATTTTTGATCCAGTTCCAAAGACATTTTGTTGTTACTTCTAATCCTGTGCAATATTTCAGGATTATTTCTTCACCGACGGAAGGCAGAGATAATGGATCCCCTTCGAAAGGTCAGCTTTTTCCCTGTATGAGAATCACCTTCTTGTTTCTTAAAGCATGAGGCAGTCTACTGTATCAAATCTGCGAGGATGTTTCTTCATGAATATTCTTTTTCGATTAGAATCACCTTTTTCCCTGGTTCATATCATGTATGGTTGAAAATTAACCAAGTTTGACCAAGTTTACCTTTAGTTTATGTTCCCTGCTGATTTTCTGCTTTTACTTTCCTGGGACTAGTGTTGGTCCTTTGTTCTCAACACCATTAGCATAGAGCGAGTGGTTATTTCTTTCCTCTCCCTATAGGAGGATGTTGGAGTTAGTGGCTCATATTGTTGACACTAAGTTTGGGAAATAATGTGGGTCATGGGCAGAACGGAGCGTAGCGAGAGGAGTGTGAGCTTATCGAGCGAAGTGGAGTATATTCGTGATATGGGTATTTTGGGGATTGTTGTTAAAAATTTGAACATATATCTTGTTTATGTTTACGTAAAACTCTACCCCTTATCACTAGAGAAGAGCGAAAACAACAACACCTAAGCCCAGAAAAAGACTTGAGCTATGATCTACACAAATAGAAACAAAATCCACCCCCCTGATCACATTTTCACAAGAGATTCTGTGCTGTCCAGACTATAAGTAGACTGCACAGCACGGTTGTGCTGTGTTGTATTCACAGTGCATAAAAATGGATTTGAGGAAGAGTAAAGGTCAACACAAGCATAAGTCCATATTTAGAACTAGAAAGCATATACGTGGTGAGTTGAATAAAAGATCACTCCCTCCCTCCATCCTCAAAATCATCTTCAGAAATCAGGAGCACTGGGTTAAGGAGCCATGGGATAGAGCATGGGGGCCGAATCAGGAGCAATGGGGTAGACCAAATCAGGAGGAATGAGGCAGGGAGCCATGGGGACAGAATCAGGAGGAATGGGGCAGGGAACCATGGGGACAAAATTAGAGGCAATATGGCAGGAAGCCATAGGCAGAGAGCCAGAAAGGTGGAAGTTGTCGTTGCTTGTCATTGCCAAGCAATGATGATGAGCGGGTGTGACGGAAGAAATTTCTTGAAACTTATACCACTCCATTACTCAGAAGGTTTCTGAAGATGATTTTTGAAGATTTTGAGGGAGGGAGGATGGGTGAGGTTTATGAAGTTGATTTTGAGGATGGAGGAAGGCAGTGATCTTTTATTCAACTCACCACGTGTATGCTTTCTAGTTCTTAATATGGGCTTATGCTTGTGTTGACCTTTGCTCTTCCTCAAATCTATTTTTGTGCACTATGAAACCGTGCTGCGCAGTCTACTTACAGATTGGACAGCATGGGATTTCTTGTGAAAATGTGATCAGGTGGGTGGGTTTTGTTTCTATTTGTGTAGATCGTAGCTCAAGTCTTTTTCTAGGCTTAGGTGCTGTTGTTTTCACTCTTCTCTAATTATAAGGGGTAGAGTTTCATATAAACATAAGCAAGTTATATGTTCCAATTTGTCAAGGTATGATGTGGATATTTTGGGGATTTGCCATTGTATCCAGGATTAGGGTTTAATTTAAATTCTTGTAACCCTAATCAGTTGTAGCACTTTTTTCAGAAGTAATAAGAGAACTCCGATGCTGCTGTGAAAGTGGTTAGTGACACTGACTACTTAACCACAATAAACCCTTGTGTTTTGTGCTTGTTATTCCTTTTTATTGCATTACATATAGATCTCTGCGCAACAAAGGGGGGCAGGGTTCGAGAACCCGTAGAGGCATGAGGTTTAGGAGGATAAGGGCCCAGTCTGTGGGCTGGGCTTAAGGGTCGAACACTCAACCTGTGGGCTCAACTGCCAAAAGTAGAAAACATTTACCCCTTGATTGTATGTTGTCATTGTTAGAGTATGTTAGCCTATTAGCATTAGGGGTAACTTAGTCATTCCCTATTCGCATTAGGGGTAACTTAGACCCTAATGCTAATTGGCTAACATACTACAGTCATGACCGGGAAAAAAATTAAATTAGTATGCTGTCAACTTTGAGGCTTCTGTGTACCTTCTGTTTTCAGGTTCATATGTATGTGGATTCTCGTGAAAAGGTTACTGCACGTTATCAGGTGAATTTAAGTTGACTTCACCCAAAACTTTTACTGATCATGTTACGCATGGAACTTACCTGATAATATTCTGAGTTACTTGTGCCTTCATCTTACAGTTGGTTTGTCCATCCAAAAGGGAGGTCATGGTGTTCGGAAGCTTTAAACAAACAGGAACTCTTTTACCGAAAGCACCCAAGGGATGGGGTTGGCGTACGGCTTTGTTGTTTGATGAGCTTGGCGATCTTCTCCAAAACGGGGCCTTGCGAGTGGCTGCTGTTGTGCAGCTTGTTTGACACTGCAAGGTAGCTCAATTGAGTTCCTTTTTAGCGGGGTATGTACAGCTCAAGAATGAAGATGCATTAGTTGTTTCAGCTAGAACCAAAGCTAAACTATGTTGCTTTTGCCACTAGTGAATTGCTTTGGTGGTATGAGGATGATAAGCCGAAACTTATTACCTTTTCATCTGTAATTTTATGCAAATCTTAGTTGCCAAAGGTTTTGAAGTAATTTTTAGTATCCCGTACATGCCAATGTTCACTTACATTTGATGTTATATCTTGTGGTCATATGTTGTGCAGTAGTTGTAAAATAATAGAAAATAATGTACGTATTACTTTTCTATGCCTTTTTCAAGAATTAGTTTACTCTGAGTCAGTAACCTTTATTTTGTCAAACTCTGAAAGAATCTTATGCACTGTATTAGTGAACCTTGAAGGTAATGCACATTGTTCTCAGCACACCACCTGATTATGAGTGATTGTGTTTTGTTCAGGCTAAACTCCCCGTAAGAGCAGACTATTCTTTTGCTTTTGCTGAAAAGAACAATAAAGGAAAACCTGGACCTAGTGTTTTTTTTTTTGGAATTTGTGAAAATGCAATTTTAGTATGACTATTTTGGTTTGAGGTTGAGTTGGGTTGCTCTTTCTTATCAACTCTGTATGTGTGTGTGTGTGTGTGTGTGTGTGTGTGTGTGTGTGTGTGTGTGAGAGAGAGAGAGAGAGAGAGAGAGAGAGAGAGAGAGAGAGAGATTTATGTGGTTCCATGTTATGTCATTAGTTTTATAGTTTAGGGAATGCTCATGAGCATTAACAACTTTTTTTTATTCTGATTTCAACATCCAAAAACTCAGTAGTACAAAAAAAAAAAAAAATTCTCCCATTTTCCTGAAGGGTATACTAAGCTGTCCCTAAAATTTGTTCTCTTCCTTGGTCTGTTCAAGAATCTGTTCATAGACAAACATAAGAAAGTTTTGGGCATTGAAGTGGTTATGGAAAACTTTCATCAAATATCAATTAAGTTGGTTGCATCTTTGTTACAATTTCATCAAATATTATTAAAGAAGTAAGAGGGCTGTCTTTTGTTGTATGACTTGAATGTTTGAGAAATGAGTATATTACAAATATAGGATTTCTAATTTAGCCAACTTCCCGTCACTGAATTTGCACCAAGCTTTTACACAGTGTTTGAATTATGAATTTATTGAGGAAAAAAAAAGAGTGGGGGATGGGAAATGAAATTAGTCCTGTTGTTTGGTTGTAACTTGTAAGAGAAAGTAGTGGATAAAAGAAAATAAAAAGAAATAAGTGAGGAAATTGTGTTATCTCATTCCTCTTTATAATGAGTGGGTAATTTGCAAGATATATTATTCATGTTCATGTTTTTTCTTCTTATACGATGGCAACACGTATTTGAACCCATCACATTATTACCGGTAAATGCTTATTAATTTCCTTATCATTTTCCCACTTTAACCAAAAAAGAGCATGGCATTTGGAATCTCTCCTTTTCTTTTTCATTTCCCTCGATAAATCCCGGATCTAAATATAACATTAGTGTGATCTTATTCTCGTTGGGCTTTTGGGGTGGCCTTTGATCTTGATATTTAGAGCATGGCTTGTATGTTATAGCTTTTGATCTTGATATTTAGAGCTAATATTCCCTACTTCTACCTTAGTTCCCACGGGGGAAGAAGGAAATAAAACTATTAGTTTTGAATATGATCAACTCTCTGCCTCGGTTGCAGGTATGGAAAGTGACATGGAGAAAGATGCTCGGGAAGAAGAAGATGAAGGAGAAGAACGAGAAAGTAATAATGACGACATAGAGTTTGCTATGAGATTTGAAGGTGATATGAATCCTTTTAATTTCACAGAAAATGATGCTTTTGGAATCCAACCTTATCTGCAATTTGAGCGTCTTGAGTATGAATCTCTTGCTGAAAAGAAGCGAAAAGCATTTAAGGATCACCAGTGTGAAGAGTTGCCAAAGAAATCCAGGCAAGAGGACGGTTTTAGTGCAAGCATTGACGAAGCAATGGAAGCCATGAATTATGGTGCTCGGAGAAAAATCAAGGAGTCCAAGAATGCTTGGACACGGCACTCTTCATTATGCACAGGGCCGTTATGCAGAGGCCTAGCTGTCTTGAATGAAATTGTTCCGCTTGCTCCCGGCTTGCCTGACACAGATCACACACTTGGTCTTGGTTATAATGCAGTTGGTGAGAAGACAAAAGCCATGAGTTTGTACATGCTTGCTGCTGTAATAACGCCAAAGGATTCCTCTGTGTTGAAATTGCTCATAGAATGGTCCTTAGAGCAAGGAAATACAGGTCAGGCAAGGTATTGCCTTTCTAAGACAGTAATGGCCAATATCCACTCCCATAGTCTAGAAGGAAATAAAACTAGTAATTATGAATCCTTTGTTCTTCCGATTTTACGGGCGGCCTGTCCTCCAGGAATCAACTGCGTGCTTCTGATCCACAGAAGTATACTTGCAAATGCAAAAGTATCAAGAACGTATAGTTCTTGATCATCCCAAAATGGAATGAAAAATATAAAACGAAACTTTGCAACGGTATATGATGAAGGAGAAGAAGGATACAAGGAGGGAAAGTGGATGTAAGTTGATTTTCAAGAGGAGTTTTAATTTCAACACAACATCTCCTACCCGCACTTAAAACAATACATATTTTGAAATAACCATAGAACATCAACAGAAGCCATTTCCAAAAATGATAAATGGTTGTGATCAAATTCTCCTCTAGCTTCTTAGACCGCCCGATCTCTTGAAGGTCGTCTTTCCAAAGATTTCCTAGCCATTTTTACCCATCCTCTTGAAGGTTTCTCCCAGAATTTCCAAACCTTTTTGGCCCATCGTGGTAGCCACCGCAACAAAATCGGAAGGACAAAGGCAATCACAGGAAGTGCATACTTAGCGGCTCCATTTGGTTGGCCTTGAAGAATTGAAAATCCATAAGCAAACATCATTGAATAAATAGAGATTTGAAGCTCCCTTTGGAAGGGGAATCCAGCTGTGAGATATATTATAATGCTAAGGGATGCAGCAAGACCAAGCGTGTTCGCGAACAAAAACCAAGTTGATGAAGCTAAAGAGGCTATATTAGCAGAGGCTGCGGCCAAACCATAAGTTAAGACTGGATTAAAGGCAGGTGGAGGGGGCGGCGAAGTAGCAGAGCTGGTTGGTCTGGTTGGAGGGGGCGGCGAAGTACCCTTTTCTTGAAGAAAGCCAGTTGGAGGGTTCACTCCTGCTTGGAATGTCACTGTTGCGATAAGCGCGGCCACCACTAACAACGTGTTTCGCGCGTCACTTGGAGAATCTCTTTGTAGTTGAAATCTAAAATATTTGACCCAATCCTTTGAAGGGTCTGGGAGAAGCTCCTGATTGGTTTGGTTGTTGGAAATACTTGTGACTTGATGCAGAAGTTGTGGAGGAGGAGGAGCTAGAGATATGCCATTAATGACGTTGTTGGAAGCTCTAAGTGCTCCGGCGCATTGGAGGATTTCTCGGAGTTGGATGTCACTGGGACTTCCAGTTACTATGTCCAAAATATCCATTGCTGTCAAACCCCTTGAGTTCATTGCGTTCAATTCCAATGAGCTCTTGATAGTGTTGCTGCTACTAAGCAGGAGCTCTACACACTGCAAAAAATAAAAAAAATACAAGTAAATTGTGAAAATGTCCCGATAGACGTGTCTTAGTGAAAATGTCAACAATCACAAGAAGAGACATTAGAAGGTGAATAGTGTAGGAAATGACAACTATCTCAAAACATAATTAATCCGAGTTTTAAAAACACTAAAGTAGTAAACTTAGTCACCAAATTCCTCATTTGAGCAATTACGAAAATACGTAACAGGGAAAACATAAACTGTAATCTTCAAAATGCCCTTCAATGTTGGGAATGATATAGGCACCCTAACATTGTAAGTATATATAATATACTGTCATGCTGATACATTTGGGTTCTGTAGCTGAATCGACACTCAATGGTTTTTGTTTTTTTTTTTTTTAAGGCCATGGGCACACGCTGATAGGATTGCATGAATAATCTCAACAAGGAGTTCCGGGGGGAATCGAACCCAAGTCCCTAAGCCGAGGAGGACGAGCTCTTACAGTTGGACCAACCCTTTGCCGGTGATACTAAATGGTTTCTATTTCAGGAATTAACTGGGAATACCTTAGAAATGATTTGGTGGAGAGAGAAAAAAAAAAAAAAAATCAAACCGCATATTCTTGACAATAAATAAGTTTTAGCAGAAGTAATTGTTCTATAATTACTAAATGAACACACTGCATGAGATTTCGGTCACTGCGATATCTAGATACATGCAACCCAAATCCCAATTGAGTAACCTTGAGAGAACATCAAAACAAAATTTTTGAATCAAAATTTCATGCAACTAGTGTGATTGTGTAAGTCGGTAGAAAGGAAAACTTCAAGCAGGGCAAAGAAAGATAGGGTGTGCTGAACTTGCCTCAAGTTGTTTTCTACAGACTGAAATATGCAAGACAGTGTTTCCTTCTCGATCACCCCAATTCACCAGCTCCTCCATGCCTAGCTGTTCTAGCCATTTGATCAAGCATCTAAAGGCTTCAAACTTGCAGTGCTTCACAGCCAGATGAAGTGCAGTTTCTCCTAGAGTTGTTACGTCTTTAATAGACTCTCCACAGGTAGATAGCAATTCATCCATGACCTCAACTCTCTCGTTAATAGCAGCATAGTGAAGCGCCGTCCTTCCATCTCTACCCGCCAGACGACCGATTTCAGGACTTGTTCCCAGAAGCTCTTTCACTATCTCTGCATACCCAAAAGCCGAAGCTATGTCCATCGGCCGAAACCCATCTTGATTTGATTCTCTTGCAAATTCAGGCTTGTGGCTGATGATTTCTTGCACGAAAAAAAGCTGCCCGGCCTTGGTAGCAATGTGAAGAGGATTCTCATGTTGCGAGGTCAGTGCAAAATCAGCAAGGATCAAAGGGTTTTCTCGGAGCAAGTTCTGAAGTGAGCCTACGTTGCCTGTCCGAGCTGCTTCAGACAACCTGCTCTCCATTTCCAATCTTGGTGATTGCAGGGTTGGTCTGGTCTACACAATGTGCTGCTTTTATGCAAATATGTGAGTGTAGATGAGATCTTTAGAATCAGCCCAACGACTAACGTTAGACAAATCTGTGAAGGGGTCACCCACGTGGGTGGAGGTGGACTTCTTTGCCCACTGCTTTTCCTTCAGCCGCCCCACGCGGGTGTGGACTTCTTTGCCCAACTGTTTTTCCTAATTGTTTTAACGGAGTGGGCGATCTGTCGCATGAGCAAGGGTTGCCCTTTGCAGATCAGAGGAAAGAATGAGAGAGGAGAAGGAAGAGAGAAGCAGAAAGTTGGTCGGATTCAACTTTTGAGCACATAAGAAGATTCGTCTCGCAGAGACGAACATACTGTAGCAAACAGTATTGAAAACGGAGTCCAAACGCTCCTGTACAAGCTGTTTGAAGTTCTGAAAAAATTTACAGATTTGTTGGCGGCTGAAAGAAGACGATTGCGTCATCAGTGACATCTGCCCAGTATCTCAGCAGTATTAGCAGTGACTGCAACATTGTTTGTATAGTAATCTCAAAAGTGTTTGGATAGTAATCTCAACAGTATCACCTCAAGTGACATCAACTCTGTGTCATCAGTGATGTCAAGGCACAGTCAGTTACACGTCAGCATCAGCGCCTAATTAGCAGCTATGTCAGTCTAAATTTTTTTAATTGCAGTTTGGCACTTAAAGTTTTTTAAAATTACAATTTGACCCTTAATATTTTCAAAAATTACAGTTTAACCTCAGGAATTTTAGAAATTATAGTTTGACTCTAAAGAACCTATTTTTTTTGGTTAAGCCCCTCTTAAGGTTGTACATTGCTTCAAATCCACCCGTAGAGTTAAAATTTACTGTGTCAATTGTTTTGATGGCAGATAAGAGGAGTTCGAGGACTACAAGCAGTTCAGATTCAAGACCACCGTCTCCAATGTAAAGTTTGAAGTTGAAAAGTTCGATGGAACCAACAACTTTGGAATGTGGCAATGCGAGGTGATGGATGTTTTGATCCAACAAGCGTTAGATATTGCTTTGGAAAGCAAACCCAAGGGCATGTCAAATGCTGATTGGGACAAGCTAAATCAGCCAATTCGCCTTTGTTTGGCCAAAGATCAGAAGTATTTTGTCATGAGGGAGAACAAAACAAAGGAGCTTAGGTAGAAACTAGAGGACAAATACATGACCAAGAGTATTGAGAGTCGCTTGTACATAAAGAAGAAGCTCTTTCGATTCCAGTTTCGAGAAGGTATCTCTATGTCCAAACATTTTAATGATCACAATAAGATACTTGCTAACTTGCAGAACTTGGATGTTGAAATCCAACATGAAGATAAGGCTTTACTTTGATTAAATTTCTTGCCTGATACATATGAGCATTTGATTACCACACTATTGTATAGGAAGGAAAAAATTAGCTTTAACGATGTATCTAGTGTCTTGGTTAACAATGAATACCACAAGAAGGATAAACAGGGCTATCATGATACATCCAATGGAGCCTTTATAACAAAAGGAAGATCAGACACAAGGAATCTTAGTAGAAGAGGACGTTCTTGTTGGGGGCTACAGAATTTTTCACGACCTGGCTATAATGCATACACATAATATCAAAAATTTTAATATAATTAGTATAGCCTAATTTACGTGATTAGAATCATACTTTCGAGATTTCTCTGGTTTGATCATGAATAACAAGTAATATCAACAAGCACGAATCAAGTAACAGCGATAAGGACGAATTAACTGCTTAAACTCAACCTTTGGACTTTTGCTGTATCCTTCGTATATACCTTACTCTAGAGAGAGTGGGATCGCAGCTGTTAGGTTTTCTCTTCTTTACAAAAATGTGTATCTCTCAATTATTAGTAAGTGTAACTCTAACTGCTTTTAGAGTACGTATATATAAAGGTTACAGTAGGGGCCATAGGATTAGTATAATTAAGACTTTTTATGCAAATAAGGATTCCTAATCTAACAAGGATTAATTCCTTTTTGTGTAAATTATAATTTGTACTACTAATGAATTATAATTGTACTCCCTGTCATACTAAAGATTATATTTCGGGCTCTATATTATTAAATATTTATTTATTTTCTCACGTTAAGATTACAGATACCCGTCTATTAAATTAAATTATTGATAATTGAATTTAATAGACTTATTTAATTTCTTGAAATCTTCCACTTAACTTATTGATATGTCGATTTTATAATCCACCTGCAGGGTTTGACATAATCAAAATTGATAAGTTTTCTCAATGGGGTATCATCAATTTCTATACCGGGACGTGAATTCCATCAATAATCAATATTCACCATATATATAATGTTATTGTCCACCTCACTGAATTTATTAACCTACGAAGAATCTCATTATTTTGTAAACTAAATATATGTTCCAATTTGTCAAGGTATGATATGGATATTTTGGGAATTTGCCATTGCATCTAGGATTAGTGTTTAATTTAAATTCGTGTAATTTTAATAAGTTGTAACACTTTTTTCAAAAGTAATAAGAAAATTTCGATGCTGTTGTGGACGTGGTTAGTGACACTGACTAACCTTTTGTGTTTTGTGCTTGTTATTCTTTTTTATTGCATTACATATATATATCTTTGCGCAACAAAGGGGGGCAGGGTTCGAGAACCCCTGGAGGCATGAGGCTTAGGAGGATGAGAGCCCAGTCTGTGGGTTGGGCTTAAGGATCTAACACTCAACCTGTGGGCTCAACTACCAAAAGTAAAAAACATTTACCTCTTGATTGTACGTTGTTATTGTTAGAGTATGTTGCCTATTAACATTAGGGGTAACTTAGTCATTCCCCATTCGCATTAGGGGCTAAGGTAGCCCTAATGGTAATATGCTAACATACTACAGTCATGACCGGGAAAAAAATTAAATTAGTATCCTGTCAACTTTGAGGCTTCTGTGTACCTTCTGTTTTCAGGTTCATATGTATGTGGATTCTCGTCAAAAGGCTACTGCACGTTATCAGGTGAATTTAAATTAACTTCACCCAAAACTTTTAGTGATCATGTTGCGCATGGAACTTACCTGATAATACTCTGAGTTACTTGTGCCTTCATCTTACAGTTGGTTTGTCCATCCAAAAGGGAGGTCATGGTGTTCGGAAGCTTTAAACAAACAGGAACTCTTTTACCGAAAGCACCCAAGGGATGGGGTTGGCGTACGGCTTTGTTGTTTGATGAGCTTGGCGATCTTCTCCAAAACGGGGCCTTGCGAGTGGCTGCTGTTGTGCAGCTTGTTTGACACTGCAAGGTAGCTCAATTGAGTTCCTTTTTAGCGGGGTATGTACAGCTCAAGAATGAAGATGCATTAGTTGTTTCACTTAGAACCAAAGCTAAACCATGTTGCTTTTGCCACTAGTGAACTGCTTTGGTGGTATGAGGATGATAAGCCGAAACTTATTACCTTTTCATCTGTAATTTTATGCAAATCTTAGTTGCCATAGGTTTTGAAGTAATTCTTAGTATCCCGTACATGCCAATGTTCACTTACATTTGATGTTATATCTTGTGGTCATATGTTGTGCAGTAGTTGTAAAATAATAAAAAATAATGTACGTATTACTTTTCTATGCCCTTTTCAAGAATTAGTTTACTCTGAGTCAGTAACCTTTATTTTGTCAAACTCTGAAAGAATTTTATGCACTGTATTAGTGAACGTTGAAGGTAATGCACATTGGTCTCAGCACACCACTTGATTATGAGTGATTGTGTTTTGTTCAGGCTCAACGCCCAGTAAGAGCAGACTATTCTTTTGCTTTTGCTGAAAAGAACAATAAAAGAAAACCTGGACCTAGTGTTTTTTCTTTTGGAATTTGTGAAAATGCAATTTTAGTATGACTATTTAGGTTTGAGGTTGAGTTGGGTTGCTCTTTCTTATCAACTCTGTGTGTGTGTGTGTGTGTGTGTGTGTGTGTGTGTGAGAGAGAGAGAGAGAGAGAGAGAGAGAGAGAGAGAGAGAGAGAGATTTATGTGGTTCCATGTTATGTCATTAGTTTTATAGTTTAGGGAATGCTCATGAGCATTAGCAACTTTTTTATTCTGATTTCAACATCCAAAAACTCAGTTGTACAAAAAAAAAAAAAAAATTCTCCCATTTTCCTGGAGGGTATACGAAGCTGTCCCTACAATTTGTTCTCTTCCTTGGTCTGTTAAAGAATCTGTTCATAGACAAACATAGGAAAGTTTTGGGCATTGAAGTGGTTATGGAAAAATTTCATCAAATATCAATTAAGTTGGTTGCATCTTTGTTACAATTTCATCAAATATTATTAAAGAAGTAAGAGGGCTGTCTTTTGTTGTATGACTTGAATGTTTGAGAAATGAGTTTATTACAAACATAGGATTTCTAATTTAGCCTACTTCCCGTCACTGAATTTGCACCAAGCTTTTACAGTGTTTGAATTCTAGATTTATTGAGGAAAAAAAAAAAGGGGATAGGAAATGAAATTAGTCATGTTGTTTGGTTGTAACTTGTAAGAGAAAGTAGTGGATAAAAGAAAATAAAAAAAGTGAGGAAATCGTATTATCTCATTTCTCTTTATAATGAGTGGGTAATTTGCAAGATATATTATTCATGTTTATATTTTTTCTTCTTATACGATGACAACACGTATTTGATCCCATCACATTATTACTGTTAAATGCTTATTAATTTCCTTACCATTTTCCCACTCTAACCAAAAAAGTGCATGGCATTTGGAATCTCTCATTTTCTTTTTCATTTCCCTCGATAAATCCCGGATCTAAATATAACATTAGTGTGATCTTATTCTCTTTGGGCTTTTGGGGTGGCCTTTGATCTTGATATTTAGAGCATGGCTTGTATGTTATTGCTTTTGATCTTGATATTTAGAGCTAATATTCCCAACTTCAGCCTAGTTCCCATGGGGGAAGAAGGAAATAAAACTAGTAGTTTTGAATATGATCAACTCCCTGCCTTGGTTGCAGGTATGGAAAGTGACATGAAGAAAGATGCTCGGTAAGAAGAAGATGAAGGAGAACAAGAAAGCAATAATGACGACATAGAGTTTGCTATGAGATTTGAAGGTGATATGAATCCTTCTAATTTCACAGAAAATGATGCTTTTGGAATCCAACCTTATCTGCAATTTGAGCTCTCGAGTATGAATCTCTTGCTGAAAAGAAGCGAAAAGCATTTGAGGATCACTAGCGTGAAGAGTTGCCAAAGAAATCCAGGCAAGAGGATGGTTTTGGTGCAACCATTGACGAAGTAATGGAAGCTATGAATTATGGTACTCGGAGAAAAATCAAGGAAGTCCAAGAATGCTTGGACAGGGTACTCTTCATTATGCACAGGGCCGTTATGCAGAGGCCATAGCTGTCTTGAATGAAATTGTTCGGCTTGCTCCCAGCTTGCCTGACACAGATCACACACTTGGTCTTGGCTATAATGCAGTTGGTGAGAAGACAAAAGCCATGAGTTTCTACATGCTTGCTGCTGTAATAAAGGATTCCTCTCTGTTGAAATTGCTCATAGTATGGTCCTTAGAGCAAGGACATACTGCTCAGGCAAGGTATTGCCTTTCTAAAGCAGTAATGGCCAATATCCACTTCCATAGTCTAGAAGGAAATAAAACTGGTAATCCTTTGTTCTTCCGATTTTGCTGGCAGCCTGCCCTCCAGGAGTCAACTGCGCGCTTTTGATCCACAAAAGTATACTTGCAAATGCAAAAGTATCAAGAACGTATAGTTCTTGATCATCCCAAAATGGAATGAAAAATATAAAACGAAACTTTGCAATGGTATACGAAGGATGCAAGAAGGGAAGTGGATGTAAGTTGATTTTCAAGAGGAGTTCTAAATTTCAACACAACATCAATACATATTTTGAAATAAGCATATAACATCAACAGAAGCCGTTTCCAAAAATGATAAAAGGTTGTGATCAAATTCTCCTCCAGCTTCTTAGACCGCCCGATCTCTTGAAGGTCTTCTTTCCAAAGATCTCCTAGCCAATTTTGCCCATCTACTTGAAGGTTTCTCCCAGAATTTCCTAACCTTTTTGGCCCAGCGTGGTAGCCACCGCAACAAAATCGGAAGGACAAAGGCAATCACAGGTAGTACATACTTAGCGGTTCCATTTGGTTGGTCTTGAAGAATGGAAAATCCATAAGCAAACATCATTGAATATATAGAGATTTGAAGCTCCCTTTGGAAAGGGAATCCAGCTGTGAGATATATTATAATGCTAAGGGATGCGGCAAGACCAAGCGTGTTCGCGAATAAAAACCAAGTTGATGTAGCTAAGGAGCCTATATTTGCAAAGGCTGCGGCTAAACCATAAGTTAGGGCTGGATGACGGGCTACAGGTGCAGAGGGCGGCGTAGCAGCAGAGCTATCTTCAGTACCCTTTCCTTGGAGAACGCCTGTTGGAGGGTTCACTCCTGCTTGGAATGTCACTGTTGCGATAAGCGCGGCCACCACTAACAACGTGTTTCGCGCGTCACTTGGAGAATCTCTTTGTGGTTGAAATCTAAAATATCTTAACCAATCCTTTGAAGGGTCTGGGAGAAGCTCCTGATTGGTTTGGTTGTTGGAACTACTTGTGACTTGATGCAGAAGTAGTGGACGAGGAGGAGAAGGAGGAGCTAGAGATATGCCATTAATGACGTTGTTGCAAGCTCTAAGTGCTCCGGCGCATTGGAGGATTTCTCTGAGTTGGATGTCACTGGGACTTCCAGTTACTATGTCCAAAATATCCATTGCTGTCAAACCCGTTGAGTTCATTGCGTTCAATTCCAATGAGCTCTTGATAGTGTTGCTGCTATTAAGCAGCAGCTCTACACTGCAAAAAATAAAAAAATACAAGTAAATTGTGAGATGTGTCTTAGTGAAAATGTCTACAATCTGATCACAAGAAGAGACATTAAAAGATGAATAGTGTAGGAAATTACAACTATCTCAAAACTTAATTAATCCGAGTTTTAAAAACACTTTAAGTAATAACTTTAGTCACCAAATTCCTCATTTGAGCAATTGAGAAAATAGGTAACAGGGGAAAATATAAACTGTAATCTTCTAAATGCCATTCAATGTTGGGAATGATATAGGGACCCTAACATTGTAAACATATATAATATACTGTCATGCTGATACATTGGGTTCTGTAGCTGAATCGATACTAAATGGGTTTTTGTCTTTTTTTTTGGGTGCAATAAAAGAAAAGCAATTAGACTATGCTACAACCCCTAGGTCCTATAGTACTAGCTAGTAGGGGTGTTCAAAAACCCGGCCGACCCGACAACCCGACCCAAACTTGACCGACCCTCTTAAACTTGAACTGAACCGAACCGATTACCTTATGAGTGGATGACGGGTATATTTCACCCAACCCGACCCTATTCGGTTTGAGTGTCGGGCCTTCATTTCCTCTCTCAAGTCAATCCGACCTGAGCCAAACCGAACTTTTTGCACTAAAACTTGTGATTTTCACTCAACCCGACTCCAGCCCGACCCGACATTGATACAACCCCAACCAACCCGATCACCCTATGGGTCGAGTGCGGTTTCAATTTTCTCAACCCGTTATGATCGGGTCGGGTGATAGGTGACTCCCCAAACTGACCCGATCCAGCATTTGTTCACCCCTACTAGCTAGGGCCAAGAGCGGTCAGGTGAGACTTGGGCCAAAATCACACTACGACTTATTAGGCCATGGGCACACGCTAAAAATATTGCGAAGTATGAATGACCTCAATAAGGAGCTCCAGGAAAACTCGAAACCAAGTACTTAAGGCGAGGAGGACGAGTTCTTACAGTTGGACCAACCCTTTGGTGGTGATACTAAATGGTTTCTATTTCAGGAATTAACTGGGAATACCTTAGAAATGATTTGGTGGAGAGAGAAAAAAAAATCAAACCGCATACACTAACAATAAATAAGTTTTAGCAGAAGTAATTGTTCTATAATTACTAAATGAACACACTGCATGAGATTTCAGTCACTGCGGGATCTAGACACATGCAGCCCAAATCGTAATTGAGTAACCTTGAGAGAACATCAAAAAGAAATTTTTGAATCAAAATTTCATTCAACTAGTGTGATTGTGCAAGTCGGTAGAAAGGAAAACTCCAAGCAGGGCAAAGAAAGATAGGGTGTGCTGAACTTGCCTCAAGTTGTTTTCCACAGACTGAAATATGCAAGACAGTGTTTCCTTCTCGATCACCCCAATTCACCAGCTCCTCCATGCCTAGTTGTTCTAGCCATTTGATCAAGCATCTAAAGGCTTCAAACTTGCAGTGCTTCACAGCCAGATGAAGTGCAGTTTCTCCTAGAGTTGTTACGTCTTTAATAGACTCTCCACAGGTAGATAGCAATTCATCCATGACCTCAACTCTCTCGTTAATAGCAGCATAGTGAAGCGCCGTCCTTCCATCTCTACCCGCCAGACGACCGATTTCAGGACTTGTTCCCAGAAGCTCTTTCACTATCTCTGCATACCCAAAAGCCGAAGCTATGTCCATCGGCCGAAACCCATCTTGATTTGATTCTCTTGCAAATTCAGGCTTGTGGCTGATGATTTCTTGCACGAAAAAAAGCTGCCCGGCCTTGGTAGCAATGTGAAGAGGATTCTCATGTTGCGAGGTCAGTGCAAAATCAGCAAGGATCAAAGGGTTTTCTCGGAGCAAGTTCTGAAATGAGCCTACGTTGCCTGTCCGAGCTGCTTCAGACAACCTGCTCTCCATTTCCAATCTTGGTGGTATTAAGATTGCAGTGTTGGTCTGGTCTACACCATGTGCTGCTTTTATGCAAATATCTAAGTGTAGATGAGATCT